>MQTX01000067.1:1435148-1618043 GCA_009735665.1 Angiostrongylus cantonensis
GATGTTCATGGACAAACTCGTGTTGACGAGAACGCCGACACCGCTCTACTGTGGCATGTTCCGAGGAACAGTTCTTCTCCAGTGTCATATACAGCATTGAATGGGTGGCGTCATCTCGTCTCGGCCAGGCCGATGACGTGGTACCTTACATTCTTGCTTGCATGAGCAAGTCCTCTATCGAGGACTCGGATGCAAGTGTACGTGCGTCGTAGGTACAGATCGTCACCATAGTTTTTGGTCCAGGCAGCTTCCATTGGCCCTGAGATTTTAGCAGCCTCTCCGTACTCATTCTACCCAACGCTGCGAAATTGGGGGCTCTTTCGTGGTCAGGGGATTAAGGCCCGTTTTTTTTTTACTGTGTTTAGCATATTTGATACCCACGTTTAGCTTGCTGGGCTCTGAACGTGGAGGCTGGTTATACTCGCGGGTAGCTTGCCAGGCTCTGAACGTGGAGGCTGGTTATACTCGCGGGTAGCTTGCCAGGCTCTGAACGTGGAGGCTGGTTATACTCGCGGGTAGCTTGCCAGGCTCTGAACGTGGAGGCTGGTTATACTCGCGGGTAGCTTGCCAGGCTCTGAACGTGGAGGCTGGTTATACTCGCGGGTAGCTTGCCAGGCTCTCCCATAGTGGACATGGAGTTTATTTGTTGGAGGCGACTCCTAACCGCCTTCCATATACTTCCCTGTCACTTGATTGCAGGCTTTTGGCCGAATTGACTCGTAGAATACAATCCGCATAAAGCGCGTCAAGGTCGTGTGGTGGCAAATCGCTCTCTGATCCACAAAGACTACGACTGCTTATGGTGACGAACTGAAGCAGACTTTGGCTAGGCTGTCCTCAGAATTCCAGGAAACCACAGTAGCTTAACCAGCAAATCTCCGCAAAATGGAGATTATGGCCCGGGGCCTGCACAACCCGTGAAGGCGGACCGTTCAATATCAAGTAAGCTAGTATTTTGAACATAGGTGATCTCACGAGTAAGAAAACCCTTTGTTAAACAGCGCAGTTCGACCGCTCCAACAGGCATATCTCTAACCCCGACGAATGCATTAATCACGCCGTAGTTTCGAACCAATATAATAAAGGATAAAGCTCTCGGCGTTGATCAATCCCTGAGAGATGCGCCATGCATTCCACTTCATTGAGCATCGTTGGAGGTGATTGAATGCATATCTGGCCTTTACAATGACTCGCGGTGCCCGGCCGATGTATCGAGCCAGTGCTGCTATCTCCCCAGACAAGTCTGGTACCAATTTGCCGACCCCGGAGGGATGGAAGGCTTGGTGAGCCATGGGCGCATTTTCACGTGCGCGCCGCAGTGGCGCCTCCAACCATTGCGCCACACGCGCCCTTACGAACCAATATGCCGCTTTAGGCGATGCGTGACATTTAACCTTTATGGATTTGTTGGTCTATTGACAATAAACGATAATTTCCCGATTACTAAAAATTTTGAGGGTGGTGACCATGACGGGATTGTAGAAGAAACGTGGCTCTATTGCTGTATGAGCATGATTGGCAAGCATTGACTGCATGGTGTCACAATCCCTCGTATAATGACATTGCTGGCAGTACCCAGGATCGACTTTCTATTAACCTTGGCATTAAATTATAAATTCGTCGTTTTCTCTCTCAGCAATCGCGAGGTTGTTAAACAGCATACGTTTACTTCAATACAATTACACACATACAATACAATCGTAGCTGACTTTTCGGCAGAATCGCCTTCTTCAGAGCCGCTTTTTTTCACCTGTCTTCCACCGAGGAAGAACAGCCGCTCAGAGTCGCATATGGCTGACGACGAGTCGCCGTTCAACAACCTTGCGATTGCTGAGAGAGAAAACGACGAATTACTGTCAGTATTTAAATGGTAACTTTGCAACTCATGCTGTATCCATTTTGATATTTTTCATACCCGCACACAGCATGTTGCTTTCGATAGCAACAATTCATAAAAGCGATTAGAAGTGAGGGAACATTCAATTAACTGTCAAGTTACCTGTCAGCAGAGCTGCTCGAAAAAGGCTTTTGCATATTTCCAAGTGCAGAAAAGAACTTTTTCCGGACGACGCTCTTCGCAACATCTGCGTTCGATAAGCTATCGATTGATTTCAGGAAATATAGAAAAGGTTCCTATGTGTCGAAATAAAGCATCTATGAGAAAATGACCCAGATAGAGCTCATAGCGGCCACATGGAGCTCTGCGAATGACTGTGTGGAATATCCATCATCTGTTAGGTTATGAGGAACAACGATGAAGATATTGACCATCTACCCCGGTGAACACCGTCATTCTTTTAATTTCCAGTTGAAAATGTTATTTGAAACGATAACTGACCATAGTAACAGTTTTTATGAGCCGATCAAAGCACAAGTTAATTTCTGTTCCTCTCGTGCTACCTTGTGATCGAGATCTTATTTAAATTTTGCCCAAGACAAATAATAGTGACCGCCTGAGTTTCAATGTTGGTTGATTATAAATATGTATTCAGAATATTCGAGGATATCTGCATCTTTTTTGACCAGCATTCCACTTTCATTCCACTAACGTTCATGCTTGGTTTCTATGTAACAGCTGTATTCAACCGCTGGTGGCTAGTGTTTGGAAATATCGGATGGATTGATCAGTTAGTATAAATCTATGATTGTCAGATTTTTTACTTCAACCATTTTCGAATTTTCGTTAAGGTTGCACTAGTTTCGTTGGAAGGTATTTCTTAATAACTTTTATAGTGGAACGCGTATAGCGCAGTGGTATTACACGTTCACGCATTACATCGTCGCCGTTAGTTCTATTCCTCATTTTCAGCAAACTAATCCCTTCATATCTCCGATGTGAGCAAATCTGTAGCAGATTTGTCTAGAAAGATTAAACACTGACTTGATCAGTTGGCTATTGAAAGACCATTGTACCTCCCAAATATGCATTCGATAAGTTCAAGAATGCTTGATGAAATCGAATCTATAGTATATTGACAGACGATTAACGTCAAGCGCTTGATCCTCTTTCATCCTCAATTTCTTTGTCCGACTCGTCTTGCACAGCTGCTGCGTGGATCGCAACAACTCTCGCATTCAATTCGTTTCCTCACATTTACCATCCACAAAAGTTTTCTAACCTTTCACATATGGCTTCGGTTATTGCTTGAGAATTTTCCTTTAATCCTGAATACCCTTGAATGCTGGTTGAGCGAATTCTCCCTGAAGTGGTGAGATAGCCGCGCTGGAACGTTCCCACTTGGAAAGCAAGGAGTGAATTCTTCCCAGAGAAATTCGGCACGAATTTCCCGATTCCAGAGGGATTACACGCTTGACACGCTTGATGGGAACGGAGTGGGATCGAACGACCACCATGATCTTGATGGTCGACATCACTACAACTGTGCTATCCGCACTCTTGTCCTTCATTACTTGTAACTAACATAAGGAAACAAGCTAAGCTTATCTGATAGCTCTAAAACGTATCTAATAGTATACCTTGAGAAAACCGAATTACTTTTTGCTTACCGTTATTTTCAGACCCTCACTGCAGATTACGATGTCGATTCGTGGTACCGATGAACGATCCAAGATTCTAAGGCGCACATGTATAAGGTATTTGGTGCTGATGGAAGCTCTTGTTTTCCGTGACATCTCAACATCGGTGCGGATTCGATTTCCAACACCGAGACATCTAGTAACATCAGGTGAGAAGACACTTTTTATGTGAGAAATTTATCTTTGTAACACTTTTGGTATTATTAGACTAAAAAGGAGTTCGCCAAAAGTTTTATTGATGCAACCTTTTGGCGCCTTCTCCCTCTGCTTATTGTCCAGAAGTCTTTTTTCCTCATCCAGGACTATTTTTGGAACAGAAGAAAGAATTTTTCACGAAGCCAATCAGTGCTCAAGGAATCCAATCAGTGCTGCAGGAAGACATTCAGTTCATCAGTATGGAGACTTGGAGAGCGCTGTCAGCTGCAAAGTAGTGAATGTGTAAAAAGAAGAAATACAACCGAAAGTCGTATAGTTACTGGCTGTCTCAATGACCTTCCGTTATATATGATGAAGGTGTCAGAACTTTCGGCACTCATTTCGTTGGTTTGTAGTCATCATCCATTGCGATGGTTAAGTTCGCACATAATTTCAACTTGTGGTTGAAGTATATGTCATTTTGCGACCTCACTGACATGTTATATACTTGTTTATCTTGGCTTCGCTACAGAATCCTCAGACAGCTCTGCTACGGCATCTTCAAATTTCTATCATAGACACTCTCTGCGTTCCTGCGGTTATTCTGTGAATCAAATTAGTGTGAGCCTTAGTTTGAAAACGATGCCGGAATCCAAGGATAACTTATAATTACAGTTTTCAGCACATCCATTTACACTAAAGAAATAGCCAAATCGGGCGTTTGCAGTTGAAAAGGTATGGGCTTTCATAATCCTCGCTTCTTATTCTCTAATATTATATCATGCTACACCGATCAAAGCATTCTGCGTGATTCCACAGGAAGAACCGTATATTCCACAAGTTTATCATTAGGAGTACAGCTTTTCATTTGGTAAAGTTATAAGACACTTTTCGTCAATAGATATAGAGGGTTCATTTCTCGAGACCGCTTATCCCTCTGGGTTAGTGCTCCGCCGCTATTGGTCTTCATACTTGGACGGCCCGTCCTCACTGGTTGTACGGGTCTCAGCAAGTTCTCCACGTTCCTGAGTTTTGCTAGTTTCGCCATTGTGTTTCTGTGGGGTTCTGAGGTGTAACCTGGTCAAAGTTAGACCCAGGTTGCCTTCACCACTGGCAGTTGCTATCCTTGGTTCGGAGGGAGAGTTGCCACCATGCGAGTAGTTTGAAAGCCAGACGGTGGTGGTCTCCGCTATTGGTTTACTCTTAACTGGTATTTCTCATGAAAACGCTGGACTACTTCTCAGCTTGGGAAACCCTGCCGGAGGAATGAATGCCTCGCTGTACATTGCAGTCACACCCAGGAACACCTAGGCACGATGAGGCGGTAAACCGTTGGGAGAAAGTGCTATGCAGACATATGTAAATATGCACATATAATAATCTTTAAATTTAATATGAAAATGTTTGCTGAGAAGTTTTAGGTCTTATGACCGAACGTGAGTTTGAAGAATACGAAGCAGTTGTCACACCTCATGCAAAATATTGGTTACCGATACAATGGCTGTTATCGTTAGTCACGCTGGCAAGAGACGAGTCTCGAATCAAAGGCGAACATATCTACGTCTCCCTCTGTGAAGTTTGTTTTATTATATTATTTGTAACATAGGCTGCGAGTAACAGAGTATTTAAAGTAGTAATGCAATTCAAAATAGGATCGTTGGTGCGTTTCCCGAGTGTTCAGCAAGTTGAGCGCTTTATCCCTCCGAGCTAAAGGAATTTTTATAATTGGTTATAAAAAAAGTGACTATATACACCGGTTGGCTGCTGACTGTAGTTTTAGAGGTCAAAATACGCTCCATGGCACACGCCTGAGGGATTCCTCGAAGTCGGAAGTATTTATCTCCTTAGTTTTTATTTCCATCCGTCAAAGAAAGATTTTATTACAACTGTTCCTTATTCTGTGACCAGTTTATTTTAAATCACCTGACCAACGTATTGCGCTCAGCAGTATGTAAGAGTCCTAGCTGTAATGTGTAGGTCAAATTGGCCAGGGTAAGGTGGGTCGTGCACGGAAAGCGTCTGAACGACAACCAGTGTACAAGGGCCGCCGGATGTTTCGGGTTGTCAAAACGTGGTGCTGGTAGATACTTAGATTGGCGCGATGGTCAGAGCTTTAAAGAAAACACTAGAAGAAAGATATACACTGTACAAGTCTCTAGGGCCAGTAGAACCTACTCCCCTACTCTTGCACGCGACATACAGGAATGTAGGATTTACTGGGACCCGCTCATACCACTCGAAGATCAATGCGACAGCTGGTGATACAGGTTACAGAAGTTGGAATTGTCCACTTTGTTATGTGCTAATAATTTTTCTACACTGTTTTACATGACCGTCATCACATCTACTGTGCGGGTCCCAACACCTCTTGTTTTCTACTCGTTTTCCTCACATTAACTGTTCACAATAGTCTCTGGACATTTCGCTTGTTGTTTCAGCTGCTGCTTAAGGAATCGCCCTCTTTATAAATGCCTTATCATGCTGGTCGAGTCAGCTTTCCTTGGATTCTTGGAGATAGCAGGGCTATAACGCTCCTACTTGGATTGGGAAAAGTGCGCTTGGGTAGGATGGAACTAGCACATTTTGCTTATTGACCGACGCCATTACCAACCTCTGCGCTTTCCCCATCTGTGTGCTATTAATTAGCAGATAGAATTTCTTGTTGTTAATTAAGACCACGAAAAGAGCTAGTAAATATAATTACAAAAATAGGAGCTTCATTGCAATCTCAAAATGGAAAGATGGCATTAGTTAATTGCTTAAAAATCTGAAACGCTCTCTTTATCTTGAGCTCCAAGTTTAAATATAAAGACAGCGAGACTAAGTCGTCGAATGAGTTCAAGGCACGAAATGTTGTACTTCCTTAACTTTCCTTCAGCAAATTGCTGCGTATCGGGTGAAACTAGTCAGACTCGTGCTGTTCGACTGGGTACCCGTTCCACTCGTGTATACTCAGGTAATTCTAAGACACATTAATCCTTATCCTCCGACGCCTCATTTGACTGACGCTTTTCTTTTTTAAATGAGACTGAGTTAACACAAGAGCGCGCTGGCTTAATTGTGCTCTAGTGTTTTAGATTGCTTAGAAATAAGTGAGGGTTTTAAATTATTTATTGTTCCAAAGTGATTTTGCCAGCAAAATCTACTTTGTACTTTACAGTATTTTATATCTTTGAAAAGCTGATTTTATATCCTTTCTGACATGTCTTCATATTACCTCAAAAATTAAATTTTTTCGATGGATGGATTGCGACCGGGCTCCACAACATTTCCGAAATCCGAAATTGCACCAAAAAGCTATGGTGACTGTTTGGTGGCCTGCAGATGGGCTATTCTTCACAGACGTTTGAATTCGGGCGAAATGATTACGGCAGAGAAGTATTGCCAACAAATCGATGAATTGCACTGTAAACACCAACAACAACAACGACCAGCATTAGTGAACAGAAAAGAACCAGTCCTTCACTGCGATAATGCCCAGCCTTACGTTGCGGAACCAGCCCTGCAGAAATTGAATGAGTTGGGCTAAGAAACTTTGTCTCATCCGCCATATTCAACAGGCTTCTCGCCTACCGACTACCATTTCTTCAAGCACCTTGACAACTACCGGCGCGAGAAATGCTTCACCAACAATGGTGAAGCAAAAAGTGCCTTCAACGGATCCAGCTACTCCAGTACTGCAAAATTTTATGCAACTGAAACAGATAAACGTGTTTTTCTCCGGCAAAAAATTGATTAATATGGTCTTTTTTGAATAGATTATGACGTATTAAATAATATAATCACAATGTTGCTGAGATATTTTCAAAACTGCAGACTGCAGGTGTCTGCGGTGTGTAACGAACTAGTATTAGCCTTTTCGGAGCTAACGCGTTGCCACTACACCATGCGAGTCCATCGTTTCGCCTGTCTCTCTGCTAGTTCTATCTATCAGTTCCATCAGCAATCACTTTTCAACGGGATTGATCTGGGGAGCCCACATCGACAACGGTGTTGATCCGGAGTGACCGCATGGTGTGGTGGTGAGCGGGCTAGTCCTCGGAAAGGATAATAGCGCGTTCGTTCCACACCGCTGACACCTGCTGTCCGGAGTTTTGCAAATATCTCAACAACGTTTCGATTGAATTTCGCTTGATACCCTGCCGTAAAAACTGTAGTAAACAAAAAATGAGAAGTAGAACATTAAATAGTATTCTTAAAAACGCTCATTTATTTCTGAACAACCTATTTTAAGTGGAAAACCACTAGCGTTTGACTCTTAGTTTTAACCGTAACGCCACAGCCTATATATGGGCGCAATGAGTGTCATATTTGCCTAAGAATTTTTTATGTTAGTTATTCATCAAAATGGTATTAGAAAGGAATCCGAATCAAGTGGTTGTAAAATTATTTGTTCGCGATGGTTTAGGTTGTCCACTTAGCCGTATACAGTTACTTTCTTGTGGCACTGTTTGGTCGTCAGTATCTCGATCGAGATGCTGTGAAAAAGTCGGTGAGGTTCCAGTAAAATTGCTATTCATAAAGGCTTGAACACTTCCTGCTTAACCGTTTTTGTCTACTGCCAAAAGATCGATAGAACTAGCTGGGAGACAAGCGAAACGAAGGACCCGCATGGTGTGGTGGTGAACGCGTTGCTCCCCGGAAAGGACAATAGCGCGTTCGTTCCCCACCATGGACACCTGCGGTCCAGAGTTTTGCAAATATCTCAGCTTCATTAAAGTTATACTTTCTGCTTACCTTACTGAATAATTAAATTATGTGGTTGTGATATTCGTTTTTCTTTAATTTAGATCAATATTTATGTACCCATCATGACGATACTGCAGTTCACTTTCATCGTCGGTTGGCTAAAGGTTTCCAGTTTTGTCCTCTCTATCTTTATTTATCATTAAGCCCTTCGTCATCCATTATTATTATTCGGTTTTTTTCTCTTATTCTGTTGATCGAAGTGCTCCTTGACAGAAATAAGACACTATTTTATTCTTCTAGGTTGCTGAAGTGCTGTTGAATCCACTTGGAGAGGACGATGACGATTTCGAATGTAACTGGATCATAGACCGAAACCTTCAGGTACTGTTACTGGAGTCGACGAGCCCTGCCATCGAACGCTTATTTTCCATGAATTTGCTCACAGTTTTCGTTCCTATCGGATATAAACGTCATCCGCTGAAGAAAAAATAGATAACTCAGACTTGAAAAATATTTACTGAGCAGCGAATAAAAAACTTCATATGTTTTGAGTGTGGCCCATTGGGGTTGTACCTTCGAGTCATTGTAAGTGGAATGTAAATCCAGCGGCTGCCACAGGATGCAAGAGCCTTATGTCTTCAGGATTCGCATGGCTTTAGTTTTAGCGCCCAGGTACTTGAGTGCTGGACTACGTGGCCGACTTCTGTTTGAAAGAGTAGCATAGTGAGTGAAATGTGGGGCAAAGACGAGTTAAACAACGATAAACAG
Organism: Angiostrongylus cantonensis; assembly: GCA_009735665.1. Lineage (NCBI taxonomy): Eukaryota > Metazoa > Nematoda > Chromadorea > Rhabditida > Metastrongylidae > Angiostrongylus > Angiostrongylus cantonensis. The sequence continues at coordinate 1,444,278 of MQTX01000067.1, forward strand.
TCTAGAAGTTTATCACCAACATACTAATAAAATCGTCTAGTTTTCTACTGTATTATGATGATATAGATTTCTGAGTAAAGATCTTCAAGATTCATTACCCTACTGGCGCCAAAGTCTTCTTAGATGAGTAAAGTTTGTCAGATTACCTATTTACTTGTAATAGGATACATGATTTTTATCCATATCTGAATTTTAAGTGAAAATATCCGAATTTAGGTAGGTTTCTCCGTAGAGGAATGCTACAATCAGTATCCACCTGTGGACCGGGATTCATTCTGGACCGATTCCAATCCTGAACCACTTTACACTGCAATGAGTGCCATGCGACCTACAAATCCACAAGTCGGAAGCTGTGTGAATATGTAACGACGTTTCTCTGCTAGATATTAAAAAGAACGCACCTCCTCTGCAAATTTAGCCTCTCGTTTGCATAGCTTTCTGCTGCATGAAGATTGAAGAAATTTGACTCTACTACTACTGGCTCGAATGTTGCCGTATATTCTGAAAAACTTTACCAACTTGTCTCGATTTCAGAGATCGATCATCTATTTTAAGGTCTGCTACAAGTGATTCGGAGTTTATGCTTCGACCAAAACGCTCTCTGGTCACGTCACGAACATCGATCTGGGATGGGCACATAGATTCAAACGATATCGTCCCGGTTATGAGATGCTCATCAAGGTCCGTTAATAGTGATAACGTTAAGCGCTCAAATGAATAGAGCTATGATTCCACTAAAACGACTATGGTCGTTATTATAATGTAAACATATCGTTTCTTAATTATAAATCCTTAAGGTCGTTAATTCGTTAAGTTTTTCAATAGAGTTTTTAACCCAAGGACTTGATCATCATTAGAAAAGACGTGAATTTCCTCTCAAAACATTTTTCAGGGAGGAAGATATGCCGCCATCGATGTTACACTCTGAATCGTCTAGTTCTATGAAAGGATTCCTGAAACAGTTACGAAAGCATGGAAGACGAATGAGTCCGTAAAGATTCGAGAAAAGTTAAGATATATGTAAGATAGACATAAACCACTCGTAGTTCAGGTTCCATACTTCGTCGCCGAGCACCACCGTATGAAGTTAGAGCGCCAGACTGTATAAGTGAATCAAGGTTAGCAAGAACTTCACCTTTTTGATGAATTTGATTTTCTCAAATGTTTTTGAGCCGCCTTCTCATTCATAAATTAGACAAACATTTTCGAATAGGCATCAAAGAATTCCTTGAAAACTGCTTCAAATCCTTTCATCTAAGCGAGTTTATTTTTTAAATGTTTTGACATTAGCGTTTCCATATTGAAGGATAAAAGCACTTAGCACTGATCAATACTTAAGGGATACACCGTGCATTCGATTTCATTAAGCATTGTTTGGAGGTGATTGAATGCATATCTCGCCTTTGCAATGATTCGCATTGGGTTATCGATGTCTCGAGCAAGTGCTGCTATCCTCGAAAACAAGTCTGCTACCTATTTGCCGACCTTGGAGTGACGGAAGACTTGGTGAGCCATGGGCTCTGAGATGGAATCCACGTCTGTGTTCAAGGAGCCTCCGATAACTGCGTCACACGCATTCATAATATTATTACATATTATATAACATATACGCCTCTTTGACAGATTACAAGGTTTTATATTCAACTGTCCACGGATCTCCCTTATATGAGGGATCTCGAGCCGGTTAGTCGCGAGGCTACGTGGCGCATCCCCAGGTGGCGGATAGGGGGTTAATCGCGGACAAAAAGCGACCTTTGCTTTCCTGAGACGCAGGTGGATCCACGGGATGGACTCCCTGTTTCCGCTGCGCCGATTTGGCACATACTTTCTTTATTTGCTAGGCGTATTCATGCAAGCGTGTGTGAGTGCGTCCTCGCTCTATGCGGATTGTATTCTACGAGTTAATTCGGCCAAAAGCCTGAAATCAAGTGAAATGGAAGTATGTGGGAGGCGGTTAGGAGTCGCCTTCAACAAATAAGCTCCATGTCCACTCTGGGAGAGCCTGGCAAGCTACCCGTGAGTATAACCAGCCCCCACGTTCAGAACCCAGCAAGATATACGTGGGTATCAAATATGCTAAACACAATAAAAAAAACGGGCCTCATTCCCCTGACCCCGAAAGAGCCCCCAATTTCGCAGCGTTGGGTAGGACGAGTACGGAGAGGCTGCTAAAATCTTAGGACCAATGGAAGCTGCCTGGATCAAGAACTATGGTGACGATCTCTACCTACAACGCACGTACACTTGCGTCCGAGTCCTCGATAGAGGACTTGCTCATGCAAGCAAGAATGTAAGGTACGACGTCATCGGCCTGGCCATCGGCCTAGGAAAGGAATGGAGCGTTGGAAGCCAATCCGTCCCTCATAAACATGGTTATCGTTTTTGTGCGATTTTAGAGAAAAACAATGCTTCCACAGGCCTTATCAAAGTCGGAAAACATTCGTTCCACTCGGCAAAGGTTCGCTGTTATAAGAACGATGTCATCAGCAAAGCGAAGATGAAGTAACTGCCGACCACCGATTTCCACTCCCATATTATCCCATTCCAGTGTTCGCATGACGTTCTGGAGGGTGGCTGTAAATAATTTAGGCCAGATTGCATCGCCTTACCTAACTCCTCTTTTGACGTCAACGTTAATATCTTTGTAGAATGGTGATATCTTGTTTGTGAAATTTTTGTACAGCTCACGAAGAATCTTTAATTTGATGAGTAGGGACTTCTCGACTACCATGGACTACCATGACTGCTCCTATCTCAATTGATTTAACGGATTTCTTTAATTTAATGAAAGTGAGACAAAGCGGTCTTTTGTACTCTCGCGATACTTCAATGAGCCTTGTTATTGCGTAGATGTGCTACTTCATACCAAAAGCCTTTCGAAACCCTGTTTGCTCGCATAGCCGCCCTTCGTCCAGTGTTTTGTCAATCCTGTTTGAGATTACTTGAGTGAAGAGTTTGCAGACGGCTGACAGCAAGCAGATTGGGCGGTAGTTGACTATATCTCTTAGGTCACCCTTCTCGAACAATAAGACGGTCTTGCTAGTCTTCCAGTGAGTAAGGACGTTGCACTCAAATAGGCAACGCATGAGGAGCAGGGCCAGTGTGTTTACGGAGACTTGCGGAGGGTTCTTCAGGTGTTCAGGTCTTATCCTCTCCGGTCATGGTGGGGTTCTACTTTTACCGACGAAATGACTTCGGATTTCGGAAGGGAGAACCGGAGGTGCACATCCTCCTTGTCTTCAGATGACGGGAGGTGGACGTAACTATTGAACCGATCTAAGTTGCATTCGTAAATGATTTTCTCCATTGCCTTTCTGGACGCTGTTATTGTTCCGTCTGGGCGTCGGAGTGCAATCATCTTGGTCTTGTAATTGGCGAAGCTTCGGCGGGCTTTGTGAATGCTTTTACCAACCTCTGTAGCTTCGACCATTACTACTGCTCTTCTCTCTTTAAGATCTCCTTTTGTCGCTTGTTTAAATTGTTTTGCAAGTTCGGAGGTAACAACGCAGTTGCCTGCAGCTCTTGGGATTCCACGCTGGCCTATTCGCTCGAGAGTTTCTGGAGAGAGGCGTCTTTTGGTGACGTTCGAACTCTCAACTTTCATAGCTCTAAAGTGATAGTGTTAATTGAGCCAATCGTGTTTTTCGTCGGTGTTATCGATAACGGTATTTTCCCAGCAGCCGACTAATGAATTGAATAAGCCCCAGTTTACGGTGGTTCTGGGACTTCGGTTTTTGAATTTAGTGCCTTTTTCTCCTTTCCGCGAGGAATAGAATCTTGCATGTAGGAGAAGGTGGTCTGATCTCGTGTAGAATTTCAAGACAAGGCAACACCGTTTAGGCAAAAACCTTCTATTTATTACGATGTAGTCTATTTCCTTATAGAACCTTTCATTGAAAGACCCCCACGTCCAGTGTTGAGGGTGGCGCTTCTGAAGTTCCGAGTTACCATGGATGGTCTTGGTCACCATGAAAAACTCAGGGAGCCGCTACCGCTGTTTGTTCCATTTTAATCCATAGGTCTCAATGTGACGTTCTTCAGACGTTCTTCTTGGTCCAATCTTGGCGTTGAGATCCCCAATGATGGCCTGAAGAATGTACAATCTTCTCAGCAACACTGCAAGCCCATGTATATAGCGGTTCAACTTCTTCTTCGTTACAGCTTAATTTTGGCGCGTTAACTACGAAGGTTGTCAAAGCCGGTATTGATTCCCTTTTTAATCGTAATTATTCGATTCGAGTTGTAAAGTCTTCGAATGAATCGATGTTCGTTAGCAATCTCGTGTTGACGAGAACGCCGAACGAGAACGAGTACTGTCGCATGTTCCGAGGAACAGTTCTTCTCCTCTGTCACAGACGGCGTTTAATGGATGGCGTCGTCTCTTCTCGGCCGGGCCGATGTCGTCGTATTTTATCCTTCTTGCTTGCATGAGCAAGTCTTCCATCGAAGACTCGAATGCAAGTATATGTTTCGAAACCGACTTTCCTTGAATCTCGGTGTGCCTAATCAATATGTATTCTTTCTTTGATGAGCTTACACGATGTTGGTAACACTATTTATTATCGGCTAACGTTTCGATGTCTTCGTCTTCATTAGAGCCGATGATCCGAGTCGATGGTCCACGCTTGTTATTCGTCTCGATGTGGCGGCTTCGCCTTCGTGTCGAGTCGGGTCTTCTTCAGCGGTCCAACTCCTCGAATGAAGCACAGTATATATGTATTGTACGTACAGATCGTCACCATAGTTTTTTGTTGTCTAGGCAGCTTTTTTGGCTCTGAGATTTTAGCGGCCACTCCCTACTCGTCCTACCTAACGCTGCGAAATTGGTGCTCTTTCGGGGTCAGGGGAATGAGGCCCGTTTTTTTTTTACTGTGTTTAGCATTTTTATCCCCACGAGTAGATTGTTGGGTTTCGAATGTGGGGGCTGGGTATACTTGCGGGTAGCTTGCCAGGCTATCCCAGAGTGGTCATGGAGCTTGTTTGTTGGAGGCGACTCCTTACCGCCTCCCATATACTTCCCTGTCACTTGATTGCAGACTTTTGGCCGAATTGACTCGTAGAATACAATCTGCATAAGCGAGAACGTCCCTACACACGCATGCATGAATACGCCTACGAATACAGAAATTATGTAACAAATAGGCGCATTGGAAACAGAGGGTCCATCCCCTGGATCTACCTGTGTCTCAGGGAAAGAAAGTTCGCTTTTGGCCCACAATTAAAACCCCTATCCTCCTCCTGGGACGCGCCACGCAGCCTCGCGACCAACCGGCTCGAGATCCCTCATGTGAGGGAGATCCGTAGGTTTTATATTAGTAAAAATAATTTCTCCCATGTCAATTATATGTCAGTTATAAAAAGTGGTAATTAATTCAGATCTGGCAAGTTTTTTCTCAGTTTTCATTAGATTCCTAAAAATTACACATGGACACATAACTATTTGGTTTTCTAAAATACAACCACAATAAACAATGATATGAGCAAAACTCGGAGCGTCTGTGAGCTTCGAAGTAGTTAAAAGAATTGAAAAGAAAGGATCTTGGAGGTACAGTGGATATCATGTGAGCCTCCGGAAACGGTAATCATGGGTTCGAAGCTCACCTGCCACTTGATTTTCGGTTATATTTCAGCATAATTGTGGTTGTATTTCACGGAATACGTTCCCATGAAAAACTAGTAAGCAGTGGATAATAATTAATCAATATTTAATTTTTGTGTTAAGCAACTCATCATTGGAAAGAGATGGAGCGATAATGATCGCAACGAATTCTCGTAATCGTCCAACTTCGATAGATATTAATGAAGGTCTATCCTCCAACAACAAAGTCAACAAACCATCAAGCGAACAGGGAATGACCTTAAACGTGCCAAATCTGTCCAAAAAACGACATTCAGCTCCTGATGCATTACAAATTATTTCTCGGCGAAAGGATTCCCCTAACAGCAAAATGTTACCAGTAATCATCGAAGAAAAAGACAGGCTAGCAAGTCAACCTTCTGATAGTGAGTTTGGTCTTTTGTAATTCACTTGAAAATTATCACTTAGCAGCGAGGTAGATCTTTCGCAGCTCTAATCTAAAAGTTGATCTTCTCATATCTATGGCTCTCTTCACTTTGGCAAAAGCTTAGGTGCAAAGGAATCGTTTTAGTTTAGTGGCGTGAATGCGTTACACATGAAACGATATTCACAGGGACTGGCAATAAGAGATGTATTCGATTTCATTCATTGGCAACCGTTGTTGTCTGTGATGTATAATATAAAGCTTTTAGGCTCAGTGCATAAGAAACGGCGTTCTTCTACAGGATCACTACCGAAAGTGTGAAGATGAAGTCGTGAAAAGTCTGTGGACTAAATATCTACAAACACAAGACTCTTTCATTGTTTGAATTCGTTAGTTGATGCTTAATTCGCTTCGTTGTTTGGTTGTTTGGAAATTAATGTCGGATTTTGAATTTCACTTTCATTGTACATGCCAGGTTTCTTCCAATACTGTACCATTATGTATCCTTGTACATCTTCCGTGTCTGTTTCATTGATTGGCAATGTAAACTAAATTTTTGAGAAATTTTACAGAATAGTATTTCTGATGTTAAGACGCGAAATTCGACAGATTTTTTTTTATTTTCTTATTGTATATGATCCGTTTTCACGTCTACTGTGCGGATCCCAGCACTTCTCACACTGAATTCGTTTCTTTGTATCCATTGTCGACGAAGATCTTCCAACTTTTACGTGCGGCTTCGGTTGCTGCTTGAGGATTTTCACTTCATCTCGAATGTCGCAGAATACTGGACGAGCAATTCTCTCTGGAGTCCTGAGATAGCCGGGCTGGAGCGCTCCCAATTGGATTGCAGAGAATGTTTTTTTTTCCTAGACAAATCCTGTACCAATCTCCCGACCACGGAGGAATGAGAGACTTGGTTAGCCCGAAGGAGAATCCAACTAACACCATGCTAGTGACGACGAACAACACTGTGTCATCCGCCCCAAAATTCCCGAAGACGGAGTTCGTCGCCCGAAAAATGAATTTCAACAATTTTACGTTACAGATTCGTCGAACTTAGACCAAATTCCACGCAAACAGCCTGAAATATTGGCAAGATATAAGATCAAGAAAGCATTCACAAATGTACAATGTGATGTTGGTACTCAGGATTGCATCGTGGCGAATTGGAACTCGATGATGTGTTATATCACGGACGTGCCAGTGACGACGACGAAATGAGGGCTCAAGTGGAACAAATAGAAGTACTACTTTTAACTTATTATTTACTGCATACTCTTCTAAGTAGCAGGTTATACATTGCGAAATATAACTTTAATGATACTGAGATATTTGCAAAACTCCGGACCCCAGATGTTTGCTGTGGGAAATGAACGCGCTATTGTCCTTTCGGGGGTGTAACGCGTTCACCACCATACCATGCGGGTCCTACGTTTCGTCTGTTTCTCAGCTAGTTCTATCGATCTTTTGCCATCAGCACTCACCCAATATTACAAGTACAACTTCTAAAAAATGCAGAAAAATTCGCAGTGATCCAATAGTTTCGCAGCATTTGAAGAAAATTCTAGAGTAGAGAAATTTCGAGAAACAGACCCCGTGCTAATCGGCATCACATCGTGTTATCGACATTTCAAAGCTTAGACGAGATTGGCTACGAAGTGCTGCCTTCTCACTATACACCCAGATGTTTCACCCACCGAGCACCATTTTTTCATTTTGTAGGCCAAATAATCATTAAACCATTTGCGAGATGTTTGATGAAATCAATTGCGTGTTACATGGAGAGGTTGATCAGCGTTGAACACCTGACTTTCTATTGTTGTGGCAATGCTTCACAAATTATGAGGAAAAATGCATTTTCCTTCTTGTCGGGAATTGGTTTTCTAACGCTGTGACTATCGTATGGCTGTTCTAGAACGCTGAATGAGTAACGTTTAGAAAGGATCATCTCTCCTTATATCATTTTCCAGCACCTTTCACAGGCTCCGTTTTTCACTACCTTTCGATTTCCTTCGCCCTCGATATGCCACGGTGTTGGAAGAACCTCAGAAAGCATCCACATTTTGGTGTGCATGATTCATCGAAGAACTATGGTGACGATCTGTGTCTACAATGCACGCACACACATCCGAGTCCTCGATAGAAGACTTGCTCATGCAAGTAAGAAGGATAAGGTACGACGTCATCGGCCTAAATGAGAAGAGACGACGCCACCCATTTAAGGCTATCTATGACACCGGAGAAGAACTGTTACTCGTAACATGCGACACTGGAGGAGTCGGCGGCGTCGGCGTTCTCGTCAATACGAGTTTGTCCATGAACATCGATTCATTCGAACAACTGACAACGCGAATCGGACGTTTAGAACTAAAAAATGTTGATCAATACCGGCTTTGTCAGTCATCGTCGCTTACGCGCCGAGATCAAACTATAATAAAGAAGAACTCGAAGCGTTCTATGTGAACTTGGAAAAGTTCCGCAGAGAAGACCATACATTCTTCAAGAACATCATTGGAGAATCAACGCCAAGAATGGACCAAGAAGAACGTCTGAAGAACGTCACATTGAGAACAATGGATTACAATGGAACGAACAGCGTGAGCGGCTATCTGAGTTTATCATGGTGACCAAGACCATGGTAACTCGGGATTCCAGAAGTGCCACCCTCAACGCTGGACGGAGTCTCTCAATAGAGAGTACCATAACGAAATAGACCACATCATACTAAATTGAAGGTTTTGCCCTATCGATGACGCTGTTGTCTCAAAATTCTACACGGATTCATTCCATCGCCTCCTCTGTACAAATTTTTTTTTATCGGAAAGAGCCGTTAAATTCAAAAACGAAGTACCAAAAGCACTATAAACTGGAACTTAATCAACTCATTAGTCAGCTGTTGGGAAGGTACTATTTTAGATAACATCGGCGAGGAACACCATCGGCTAATTTAACATCTCCGCGTTAGCGCTTTGAAAGCTGAGACGTCATTCCGTTTGTAAAAAATAGAACCGCACCAGGTCCGGACAGGATAAGACAAGAACACCTGAAGAACATTCCGAAAATCCCCGCAAACATCTAGCTCAGCTCTTCACAAGTTACCTGCCTAAATGCAAGGTCTCTATTCAGTGGAAGACCAGCAAGACAGTGCTAATATTCAAGAAGGGTGACCTCTACGATATCGGTAACTATCGCCCACTCTGCTTGCTCTCTGTCCTCTACAAACTTTTCACTCGAGTCATCCTGAACAGGATTGACAGAACACTGGACGAAGGACAGCCGTGCGAGCAAGCAGGGTTTCGAAAAGGATTTAGTACGATGGACCACATTCACACGTTAACAAGGCTCATTGAAGTATCGCGAGAGTACAAAAGACCGCTCTGTCTCACTTTCATCGACTTAGAGAAGGCTTTTGATTCAATTGAGATACAAGCAGTCATGGAAGCCCTTGATAATCAAGGAGTCCCTACTCAGTACATAAAGATTCTTCGTGAGCTATACAATAATTTCACAACCAAAATTTCACCATTCTACAACGATATTAACGTCGACGTCAAAAGAGGAGTTAGGCAAGGCGACACAATCTCGCCAAAATTATTTACAGCCACCCTCCAGAACGTCATGCGAACATTGGAATGGGATAATATGGGAGTGAAAATCGATGGTCGGCAGATACACCACCTTCGCTTTGCTGATGATATCGTTCTTATAACACCAGACATTAGCCAAGCGGAACGCATGCTTGCAGACTTTGATAAAGCGTGTGGAAAGATTGGTCTTCGACTAAATCTCAAGAAAACGATGTTCATGAAGAACGGATTGGTTTCGTTTGCCCCATTCACGCTCAACGGAACGAATATCTCCGAATGCTCCAGTTATGTCTATCTAGGTCGGGAAATCAATATGATGAACGACTTAGCTCCAGAACTGAGCAGAAGGAAACGAGCGGCTTGGGGAGCTTTCAAGAGCATCGAGGATGTAGTGAAGAAGACAAAGAACACCCGACTCCGTGCTAACCTTTTCGACTCAACGGTTCTTCCTGCCCTAACGTATCCGTCAGAAACCTCATTGCTGCATAAGCAGGATGAATGATCACTCAGCATTACTGAACGCGCAATCGAAAGGACGATGATAGAAGTATCCCATATCACGCAACTAAAGGAAGGAATTCGAAGCTCTGACCTGCTTTAACGATTAAAAATCAAAGATATCGTTCTATACAACAGACAGTCGAAGATAAGATGGGCCGGCCACGCAATGCGTATGAATTATAACCGATGGACAAGGGCTGTTAGTGACTGGATTCCTCGGGATGTAAAACGTACTGCAGGAAGACCACCGACCCGATGGTCAGAATCCTTCACCAAGAGCTTAGAAGAAGGATATGATGCTCAACGAGTCCCATCAGGGAGCGAGGAGAACCTACTGGGCTACTCCTGCAAGCGACAGGGAAGGATGGGAGATGTACCGGCGTCCGCTCCAGACACTCGATGATCAACAGGACTACAGGTGATACAGGTGATCTATGCCGAAGTTTATAACAAGTTGGTCCTTTGAATTTTCACTCACTTGAATCGCCACGGGTTCCTAAAGCGAACACATTGGGCTACTTTTGCACGCTACAAGAAAAAATGCAAGATTTACAGGCACCCGTTGAGTCACTGGACCATCAACGGGTCTACGGTTGGCATAGGTGGTAGCTAAAAAAAGTAATCTCAGTATCTATTTTCATTAAACCTCGGCATGGATAATCAATATCTTGCTTTATAGGAGGGCTTCTATGAAGTCCTTATAAATTTTTAGCTAAGTTTTTTGTGGTCTTTTCGTTCTTTTGCAAGCTTAATTCGTATAGGAGCCTAGACTTGCACATGAGTTCGGCATTGACCTGAAGATCTGTTCCTCACTCACCCCATTTGGGATGCTGACTGTTCGATTTTGATTTTCATTAGAATTGTGAGAAAGGAGTTTTCAACCTCTTCAATACAGGCCCGCAATATCCCTAAATCGGAAGAATCTTTGTCGTCTTTCCATTCCAATCCTTCTGAAACAGCAGTACCTCTCAAAACTCCAGTGAAATCTACTTGTCGACCGATCACTCAAGGATAAGGTCATAAGGTCAAGATAAGGTCAGGATAAGGTCATAAGTCGCTTCTCCTACTTTTTCCATAAGGAGTACAGTTTTCCACCTAAGATATGTTATGAAAGATGGAAACATACTTAGCTGACATAGAGAGCTGAATCCCTAGAATTTCAGCTTACTATGAGTAATCCTGATGTTCTAGAAAGTTAAATATTGCACGTAGAAACTCTGGCTATAGATCGACATTCCTTTGTGTACATGCCCATTTTCGACCTGCCCAACAACTGCCCATCTATTCGTTTTTCTCTGATGGCTATTCATTCATTTAATCATCCAATTAAATCATTCCATTTCTTTATTACACGTCCTCAGGTCAAGACTTTTCCCACCAGAGGTGTTTCGAAGCTGGTCTTCTAGTCGTATGCAACTTCATTCTATCGCGTAAATCATGCTACTTTAAGCAAAAGCATTGTGACTTTTTCATAAAATGAAGAAAAGTGAAAAAAAAATGTTTCAAGTAAGTCTATACTGTCAAGGTCTAAGAACATTTATGCGAACCAGCCCAATTCTTTAAAATACATTACAACTACTGTTTGGCCATTTGCGGACTGCATCTTGTACGTCACTCTGGGCAAAATCCTGAAATCAAATGACTACGAAGCACTTGGGAGATTACTCGAGGTTACATCCAATAAATAAGCTTCATGTCCACTCTAGAAAAACCTTAAAAAGTAGTCATAAAAACGCAAGTTCTACTACAGAGCATGGTATGCTTCCAAAAGACCTTTATTACCAAAAACAGCAAAAATAATGGGTCTGATAATCGGCCATCCCAAAAGAGCTCCGCAGTGGTAGCAGGTAACCAGAGTGAGAGGAGAGAATCATAGAAAATATGTAACACGGCAAAGATCGAAAAGCTATCAGTTCTTCTTTTTCTGCCAGAAACAGCAAAGATAACATTTATCGTTCGACTTGCTCCAAAAGAATCCCCGACACTGTAGCACGTCGTCGTAATTCTCTGCGCCAAAATCTTGAAAAAAACTCTCACGACCGACTTTCTATTAACCTCGGCATTAGTCGAACAATTCTTCATATTCTTGCTTAGCAAACACAGGGTGTTATTATTTCGTTATTTACGTACAAACTGACGTTTCGATGGATTCCACCTTCTTCAAAGCCTGGAGAGGTCAAGTTGAATGCAATCTACCCGGCCGAACACCCTCATAACCAAACAGAGAAAGCGCTAAACCAAGATTTCAATCAAATTGAACAGAGAATGGCTTCATCGCACACTCATCGTTTCTATGAGACCTCCACTAGACATGTCACGTGGAGACCAACCGCATAAATTTTACATGGAAGCGTAATGTGCTCATGCCATCAGAAAGAAAGGCTTGTGTACTGCTCAATATCACACGTGGTAATGAGGTATTCTTCCCCGCGGTGCATTTTCGGATTCTTGAATTAGTTCAGAAATCCTCGAGAATCTTGGAAAAAATATGGCAATTCTTTAAGAGATTGAGTTAGGAGAATCCACTGGGAAATGCTGCTCCGTAACAAGAATAAATGTATTCGTTGTTGGTACCAGCTAGCGTCACCCCAGCCAACAAAAGGACCTTTCGGTGGCGCAGGTGAATGGCTCCCCAAGAAGGTTGAAACATGGCTTTTCTCAGTTGTAAAAACTTACATTTTCCAGTGCGCCTATACAATTTTTGTGTTATTATTGTAGTTATGCACTCGCTTGCTTTCGCTATCGATCGCATCGAAAACGACATGTTGTCGTGGCTCCACTCTAATTGATGGCATCATGAAGCTGCTCACCGTCTGACTGCTAGCTAAAAGCTGTTTACATTCACGACCAGCCTTTTGAATCGTATGAGTTATTTCCTTAAGTGTACGTTATAACACAAATAAAGAGCAATAATTAGATTCTCTTACATTAATCTACAGAAGGTCGTGTGTGGCGCAGTGGTTGGAGGCGCCACTGCGACACTCGAGTGGAATCGATCCCCGCGCATATGGCTCACCAAGCCTTCCATCCCTCTGGTGTCGGCAAATTGGTACCAAACTTGTCAGAGAGGATAGCAGCACTGGTTCGATATATCGGTAGACCACCGCGAGTCATCGTAAAGTCCAGATATGCATTCATTAGCCTCCAACGATACTTAATGAGGTGGCGCATTCCTCAAGGATTGATCAACGCCGAGAGTTTTATCCTTTTTTTTTAATCTACAGCATATGTGAGAAAACTCTTGAAATTCTTTCACACTCTTTCGTTAAATACTTTCAAACAGTGAAAACCACGAAAATGTCTCACTATTAGGGTATCATTAATGACTTTCCAGTGAACTCACAAGGTGCGTAGACGGATAAAGCGGGACTTAACAGCTTTTGGAACCGTCGAAGAACTTCAGTTTAATAATTGGTAATCACCCATAGAGCGCAAAGACTACCACAAAGGTGAAGGATAAAGCTGTCGGCGTTCATCAATCACTGAAAGATGCGGCGTGCATTCGACATCATTGGGCGTCGTTGAAAGTGACTGAATGCATATTTTTTTGACCTTTACAATCCATCACGGTAACTTATCGATGCATCGAGCCAGTGCTGCTGTCTTCCCAGACGAGTCTGCCACCAATTTCCCCTTAGAGCGATTGAAGGCTTGGTGTACCCAGGCACGGGAGAATCGATCCCATGTGTATTGCGGAGCGCTTTCGACCATTGTGCGGCACGCGCACATAAAACTACTATATTACAACAAATTATTGAACTGATAACTGTCAATAAGTATACATGAGATCGCAATACGGTGAAGAAGGCGACGCCATCGCCTTCGTCATCTACAATACACGCAATTTTTCTCTGTATTCAATAAGAGGTAGAAGACTGAATCGCGAAATTCCGCATGTGTATTGGTTTTTATCATATTATCTCATGAACTCTCTGTTCAATAAATTGACACTTATTTCGCCTTTTCCACGACTGCTTTCGTTCTTTAAGAGTTCATCAGACAGTTGCTCAGTAATATGACAAGACATCCAAATTTGTAAACAAGTTAACTATTTAGTGCCTACTATCATCTTTCACGGTGGTGTATGATGAGAAATACAACCACTATGACGCTGAGATATTTCAAAAATTTGGACCTCAGCACAGATCGAAACTCGGTTACCTTTTCCAGGGGATCACGTGTTACACACGGCACCTCTGAGGTCCTCGTTCTGCATTTTTCTCAGCCTGTTTTCTACCTAATGCTGCTATCAGCAATCAACCAGTAGGCAGTAAATGAAAAGGTAAGTTAATGTGATTTTGACTAAAGCCTCAGTTTAAGTTGGTTTCATGCCGATTTATGCTCCCTAGATCAATCCCGTTGACGGGTAATTGCTATTAGCAGCGTTAGGTTGAAAACTGTCTGAGTGAAAGGCAAAACGGGCACATAAAAGGTGCCGTGTGTAACAAGTGGGCTCCCAGAAAAGGCAGTCGTGGTTCGATCTCGCCTGGGATCCAAGTTTTGCAAATATCTCAGCGCCGTGATAACAAACAAGTTTTCAACAAACTTTTTTAAACTCCAGGAAAAAAAATCGGAAACGAGAACTTTTTTCTTTGACATGTGAACCTACAAGGCCAGCTAAGTGTAAGTCGAAGCCCGGAATCATTACTATCCCTTCAGGTGACCTATTCGAAAGTAATGTATGGATCTTTAGGAGTCTCCAGTGAGCGGAGCCGACCACACAGCTCTCTGGTTCGTGAGAAAAAAAATGAACGTTTTATGGGTTTCTCAACACCGGAAGGGATTACAGGTAACGTTTTCTGAATGCATTCATTAAGATTAGCTCCCGTTGGATGAAACTAGTAGTAAAAAAGTAATGAAGGCAATCAGTCTTGGCTTCGCACTGGACCTTTATATTTCGGCATACTCACCCGCATTCAGCGATGCTGAATCCACAATCGGATATTTGTCGAAGAATATCGAACGAGATGGGCGTAGAGTGTACGTGGCAATAGCAGACAATGTCATCATCTCCCATGTGAGCATGAATGACGCCCAAACTGAAAAAATTCAGAATGCGTAGAAAAGGTCAAGAACGGACTAGGTCAGGCTTCTCTGTCCGATTAATATTTCGCCGTTTCTCAGTCATTTTTTCGAGAAGAAGCTTACAAATCGAGTGCAAACTGCATGCTAGCTAGTAAGTACTTAATAGTCAATACAACATTAACTGATATCACCTATAGCTTATTAACAAAGCTGATAAAGAAAAGTGGATATACTGTAGAGATCTGCTCAATTTAAAAGCAATACTTATGAGAACCAGTGTTTAAATTTAGACTAAATATTCAGTTGTCTTCAAATGATGTCTATCAGCTCACATTGTGCCTTAGCACTGGCGGTTAGAAGACGATCCGGTGTGATGATCTCAAACACCGCAGCGAAATCAAAGCAAAATTTCTGGATTGTGTAGAGACATTGAGCGACGTCCACGATTGTGAACAAGGTTTGAAAACGATACGGTGTGATTTTAGACTGAAAAGTCATAAAATATGAATGTTTGAAATGGTTCTCGCTAAAACAAATGTTGGAAATGATTTGTCTGGCGAAGTACACAAACTTAAAGGTATACACCCCGATAGTTTTCGTTCGGCTAAGACCACAAAGAATGTGCCATCAGTAAAAGATACACGGTGATCAATCTTGAACATGGTGATTAAGGATGTGTTACGCATTCGATTTCACATTTAGCATAGTAGAGGTGACTAAAAGAACACTTGGGCCATTCAATGATTCACGTTGGTTGTAAGATGTAGGAAAGACAAAGTGCTTAAGCAGCATCCGAACCTACACGGCGGAAATTCGAAGACCATCGTGAATTATGAGTGCGAGGATCCGATTCGAGCGCAAGAGGTGCTGGGATCTGCACAGTATGGTACTTGTGATGTGAAGTCACGCAATAATGAAATAAATGATAAATATTTGTAACCATGATAATGATTTATAGCAACTTCGTGCAAGTTAATCAACCAACCAAACGCTGATTATGCACAACGAAGCTTAATAAGAGCCCGCATTCAATGTATGATCTAGTTTCTATTTATTTCTTCTATATCTTCTTTACCCATGAATAACCTGACGGCGTACCTTCTCTTGTCCTTCCAACTCGAAGTGTTTACCTCGTTTGATGGGCAACTGCTTCTTATGCTTGCACTCTGTACATTCCATACGAAGAACGATTTTCTTGGTAGTTTTAGCTTTTTTCTGAAGAAGGGCTTGATTCGGCCACCGAACCCAGCTTGCTTACGATCGTATCGTCGTCGACCTTGGGCAAACTTCGATTCTTTACCTTTCTTGTATTGGGTAACCTTATGATTCGTATCTTTACGGCATTTGCCGTTCACAAAACGTCCTCCTTGCCTTCGAAACGTTAGCCATTCTACCTCAAACTTGGGTATTTAAACTAATTATTTTAAGGGCGCATGCGGTGCAGTGGTTGGAGGCGCCAGTGCGGCGCGCACGTGAAATGGGCCCATGGCCCACCAAGCTTTCCATCCCTCCGGTGTCGGCAAATTTGTACCAGACTTGTCTGGGAGGATAGCAGTGGCTCGATACATCGGCAAGCCATCGCGAGTCATTGTAAAGGCCAGATATGCATTCAATCACCTCCAACGATACTTAATAAAGTCGAATGCATGGCGCATCCCTCAGGGATTGATCAACGCCGACAGCCTTATCCTTATCCCTATTCATTCACCTCTACAATGCTTAATGAACTCGAGTGCATGTGGCTTCGCTGCGAAATTGATCAACGGCGAATGACTTGTCTTTTTATGCCTTAATATAAGATCGTTTTATTACCTTTCCGAGCGGCACAATCACATAACATCCATAGATAGCCACACACATCGATATTAAGCCGAATAACTGTGAAAACATAAACCACCTGGAAAAGCTTATAAAACGAACGAAACCTTTGAAGGAATCACATAGTTATTTGTTGACATGGTCTTCATTACTAACCTTTCGTTACTAAGACAACCCTAAACAAACTGCAAACAGCGACAAGCTGAACTTTTTAGATGGTCTTCCTGCTTTTCCGATCGTTTGGTGATTTCAATACGACAGAATGACTTATATGTATGAAAAGGTTTACATATGAACATTGGCATGCCAATCTCTTATATTTTTGGGGGTAATGAATACTGTCTTGATGCAATCAAATTTGCAGAGATATGTGAAAGTATTTAGTCACAAAAGCGGCAGAGCGTTCTTCTTGCCTAAATAGGTTTGAAATATATCCTCTTCCAAGCAAAAATTCTGTTCCTATCCATTTAAATCGCCATCACCGTATTCGAATCCATTCACACTTACAAGTTATGCCGATGACCAAGTTCCATAAAGACAACAACACCGGTCAGTTCAAAAGTCGTACGAAGTATAGGCGTTTGGAAGACAAGCCACTCAACGCGACGAAGGTTTCGTCTAAACATACGAAATAAGTGTAAAAATCACAATGCTAACTTTTTATTCACTGTCTTTTACACTTTTTCACGGCATGATATTATGTGTGATGCAACCACAATGATGCTGAGATGTTTGCAAAACTCCGGACCGCAGGTGTCTGCGGTGGGGAATGAACACGCTGTTACACTTTCCGGGGGTTAACACATTCACTACCACAGCATGCAGGTTATTCGTTTGGCCTGTCTCTCAGATAGTTTTCTGTCGTTCAGTGCCATCAGTAGTTTCCCCACCGCAGTTACCTATAGCGCGGGGTTTTGCAAATATTGCAGTATCATAATGGTTGTGCCACACATAAGTATGAAAAATCCAAATTTCACTGTAGGTCTCCCAGCATTTTTGAGAACATCACCTTAAGATTTTCAAAGTAATTTTTAGATTGAAAGAAAACCATCGACGATGAAACATGGTTCACTTACTCAGTACTCGAAACCTCTGGCAACATTTTTAGACAACACAGTGGGGTGACTCGGAACGAAATACGAATATTTCTGAAAACTGATCTCATAATCAGAGACGGAGCCGAGTAATTTTGATAAAAGTTTTTTCTCGAGCTTTTCAAAAAGATTCTTAGGCTTCTTACACTTTCATGATAACTTATGTTTTCAAGGCAATTATGACATCTTATCAGCCACGCACGTTGAGCGCGTGTGGCACAGTTATCGGAGGCGCCCTGCAACACATACACATGGTCCCGGCTCCCATGGTCCCACCAAGCCTCCGATCCCTCCGGTGTCGGCAAATTAGAACTAGACTTATTTGAGAGAATAGAAGCACTGGCTCGATATATCAGTAGGCCACCGCGAGTAAAAGCCAGATATGCATTCAATCATTCCTCCAAACGATGCCTAATGAAGCGGAATGCATGGCGCAGCCCTGAGAGATTGATCAACGCTGGGAGCTTTATCCTTTTATCAGTCACCGAGAACCAATTAATTCATGCCGGATTTTTATGATACCAAAATATCCCCTATCCATTGATAGGGATAAGGAAAAGCCGAAAAAATGACCTGTCAAGTAGAAAATCAGACATTTCCTTTCTACTTCCGAAAATATTGAATAACAATGACACGACGACAAACAGACAGAACATAAAATACCTGTAAGCAAAACTAGGAACCTTAATTAATTATTATTGCTATATTTCAACACAAATGAAAATAAGTAGCCTTACACCAGGGCAACTGCATATAAAAATAACGCCGCTCTTGGTATGAACATTCCAGCGACATTGCATATTGTGGTTATCTGAAAATACCATGGTTGTCTTCATCTGGCATGGTATCTCTACCGAAACAGAGATCACGCCTTGTATCCTGAGCACGAAAACATCTGCTGTTTGGTTAATCAGCGATTAAAGTCCAAGTTTCTCTCTGTTGAGCGTCACAATTTCTTAGTGATCTGGCTTGAGAAAACGAACATAATCACGCAGTGCACATAAGGAATTCAACAATTTTTCGCCAGTGGTAACCACGGATCTTCCTTTTAGAGGGATCTCATGCCGATTCGTCGCGAGACAATTTAGCTCATCCCCAGATGGCAGATAGGTAGTTAATTGCAAACCAAAAGCAATTGTTTGCTTTTCTGAAGCGCATATGGACCCATAGAACGTAGTTTCTGCTTCCGCTGAACCAGTCTGAAATTTTCCTTGTGTTTACTAAGAAATATTCATTAATGCGTGGGTAGGTGTGACGATCAACGGGAAGACAAGTGATGCAACTGGTATGGGCAGCCACGAGTAGCTAGCCGAGCTCTATTGTGTCATAATTTACAGCCCACAGCCGATTTTTTCGAAGGAGTGTTAAATTCCTCCTCAGCTTGGGTGACCCCTACACAAATGAACCACCTTTCTCCACTCGGTTTCAGTTTTGATCACGAGTGACATTTCTTCAGCCACCAGAAGGAGGTGGACGCTTTCGAAAGTTGTTAGCCAACGTCACTCTTTTGGAAATAACCGCTTCGTTCTATTCATTGAGCGCACTTATAAGTGAAACTTAACACTTACTGGAAACATTAACACCAAATAGTAGAGATCTGCTTGTATACGTGAATCGCTGACATATTTGAAGACATGATATAGTTGCACAATTGCCAAGAACACGACAATCGTCGTGAAAATTGACGATAGTGTAAGAAAGGCTGCATATAGCGTATCGATATCTAAATGAGTATGAGTTAAGGGCACAAACGAAACAATCGAATCATTTAAAGCATAAAAGGATAAAGCTCTCGGAGTTGGTCAATCTCTGAGGGATGCGCCATGCATTCTACTTCATTAAGTATCGTTGGAGGTGACTAAATGGCCTGGCCTTTACAATGACTCGCGGTGGCCTGCCGATGTACCGAGCCAGTGCTGCTATCCTCCCAGACGAGTCTGGTACCAATAATTTGCCGACTCGCCCTAATCGAATCATTTAGTTATTTATATGGCCCAATATCAGATGGTGTACAAGTTCCAGCACTTATTCCTTGGCATTTCTTTGTCTTGCATCGATCATCCACAAATATCATGTGGATTCGGTTGTTACTTGATGATTTCGTATTATTCGTTGTCAATGAATCTTGGTGCAGTTAACTCTTCCGAGAAACGTGGCATAGCTCGAACCGTACGCAAGTGTCCACCACAGGCATTCACCCCTATTTGTGGACAGGATGGACCTTTAGACGACTACCTCCAGTTTACTCTGCCTGGAGCGATGGACGAGTTAACTTGGTGTGGATTCGAACGAATGACCATGCCTGTATTGCATGGTAAATGAAATCACTGCTCTTCCAGTTGTCCAAAACGGTTTGATTGAACTAAATCAACTTCATCAACTGCTTACCACGTATCCACACGCGTGATTCAGGTATTTGCCGATCATCCTCTGATGTGTAATTTTCAAAAGGCTTTAAAAGTGTTCTCACGATTTCCATACCACATTTGTTGGAATCTGAAACGAATAAATTTAAAAAATAAAAAATAAAGAAAGAAACAGGTGAAGGACGCCAGTTCAGGTTGTGCAGTTTTAAGGAGCCAAGAAGCTCATAAAGGAATAAAAAAAATAAAATGATGGCAGTGGAGAGTAAACATGTATAAGAACGACTGAAACTTATAAAGTTCAGTGTTATTTGTTTGACTGTTATATTTTAACTTGTAGGCTAACCTTCGTTTCTTCATTTATTCTTGCATCACCCATTCATTAACTCAAATACTCGCCTACTGTTTCATTATTTAATTGTTTAATTCGAGGTTTCGTTTCAATAAGCAGAAACAAGGTTGTTATTATAGAATTTATTAGGATACAGTAGCTGACGTTCCGGCGGTTTCGCCTTCTTCAGAGCCTGGAAAGGTCAAACTGAGATGCGATCTACTCAACCAAACACTTTCATTACCCTAAAAGATAAAACCTAACTAACAAATTTGCATTCGCATTAGAAACAGCTTCATTTAAACACCTACCGCTTATTTCTTGTAAGTATCAAAGTTAGTTAATGGATAGCAGCCGCACAGAGTACTAACTGGGTGAGAACTGTGCCTGTGTCAGGTTATTGGATTAGCCTGAGGTATGGCGCCACGTCACGCGTGATGACAAGACACTCCTCGTTGCGGTTCATTTTTGGATATTTGGAATTGATCCAAAACGCTTCAAGAGTTTTACGCGCTCTTGTTTTCGATTGGTGCCTGAGTGACTCCTACTTTAAAATCTTCTCCGTTGTGTTCCTGCATCCTATGCGCGCCTAGTGGACTGTTCGGCTTTAATTTAGATTTACCGACTAAGTGTTCTTTTACGCGGACGCAGAGCGGTCTACCCGCTTCACCAACGTATTCGTCCTCGCATGCTTTACATGAGATCAGGTAGACTGCACCCGAGGTCATGCAATCACCGTCTCTACCGTTAGAGAAAATTATGCAGTTTTTCGTTAAACATAGACGGTCATATAGGTGGTTGCGAACTAGCTGGCGTCTTAGAGTGTCCGGTGGTATTTCTATCATCCTTACGGAATTCATTTCGCTTAAAATAAAAGGCAAGAGGAACGGAGCCTTGTTTTCGCTAGAATTATCGCTTTGTGGCGTAGTTTTCCTCTATGCCTATGCCAAGAAGGTACAGTTTCGTAACCATGGCGAACGGTTTGCATAGCGGAGTCATTCGACACGTCTGTATAGAGGGTGGTGACGTCGAAGGACTCCATCAAATACGCGTTGTTGGGTTGTGCGTTATGTAGACGATCGAGGAACATTTGGGTGTTCGTGAGATGGGCTGGTATGTGTTTAAGCAACTGGCTGAGAACTAGATTTATAAACCAAGCAATTCTATCCATAGGCTTTTTATTTATATTTATACAGTCTACACAACTGATGATGGGTCTAACTTTAAAGGGGGAGGGGTCAGTAGACGCCAGTTCATCAGCGGTTAACTTATGCGTCTTGATAAGTAGGTATAAGATAAATAAGTAAATATTCTCATGAATACCCAAATGTTCCTGGATCGTCTACGTAACACACAACCCAGCAACGCGAACGTGATGGAGTCCTTCGACGTCACCGCCCTCTGAGCGTTTTGGATCAATTCCAAATATCCAAAAATGAACCGCAAGGAGGAGTGTCTTGTCATCACGTGTGACGTGGCGCCCTACCTCAGGCTAATCCAATAACCTGACACAGACACAGTTCTCGTCCATGTAGTACTCTGTGCGGCTGCTATCCATCAAGTAGCTTTACAAGAAATAACGATAGGTGTTTAAATGAAGCTGTTTCTTATGCAAATACAAATTTATTTGTTAAGTTTTATCTGATAGGGTGTTTGGCTGAGTAGATCGCATCTCAATTTGACCTTTCCAGGCTCTGAAGAAGGCGAAACCACCGAAACGTCAGTTATTGTATCGCAATAAATTCTATAATAACAACCTCGGGTCTGCTTGTTGAGATAAAACATCGATTATCAATCAATGCCGAGGTTAACAGAAAGTCGGTCTTAGAAATGAATCGATCAACCCATTAAAGTGAAAACTGCAATCGTTTTTGGAAGAACGTCCTCTAAGCCGACATCGTGAGTCGCGTGGAATACATAATTGCATGCGTTGACGGAACATTTCCATAAATCGCGTCCACTTCGGCAAATGCGCAAATACTGCTATTAGAAGGTTCAACGAACTATTATCTTGCACGATATACTTGCTTGTGACCTCAACAACTGGCGATGGTGAGAAAAACTATGAGAATATAAGAACGACGTTGGTAGGAATGATTCTGTGCTCATACATTTTTTAGACGTACCGTCATCACCCTTAATGAGCAAGATCACAGCATTTTTAGCAATTGATTCGTTTCCTCGCGATTCATCATCTACGAAGGTCCTCGAAACTTTTGGCATATGGGTTCGGCTGCTCATTGAGGAAAGTCATCTTACTTGTGAATGATGCTGAATAGTGAACGAGTCGATTCTCCCCAAATACTTGGGATAGTGAGGTACAGCGTTCCTTTTTTCACGGATTGCTGCATAGAAACGGTAGCAGTATTATTACTATCACCAATACTATTATTTCTGTTGAAGCTCATACAGTATCCTTTCACTTACAAGTGTTAATCATCATTCCTTTGATTTTATATTACTGAAAGGGCTGTTTGAAATGGCATGGTGCATCTGCAAAAGCACTTTTTTCTTCTTCTCCTTTCAACCAACAAACGACAGTCGTTCAGGTTTATAGCTCGATAGACTTTACAGGATCATCTTTAGTAGTGCAGGAACAGAACACAACATGATAGTGGAAATGAAAGAAAAACGAAGAAATAGTCACAACTAGTTCAGTCTTCAGTTCCTCAGTAAGGTTACTTCCATTGTCGCTCCTGTAGGCGTGGGAAACGTCGCGGTTAGAGATGTCACTAATGCTGGTTTGCCCCCAACTGAGCTTCTCATCTCTTCGCAGTCTACAAATTGATTTCAGACATACCTGATATGTAGCATATGTGCTGGGGTCCGCACAACTCGTGAAGACGGACCGTCCAAGTATCCGAGTAAGTAATGTCTGATAAAACCCGCTTTAATCCAAAGACCATGTGATGCGTTTGCTGAAGAGCTGGGAACACTCTTGCATGCCAGGATACCGCAGAGAACCAACACAATCGGCATCCAACAATACGATAATTGTTGAAGACAAACCTCTGGACTGGCGATTTCACATGCAAATTCCTTCGAGATGGGCGACAGATATGAAGGAACGAACCGAATCAAATAAGTGCTGAGATCCACGCAATATGTGATGTAGCGTCATATAAATAAATACGAAATGCTTTGCATTCCTGATTGATGTCAATCAGCAGCGAATTACATAACAATGGTTGCTATGGAATTATTAAACGAGAGCAATGAGAAGGTAACGTTTCACATTGATATCATCGAGGTAATAAACCAAATATGCTCTTAGCACCTCATTCAAGTCCTATTTCAAATGCCGCAGTCATGCTCGAGTCCGACCATGTCAACCAATGATACGATGAGGGTTTCGCCTGTACAGAAACATACGACAATCAGAAAGGTGAAAATAGATGTGAGAAAAAGCCACTGAAGTCTTTCTTAAGCTTCCATGCGACTGTAAACGGTTTGAGTGCCAAATTATCCACATCCATTCTGAAAGTCTTAGAATAAAAATCTTGAGAAATCGCTCAGCAAAAATGAATAAAAAATTCCTACATAAAGGCATTCGGACTGAGGAAGATGAAAACCTCATTTCAGCGAGATTTAGATTTGGAAGCTACACCGTAAGCATTGCACTTGAGATTCAGAAAAAGAGGGTATTCAAAAAGGAAGAAAAAAGGAACAGTTTTATAGCACAAAGTCCATTGTAGGCCTTCAATAATAGCGTGATCCTTCAATAAAGTGAACGGTTTCTTGAAATTTCTTAGTCTCAACATCATATTTCTGGGGCAAAAATGAAATAGTGCACCAAGTGACTTTGTTGCCCAGCTAAAGATGACTAACGTATGTACAATCTTGGATAGGGCTATGCTAGCGTAATGGTACAAATGTTATCCAATACCTACATGAACCTGGTTCAATCTCACTCCGGCCCTAGCATTCGCATCTTCTTCAGGATCTGAAAATTCGTAAAAAAAACTTGTCTGGGAAGAACTCTCCACACGTACCACAAAGGCTGACGACAGAAATTGAAGACTTGGAAACGCCTTAATACGGCTGTTGCAGGATTTCAAGAAAAAGCTAATATCGACAGCGATTTATTTACATTCATGAAAAGAAGATCAAAAATCCTCAAGCAACGGTCATATCCATGCCCAAATTCAAACCCTCGTGAAATACGGATGCAATGAAACGAATCAAATGAAGGAAGTGTTGCGGTCTGCATAGTGTGTGATGTGGGGTCATGCAAAAAAACCCTAAGTGAAAAGAATCTGAAAAATAAAATAGAGAATAACACATCGGAATAACAATTTCCTTCACTCAGATGAAATGCATGGACTGTTAAGCTCCTCGTATCGGTTCTAACCTCAATTGTAAAGTGATCTCGGAAGGAATCTGATGACCACAACAATGCTTTTACCATTCCTGATTATTTGCCAAAGTAAAAAACTATTTTTAGTGGAGAAATCAACCCGGGAGAATTAGGAAATTCACCGACCAAGAAAAGTTTCAGCCATTAAAGCTATTTAAAGACTTAATCATCGTAAAAGGACTCTGAGATTTGAACAAAACTCGGAACATCAGTTACACCTCCAACCCGCGATTGCCCTTCTTCACCAAGTTTCACGTGCTCTCAACGCACCAACCGAGGCCCTTGTTTTGCCTTTACCTCGGCCAGTTTTTTTTTCGCTAACGGTGCTGTCAGCAGTAACCCGTCAACGGGAACGATCTGAGCAGCACAAATCGGCATTGAACCCAGTTAGGCTGAATCTGCAGACGAAATCGCAATGGTTGGCAGTAGGCAATAAACAGAAATTAAACATTAATCATCTCAGTTGTTAACAGCGCTATCAGTAGAGTTACATTTACATTCAAAATCCCAAACGCAGTACTGTACTGTGACAAGTTAAATCTAAAGGGCAAGCCTGTTTTGTAGAAGAGGAGATCACAAAACATACGGGTACGTTGTCTTTATATAAACTAAAGGTTATGCTGGGGAAGCACTACTATGGATCAATACGGGTATACCCTCTGCCTCCTCACCTGGTAACGGACGACTCCGCCTACATTCAACACAACAAACTCATTGCCAACCGAGGGCATCGAAATCACATAAAGTACAAGTTATAGTGAAGCGTTATGTTAAGTAAGACAATGGATATTTCAACACACCTATTTTAGCACTTATATGAGCCTTATGGACTCCATGCTAGCGAAGGAATTGTGGAATGACTCAGGAAAAAACGCTATTTAGGGAGTCTAGTCAAAGTATGGATAAAATTTGAAGGTTTTGAAATATTTCGTTAAAGGCAAAAAATTTTTTAAAAAAAACAAAAAATTAAAAAAAATAAAGAATAAAGGTAAAAAATTTGTCAATTAAGCTACATATTGCCAATATGTTTCACTCGAAACTCTGACAGCAACGAAAAGATTTGGGCCACTGAAGAGTACACAGTGTCGTCTTCACTGGATAAGAATGGGGTAGCGCTAGACTAGCGCTCGGATTAGTTGAATGTCTATTTGGGAATAACAGTCGAATCGAGGATTTCTATGTTAAACGCTGGTGAAATACATTCCTCCCTTAACCCCTGTTTCAATATTTGTCTTGTGTTTGTTTGAACATACGAACGAATACGATCGTGTTACACAACGGCCAATGAAGCGTTCTTCATCTAAGGTATGCTGTTGGACCTTCTACCGGTCTTATTCTGTCCATGTATTTGTTAAACTAGCCTTATATCAATATTTCCTAACTGCCACCAGTGTATCACATATAAAAAGCTATCTGCAGCTCAGGAGCATAACCGGGTCGAATGCAATCCTCAACAATGCAAGCTCGATTTACTCGGTGACGAATGAGATCACTTATGAAAAAGTGTGATTCTTTTAGAAGCTTCTTCATCACATTATCTTTTAGGAGTCTCGTGTAGCGCAGTGGTTAGAGATGTCTTGAAATGCACACATAGTCTTTGGTTCGATCCGTCTCCCCAGGCTCACCAAGCCTTCCATCTTTCCGTGGACGGAAAAGTGCTACCAAACTGGGGAGAGAAAAAGGAACAACGAATAATTGGTAGGTTTTAACAGGTCATTATGCCAAATATGCAGCTAGATATAGAAGAAAGTGCTGCGCATCTCAAAAGATTGCTCGCTGCCAAAAGCCTTATCCATTTTGCTCTTCCATCAATTTTCTTCATTACTTCAAAATCACTTTGACAAAGTAAGTTTTAAAAAGTTCGAAGAAAAGTCGCTCTAATCTCAACTAAAAAAAAAAAACTAAACTAAGGAAAACTTCTACTTGCCTTGTTTCCTTGAAACTGTTTTTGGTGCTTTAGCTTTTATTTTTGCCTGCTACAATTTTCACCACAGATTATAAACGAAATACAACCACAACGTTGCTGAGATATTTGCAAACCTCTGGACCGCGTCTACGGTGGGGAACGAACGCGCTACTGTCCTTTCCGGCGAGTAAGGCGTTCACCACCACACCATGCGAGTCCTTTTTTCCGTCTCCTAGCTAGTTCTATCGATCTTTTTGCTCTCTTTTTCAGCGCGTTCGTTCCTCACCATAGACAGCAGCGATCCAGAGTTTTTAAAATATCTCAGCAACGTTGTGGTTGTATTTCATTGTTTTTGATATTGAAATGCGTTGTCCTGTTCGTAAGCTTTCCCTAGAATGCTACTTCTTGTTGTCTGAGACGAGAAACACTCACAAACGTTAGCTACAATTCAAAATGGCCTTTTCTTTCACTTTTACTGTGGCTGAGGTTTCGGCGTTTTCGTTTTCTATTGTGTTACATCTATTTGAGACGGATGTCCACGACAGTCATTCTCTGTGATATTTGAGCCTTCACGGCCAAATAGGGTCGAACCGAGAGGAAAGGCCAAGATAAAAAAGATGACGGAATAGTTAATCGTCATTTTTTTAAAATTTGTAGCCAGATTTTTTAGCACACGAAATCATCTTCCTCATCATTTCCTCATCATCCTCTTCCATGCTTCACCTTACTAATTCTCTCTCTCTGTCCTTTAGATGACAAAGATCCGTTAACTATTAAATATCGCAAATAACAAATCTGCCCTGATGTCAAATATCTCAGTTGTTCTTCAAAGAACATTGTGTACCGGCTCTGTGAATGCAATTCCTTTCATCGTTGTGATGTTGACACCATATGATGCTTCAAGTAGAAGAAAAATCTTGGACCTTCTTTATCTGAAGAACGGTCTATTCTCATGACCCTGATGATTTGACCTTAGAATATTCGCGATTATGCTATTTTTGTTTCATTAAATTCCTCTACTCTCTCTCTCTCTCTCTCTCTCTCTCATCTCTGATAGTGTGTTATTTTCCGACAAAAAATCGATATTGTCGCAAAAACAAGAATTTTACCGGGTTATATCGCTCACGCCTAATCTGATTCCACCCTCATTGATCAGCCTCATTATCCTCCATAATGTGACGATGAAAAATCATTCGACGATGATATGAGAACAACCAAAAATCGTTTGATGATGGAAGAGAGGAAGTGTGAAACCCACTTCGTAGCATCGCCGATTCGATGACAGTCGGTCGAAGTTCTTGTGGAGGTCAAGAACCTCTTGTCATTCAGCGACTGCTGAAATTTCCGCGTTTGCTTCCATACTGTGAAACTCTTTCTTCGTAAAAGAGTTCCATGATCAAACCATTTCAACTTCAGAAGCGTTGGCTGTGCTACGTGTACGGACATCGTCGAGCATCGGATATCTTATATCCGATGCTCGACGTTGTCCGGATATCTTATATCTTAGGGATATAATATCTTTTTATGTACCGGTTTCCTACTTTTGAGTCATCATTTTATCGATACTTGAGCCAGGCTTATCTGCTTTAATGGGTTTTCGAACCCAGTGTTAAAAAAGGCTTTAATGGATTGTTCAATACACAGCATAGCATTTCTATTCATCCATTGCCCGCAACCTCGTCACTTGTCGTGCATGTCTGTCAACTCTTAACCCTTTCGCGACTAAAAGCTGGTTTTTCGATAACTCTGACGAATGTTTCTCCATCACCGGGGTATTTTCATCGTTAGTTGCGTACATGACCCATTTTTAACACTATCGCTTTGAAGCTGGCTTTTCGCTGATTGGCGATAATTTCGCGACCGCTATTTGAAAAGTTCAGGACTTTGGAGATTTATAAAAGAGGCTTGTATGAAAAAGAGAATAAAGCACTTAGTGTTGATCAATCCCTGAATAATGCGCCATGCATTCGAGTTTATTAAGTATCATTAAGCTAACAGAACATGCTAACATCGTTCAGGTACAATATACTTGATCTCATGTAACGCGTGCGGTGAGGAATATATTGTGGAAACGGGTATACCACTTTGTGTCGGCAGAAAAGAACACCTAGATGGGAAAGTTAAAATACGTCAAAACACTCCTCTAGGTACGCATAGGGCACAAACGCACAACGGAGGTGATTTTGAAGTGACTGTGCGGATCCTAGCGCAGGAATCGAAAATATCAACGCACAAAACTCTTAATGCCTTTTGGATAAATTTCAAAAATCCAAAGATGAACCGGAAAGACGAATGCCTCACTATTAAACGTGACCTGGCACCCTATTTCAAAATGATATTTTGACCCCGGGGGTGCGTCTTGCTCGCAACCCCATATGAAAAGCACGTGGGCCAGTCCCACTCGTAACACCACGGTGAATACCGTTTCTGTTGAATATGGCGTAGAACTACATTTGACTGTAACGTCCTTGCCCACCATTTATTTAAGCGTTTGATCTTCATTAATACTTTAGCCTTTTTTCCACCGAAAAATTAAAGTATTCTAATGTAAAATACGTCCAGGCTCTGAGGAAGACGAAATCGCCTAAACGTCAGCCATCGACCAACAACATCAACAACAAAACAACGACAACGAGGACATATACCAACCTCGCACCAGCTAAAGAAGATTAGTTTATAAGATCATAAATAAATATATTAAATATTGCAACTGTTTATCAGATCTTATGCACTTATTCCAATTCCACATTCTCCAAGTAATTTAATGCTTATTTGTTCTTTCACTTTACCATTTATCTAAGTAGTTTTTCTATCTATCTATTGATTTCTTAAATGGCTGGTTTTCTAAATTCTAGAAGCACTATTCAACATCCCTCTCCTTGTTAATAACTCAAAAGACCGACTTTCTATAAACCTCGGCATATATAGTTGATATATTTTTTTATGATCTTTTAAGCTGATCTTCTTCAGCTGATGCAAGGTTGGTATTGGTCTTCGTTGTCGTTGTTGGTGTTGTTGGTCGATGGCTGACGTTTCAGCGATTTCGCCTTGCTCAGAGCTGTAGTGTTACGAGTGGGACTCTATAGTTTATAAGATCATATAAATAAATATGTCTTTTTTCTTGTCTTTTGTTTTAACTTTCTTAGGATTACTAGTGAGACTCGTCATGTGAACGGGAGTCCCAGCCGTAACAGCACGACTCTGAGAAAGAGGAATCGCCGAAACGTCAGCCATCGACCAACAGTCCTTTCCTATTGCCTTTTATATTATTATGTTTTCTTCTGTTTTTTGCTCACGGATTATGATTTTGATCATTCTGATTATTTGATGTCTTGTCACGCATCGACCTAACCATAAAAAGTTTAGCTGAGGATAGTGCATATTTTCACCAAGTGTCACACATGAATATTATTTATTATTAAAAAAAACAAGTGCGAAAACAAACTTAAAGAAAAATTCGGTAAAATTATTTGGACAAAAATCCAACATGAGAACATCGGAAGGAACTCGGCGATACGTGATATCTAATGACATGTCTTAGTTTCAATAGATAAGCTCATCAGATCTGAATAACACTTGCTGAGTAGTTCTTGGAATTATTATAACGCGTGTGCAAGGATAAATCAAACCTCGGCTTGCGAGTTATACGGCAGTTACCTTATACTAAAGTTGGTACCGCAGTCAGTCAAAAATGTACACGTCGCGATGAGTTTACGAAAGCCAACTAGGTGAAAGTACGACTTCGGAGGCAATCAGTTTCGATTCTATAAGCGGCGATAACACATATGGTGATAAAACAACTGACGAAAGGAATAGTGGGGATAATATGATAGGAGAAAGGAGGAACGGAGTAAGAACTAGTGGTGTGCCGGCGACAGGTGTTAATATCAATGGATTGAGAACCATTGGAGAAAGAATTAGTGGAGAGAACACTTGAGGTGATAAAATAAACGGCGAAAGTACTAGAGGTGAAAGAATGATTGGATTAAAAATGCCTGGAACAAGAATCAACGGATGCAGTACCAACGGCGAAAGAATTATAGGTGAAAAGATCAGTGGAGTTAAGATTAATGGCGACAAAACACGAGGCGAGAGTATAAGCGGAATGAACACCCACGGTGACAGTGTTATTGGTCCAAGTACTGCCGGTGATAGAATAATGGGAGAAAACAGTAGTGGAGACAAGGTAATCGGTTGAGAGAGCGGTCCGCTGACAAATAGCAGCCAAGTGAACACGAACGGTGACAAGACAATATCCTTCTGACGTACTTGGAACTTTTTAGCCTCAGCGATTTTACGGATACTGAAAACACTTGCATTACTCGCCATCTATAGAAATTTAGCTTTTAAACTTTTTTTAATAATATAAAATCAATGTCATCGTTAATCTTATTAATGTGAGGAATCTCAACGGTTTATCGCCTAATCGTGGCTGGGAGATGTTACCGGATGTCGGACTGCGATGTACAGCGCGGGAATTCGTCTCCCCGGCAGGGTCTCCCAAGCTGAGAAGAGGAGTCCGGCGTTTCCAGCGGGAAGCCTAGCCAAAAGTAAACCAATTCCAGGATCCACCACCGTCTTGGTATCAAAGTCGAACAGTTGTAAATCTTCCTTTGATCCACAATGCCTGCGACTGCCTGTCGTGGTGACGGCCTGGAGCAGACTTTGCCCAGGGTGTCTTCGGGATTCCAGGGAACCACAATGGCTTAACCAGCAAATATCTGAGAAGTAGTGATTATGCTGAGGCCCGCAAAACCAGTGGTGACCGGCCGTTCAAGTGTCAAGTAAGTAAGTATCAATGTGAGGAATTAGAACTGGCTATTCGTGAAGCTATTGAGTTGTTCGGAAATAAATGAACGTTTCAAAATATTCATTGTTTTAATGTACTTTTAACCAATAAAGTATTTTTTGCAACTTGCAATTTTAAATAGTTGTTTATCTTCTTTTTAGCCATGTTTTCATATTTTGTAAAAAGTCAATTTTTTTTTTTACCAATTCTGAGCCTTGAAATTTTAGGTGTTAAGGACGAATTTTCGTCAAGTTTTCTTTCATGGGTCCGAACT
The DNA here is from genome assembly GCA_009735665.1 of Angiostrongylus cantonensis. Lineage (NCBI taxonomy): Eukaryota > Metazoa > Nematoda > Chromadorea > Rhabditida > Metastrongylidae > Angiostrongylus > Angiostrongylus cantonensis. The sequence goes on from MQTX01000067.1 coordinate 1,476,328, forward strand.
TGGTCGTGGTTCAGTAGATACGGCTCGAAACAATAGCGAAATTTAGGGTGAAGTTAGTGTAGGCGAACCAACAGTTCGAGCATGGTTGCCGAAATTCCGTTTTGCCGATTTCGATTTCGAAAATAAGGAAGGCAGTGGCAGTCCCAATGAACTGAACGACGACGAATTGAAAGCTCTATTAGAAACAAACACGTGAACAACTGTTCGAGTGCTTGCTGAACAGCTTGGCGTGAGCACGAGAACAATTTTCGCTCATCTTCTTCAGCTGATGAGAGGTTGGTATAGGTCTTCATTGTCGTTGTCGTTGTTGTTTTTATTGGCTGACGTTTCGGCAATTTCGCCTTCCTCAGCGTCTATCTTGTATAAAAATACTTTAATTATTCGGTGGAAAAAGACTAAAGGATTAAAGAAGATCGAACTTTTAAATAGACGCCATATTTAGCAGAAAGACAACTCACTCACCTTGATGGTACAAGCGGGACTGGTACACGCGTTACACACGTGGGATCGCGAGCGAGGAACACCCAAGGGACAAAATACCATTTTGAAATAGGGCGACAGGTCACGTGTGTTACTCAGGCATTCGTCTTTTCGGTTCATCTTTGGATTTCGAATTTTATCCAAAACGCCTCAGGAGTTTTGCGCGTTGGTGTTTTCGATTCCTCCGCTGGGATCGGCACAGTCACTGCAAAATCATCACCACTGTGCTTTTGTGCCCTATGAGTACCTAGGGAAGTGTTTTGAAGAATTTCAACTTTCCCATCTAGAAGTTTTTTTATGCGGACCCAAAGTGCTCTACCCGTTTTCCCAATATATACCTCACCGCATGCGTTACAACTATGTTATACCTCATCCCCGTCTTTCCCGTTAGGACAGATCATACAGATTTCTGAACTGCACAAACGATCATAAAGACATTTGCGAACGAACTAACTGATGGCGTAGGGTATTGGGTGGGATGCCAATAACCGTTACGTAATTTTCAAGACCACATTTTCTTAAGCATCTCTTAATGGCGTAACTTACTTCATTTGTTATGAAGCGTAGCTTAAAGGGATCTTACTTATGCCCGAAACATTATTTTGGGGAACTACCTTATGTTTTTGTCTAACCCGAGTGGCTTCTAATTCGTAGCCATTGGAAATGGCTATTTTTCGTGGCAGCTTTTGCCATTCCTTCCTTTCCACTTTTCCTGTGCACATATTTTTAGCCGCATGATACATGTTTTTGAAAAGTGCTTTCTTCATGTGTGAAGGATGAGAGGAAAGGTAGTGAACTAGTATAATTTTACTACTCTTCTTACGACACCATCTTGTTATCTAGCCACTTTCTGAAAACTTTATTTGGATATTTAAGAATTGAAACCCGTTGTCGGTTCGATTTTCTTGTGTAAATTTTGAAAACTCTGACTGCTGCCTTTGACCCCTGCGTGTGCCTCGCTCGCGACCCTTCGTGAACAACTTGTGGGCCAGTCCCACTTGTGACATCACGGTGAGTAGCCTTTCTGTTCAATATGGCGTTTATTTAGAGGTTTGGTCTTCATTGATATTTTGGCTTTTTTACCGAATAATTAAGTTAAAATATTCCTACATAAAATACGTCCAGGCTACGAGGAAGGCGAAATCGCCGAAAGTCAGCCATCGACCAACAACAACGACAACGACAACGAAGACCTATGGCAACCCTGCATCAGCTTAAGAAGATCAGTTTATAAGATTATATAAATAAATATATCAACTATCTATGCCAAGGTTTATAGAAAGTCGGTCTTTTGTGATATTCGGTAGCGAGAGGTCTAATGAATATGGCGCATGAGACAAACAAAGCACCGATCGCACAGAGTTTATATAGAATCGTAATGTGCTCATACCATCAGAAGAATAACAGGCTTATATACTACCCAATATCACGCGTGAGGCATTCCTCCCAGCGGTTCATTTCCGGATTCTTGGAATTGACCTAGAATGCCTCAAGAATTTTACGCGCTTGTGTTGAGTGAATCGAATGAACGTGAACCTCCCTTGTGAATCGCGCAGAAATCGAGAATTCGATTATAATTATGCGATATTTAAGATTAATTGGAAATCCTCATGCAACGACCGAAGCCACACTTAAAAGTTGGAAAATCTTCGTAGGCAATGGATGGGAGAAAACGAATCGAATGTGAGAAGGGATGCGGGATCCGCGCAATAAAAGCGAAGATGGATCGAATAAAAAAAAACAAAAAAACTAAATTTACCAACTACGGATTCTTTTGTACAGGTATACATTGGTGTTTTCGCTATCGTATTCGTTCTCACACGTTCTAAAAGAGATTACGCACCCAGCGTCTTAACTCACCCAGCCACCGTCTCTACGGTCAGGGCATATTATGCTTTCTTCCGTTGTGTATAAACGATCATACAAGTCCTGTTTCTAACAAGCTGGTATCTGAGAGCGTTTAAGGGTGTTTCGGGAGATGAAGTGTTTCACTGAGTGGATTGCGCGCTGAGTGATCGGAATCTGAATAAAGCCAATTGCAGAACGTCAGCCAATATTTCACTGAATAAATCTTTCTGCTGACCACTTCTTATTTGGTCACCAACAAAACGGTGTATTATTGATCAATTCCCAAATTAAAATAAAATCAGTCACATCGGTAAAACATCAACGTGTGGCTTAATGAGAATGTAATTGCCGCTACTGCGCCGCCAATGGAGTCAATTGTATACCATATCCCTGAAGGATTGATCAGCGTCAAACGCTTTGTCTTTCATCGCTTAGGAATACTGCTATTATTATAATGCAGAAAATTTGGTAGAATTCCGGATCGCTGATATCTGCAGTGAGGATCGAACATGCTTATACCACAATTCCAACATAACTGGGTTCAATACCGATTTGTGCTCCCAGATACATCTCCTTAACGCGTGAGTGCTAATAGCGCTTATAGATCAATAATACGGCTGAAAGACAGACGAGGCGAACGACCTGCATGGCATGGTGGTGAACACGTTAGCACCCGGAAAGGAAGTAGCGTGTTCGGTTCCCACACACCAGCGATCCGGTGTTCTGATTGTTTCTATATTCTAGCAAGATTCCGGCTGTGTCACACTTAATACCCTGCGCTAAAAAATCGTATTAGACAGTAAATAAAAATAACTAATGACTCTAACAGGAGTCTCCCAGTGGAGAGTACTCTAACGAAATAGGACACATCATAGTAAATAGTAGGTTTTGCCTAAGCACTGTCGCTGAAGCACTCGAGCTGGTACACTAGCGTGGAATAGCACGACCTGAAGGCGACCTCAAACAAACGTCTGAACTTGCAAAACAATGCTTACAGGCGACAAAAGAAGATCTTAAAGAGAGAAGAGTAGCAGTAATGGTGGAAGCTGCAGAGGCTGGGTAAAGCATTCTCAAAGCCCACCGATGCTTCGCCAATTACAAGACCAAGATGATTGCACTCGGACGCCCGGACGGAACATTTACAGCGTCCAGAAAGACAATGAAGAAAATCTTTCATGAATACCACTTAGATCTTTTCGATAGCCACGTCCACCTTCCGTCATCTGAAATAAAGGAGGATGCATGTGTTCCACCTCCGGTTCTCCCTTCCCAAATGCGACGTCATTTCGTTGGTGAAAAGTCGAACCGCACCAGGTCCGAACAGGAAAAGACCAGAACACCTGAAGAACCTTCCGCCAGTCCTCGTTAGCACACTGGCTCGGCTCTTCACACGTTACCTGTCTGAATGCAAGGTCCCTACTCAGTGGAAGACCAGCAAGACCGTGTTGTTGTTCAAGAAGGGCGACGTACACGATATAAGCAACTATCGTTCAATCTGCTTGCTGTCTGTCGTCTACAAACTTTTCACTCGAGTCATCCTACACAGGATTGACAGAACACTGGACGAAGGACAGCCGTGCGAGCAAGCAGGGTTTCGAAAAGGATTTAGTACGATGGACCACATTCACACGTTAGCAAGGCTCATTGAAGTATCGCGAGAGTACAAAAGACCGCTCTGTCTCACTTTCATTAATTTAATGAAATTCGGTAAATCAATTGAGATAGAAGCAGGCATGAAAAACCTTGATGGTCAAGGAGTCCCTACTCAACAAATTAAAGATTCTTCGTGAGCTGTACAAAAATTTTACAACCAAGATATCACCATTCTACAACGATATTAACATTGTCGTCAAAAGAGGAGTTAGGCAAGGTGATACAATCTCGCCAAAATTATTTACCTCCACCCTCAAAAATGTCATGCGAACATTGGAATGGAATAATATGAGAATGGAAATCCATGGTCAGCAGTTACAACATCTTCGCTTTGTTGATGACATCGCTCTTGCAACACCAGACAGTCAAGCGGAACATATGTTTGCGGACTTTGATAAAGCGTGTGGAAAGATTGGTTTTCGACTAAATCTCACAAAAACGATGTTCATAAGGAACGGTTCCTAAGTTAAATAATGCGTTAGAAATCTGGTCGCTGCTTAAGCAGGATTATTGATCACTCAGCGTTATCGAACGCGCAGTCGAAAGGACGCTGCTAGGAATATCCCGTTTCACTCAAATAAGGGATGGGATCCGAAATTCCGACCTGCATTAACGATCAAAAGTCAAAGATGCCGTTTTTTACGCCAAACAGTCGAAGACAAGGTGGGCCTGACATGTAATGCGTATGAATGACAACTGATTGACAAGAGCCGTTAGTGACTGGATTCCTCGGGATGTCAAACGTACTGCAGGAAGACTACCGACCCGATGGTCAGAGTTCTTCACGAAGAGCCTAGGAAAAAGATGTGATGCTCAACGAGTCTCTACAGCGAGCAGAACATACTGGGATACTCTTGCAGGCCACTAGGAAAAATGGGAGATGTGCTGGCGCCCGCTCAAGTCATTCGATGATCAACGGGACTGCAGGTGATACAGGTGATCAACTATCTATGCTGAGGTCTATAAAAAGTTAGTCCTTTGAAATTTCACTCACTTGAATCGCAAAGGAAAGACGAAGAACTCGACAAGTGGCTGCCGCACGAATTAACAGCCAATAGAAAATTCGCAGATTTCAAGTGTCGTTTACTTTTATTCTGCACAACAAAACCGATCGCTTTCCTTATCCAATTATGATGTACGACGAGAAGTGGATTCTGTAGGACAATCGGCGACGTTTAGGGCAATGATTTCATTTCGATCAGGCTCCATGGGACTTCCATTGCCGAAATTGAACCAATAAAAGGCTATGGTTACTGTTTAGTTGGCTCCTGTCGAGGTGAAGTGAATCGTCACAGCTTTTTGAATTCGGGTGAAACGATTACGGCAAAGAAATATTGCCAATGCACCGTAAGCCCCAACAACATCGACCGGCATTAGTCAACAGAAACGGGCCAATTCTTCTTGACGACAACGCCCGACCTCACGCTGCGGAACCATCGCTGCAGAAGTTGAACGACCTAGGCTACTAAACTTTGCATCGTCCGCCATATTCACCAAGCCTCTCGTCTCCCGAATATCACTTCTTCAAGCACCTTGACAACTTCCTGCGGGAGGAATTCTTCACCAACTACAATAACGCAGAAAATGCCCTCAATGAATTCATAGCTAGCAGGAGTCTGGAATTCTAGGCAAGCAAAACAAACAAATTTGTTTTTTGTTGGCAGAAATGTGCAAATTTATATAATCTTTATTTTGATTAACAATCTGCATGCAAGTTATGATATTTCAAATAATATAATTAAAACGCTCATTTATTTCTGAACAATTTAATGTAAAACGGAGAGGCCGCAAGAAATTATGGTTCGTGGCCTGATGAATTGGGAAGATGGGTTTCAATGTGTGGTGTAATTACACATCATTGGTACTGCGAGGATGAGCACAATTACTGTTCTCTTTCGCGTAGTGGCCGTCTATGGTGGTTGATTGCTTCAAACACTGTGACGTTGGCAAATCTCAGTCTCTACTCCTAAAACGGTTCCCTTTGCGAATGAAGATAATTAACGTTAGCCGCAAACACGTCCACCCATCATTTAGGTGGCTGCCTGTGAAGACGCTTTCATTCTCTTGAAGTCTACTCCCTTTTTCTTTTCGTCCATTTGTCTTCGGTTCCTCGTATTATGTGACCGGCCCATCTGTGCCGATGCACATTCTTCTGGATCCCGGAGATAAGATAAGCTTCAAAGATCTGAGGTGTGCATCCTGGGTGATGTTGTGTGTCCTGGTTGCTTCTCAGAAAACATCATCGGAACGCTCTGTAGGTGGTGCGCAGAGTTCCTGACGTGGATTAAGTACCGGCACACGCCTCTTCTGCATAGCATAGCGCTGAGAGGGCTGCCGAATTAAAAAGGTGAGCGCAAATTTTCAGATGCGCCAATTGGTCGATGGTTTTTGGGGTGGTCCAAATGCGGCTCATACTGTTCTTCTTCTTCTGTCTAATCATTTCTCCATGTTGTTCTTCATGCTCTTTGAAGTCGCAAAGTACATGAATGAGGTGGATTCAGTAATGAGAGAACTATCCAGTTCGATTCCTTTGGCTAGGCATAGTGGACTTTCATAAACTTGTTTTTTTTTTCAAATTGGGCATAGCTCGATATTTTTCGATCTCACTGTTTATCGCGTCTGAACGAGGTTTTGATAGGAATTTTTCTTTAACAAGTATACCTTCCTTGTCACAACTGAATGACCTCACTATCCACTCCACTCTGGCTATGGACAGCTTTGGAGAGATAGCGTCGCTATGTCGTCGAAGGTCCTTTTCTGTAGTTGTGTTAAGAAGGCAACGGAAAAGCTGTATTTTTGTGCTGCCACTTCGAAAGCAGTATAGTAGAGTTCTTATGTAAGACGGGTCTACTGCTTAGTCGATGAGCCCTGATAATATTTCACTCGTTTTGTCACTGTCGGACGCTTATTCGTGCCCAGCCAAAGTTAGGACAAGGATCAGGTGGTACTTCCGACAAACGTCTATAACATATGACGTGGTTTTGATGTGGTCCATGAAGCAGAATTCCGACAGGAATTTTGTGCTCAACCAAAGTTAGGGCAAGATTTAGGTGGATTCCTGTCGGAATTCAACTCCTTAGCTATGACGGAGATGCAGTGTTAATTTCTTGTTTGAGGAATTCAGCCGAGTTCGAACAACATTCGAATCCATCGAGCTAGCAAGTTGTAGTCTTTGGTCGAGTATCCTATATCTGCTAGACCTGTGAGGAAACGAATTTGCTGAAAACATCTCTATATCGAGTTATTTCGTTTTTCTCTGATGATTGCAGGAGTTCCTTCCTAACTTGTGGCTAAATCGGAACTTTGCACGGAGAAGGCGGTAATCAAACCCAGTACATAATTCAGGTACTGATGACAATGTTCGTGAAAATGTGATCGATCTCCGCATGCGTCGTGCCGTAAGGAGACTCCCCTATCCATCGCTGATAGTCTCTGTTTACGAAAAAATGGGTCCACACGGAAGAGACGTGGTGTGAACAACAGAAGTTCTACGATGCGGTTTTCATTCTCGTTTCGACCACCAATTCTGATTTTTCCTACTCCGTATTCGTTTTTTTAGGGTGCTTTTATTCTGTCACTGAAGTTTCCAACAATGAATTTCTAGAAAAATTCTTCGATGGAGGTTACTCTCGTGGATGTGTGGTTTGCTTCCGATTAACTTCACACAAAAAAAGTTGTGACGATAGGAGTTTCATGCGAAAATTATAGCTCTTCGCACTCTTAGAGTAGGCAAAGTAAACTCAAAGTATAGACCTATGCAAAAGGATCCACGTATGACGAACGCGATGTAATTGATCTTCAATTACCATTAAAAAACAAAAATGCTACAATAGAACCACTGAAAACTTTACTAAGTCAAAGAATATTCTTGACGAGAACATCCTTCATAAAGAGGAATATTTAATGTGAAATATCGTTGAAAGTGCTGAGAGGACTAGAAAAGTATTGTCTTAACAACTGAAAAGTAGGGGAGATTATTTGGAAAATAAGGGCGCGTGTAGCGTAGTGGTCGCAGGCGCCCTGCAATGCACATGTAGGATCGATACCGGCGCCCATGGTCCACAAAACTTCCCATCCCTTCGGGATTGGCAAACTGCTACTAGACTTGTTTGGGATGCAGCACTGGCCGGATACATGGGTACACCACCGCGAGTCATTGTAAAGGCCAGACATGCATTCAATCACCTCCAAACGATGCTTAATGAGGTCGAATGCACGGCGCATCTCTCAGAGATTGTTCAACACCGAGAGCTTTATCCTTTTATTTTATCCATTATTTATTTAAAACACTGCTTTTTTATTATTACTCTGTCAAACGGTTTACTGAGAAAAGTGTACAAGACACCAGATTTGTTACAAAGAAAATTTCCATCCCTACTGTTCAGATATTTATGCATTAGGCCTTTGTATTTTTGCCGTTCACCATCCTTCTTACAAATACGAGTGACGAAGTTTCATTATGCTGAAAGCTTAGTTTCTTAGTAGACGAAACTGGTTGAGCTCACTCACTCTTTTTCGATAAGGTGATGCGGATCGTCTCGCAACCGATGGATTTTCTTGAATTGTCGCAACGAGTCTGGTTTGTGGTATGGTGAATTCGGTCCGTACACTATATCCAGCTGCTTCGGAGTAAGAAAAGCAAAGCCTTGCCTCTCTAGATCGTCTTTCTAGAAAAAAGAACTATGTGTGTGGATTGTATCATGCCGTAACCAGACGCATTCTAAACTGTACTATGTCAGTTAGCAGAATTTACTCTATGAATTCGTCGTTTCCTCTCTTAGCAATCACGAGGTTGTTAAACAGCAAACGTTTACTTCCATACAATAACACACTTACAACACAATCGTAGCTGACGTTTCGTGCGTTGCCTACTACAATTTTTCACGACAGGATATTATGTGTAATGCAACCATGATGATGCTGAGATATCTACGTAACCCGGACGGTAGGTATCTGCAGTGAGGATCGAACAAGATATTATCCCTTCCGGAAACTAACGAATTCACCACCACACTATGCGGGTCCTTCGTTTCGCGTCTCTGTCTCCTGTTCGCCGTTCACCTGGTATTGTTAGTGGCACTGGCAGATAGAAGATTAGTTGAGAGACACGCGAAACGAATGACCCGCATGGTGTGGTGGAGAACACGTTAATCCTAGGAATGGATAATAGCGTTTCGATCCCCACTGCAGATGTCCGCGACTGGAGTTTTGCAAAAGAAACGTTTGTTTTGCTATGTTATGAAACCCTTTAGAGCCAGAATAGAGCAGTGGTAACGATGCTGTTGTATACGTACAGAAGCCTGGCTGGACCTCGCCTCACCAAAACCAAGCCACCGTTTGCTCTGAGGTCGGGAGATAGAGTCATTGAATCTGACGATTCGGGGATCTGTAGTAGAGCTACTTCGTCATTCCGGGGAGACTAAGCTTCGCAAAAATTTAAAGATATTTGTAAGGCCAAAACTCCGAAAGCGACTGCCGATCTCACAGAGAGAATCCGAAGATTTTCGCAAATGACGAATTCAAAAAATTAATAAGACGAAAGAGTGTAAAAGAATGGAAAAGAGTATGAAACTCTCGGCGTTGATCAATCCCTGGAAGACGCGCCATGCATTCGACTTCATTAATCATCATTGGAGATGATTAAAAGCATACCTGAATGAATGAATCTCATTGGCCCACCGATCTATTCAGCCAGTGCTATCATCTTCCCAGATAAGTATGCTGCCAATTTTCCGACGCCGGTGGAGTGGAGGTCTTGGTTGTCATGCGGCGCAGGGATCGATCCCATAGGTATTGCACGACTCTGACCACTGGGCTACATGAGCCCTAACAAAAATGTAAAAGTAGATAAATATATGGATAACTCATAAACGTTACCAACAATAACTTCTCTCTATCTTGTAAGGAGCATTCTACAGCTTTTCATACTATTATACGTCTCTTGTGTTAATCACATGCTCTTCCACGTTTTCATCTAGTGTATTATTTAATCACTTTACCTGCACTATTGAGACCTGATGCCATAAAGTTCGTCCATTAGGGACAGGCTCTTAATGCGGTTGATACCCTAGCAATATGTATCCAACTTGGGCACTCGTTAATCGCCTGCTGCATCGATTTCGTGTCTTCTAGGATCGTTCATCATGCCGCAAAGGTTAGATCCCTCTACTATTCAAAAGCAGAACACAAGGATTGTTTTCCACAGTAAGTTGTTCTTCTCACGTCGTTGCTCTTTAGCACCTGAGTAAATTTTTTCGCTTGAAATACGTTCACACGGTGTGTTTGTTCTTCACTATATTCAATCGATTCGTCATATAAGCTTTTTTTCTTATTGTCGTTGCTATCCATCAGTCATCAGATCGTCTTTTCTTAATGGTTTCTTCAATGCCTTATTTTTTAAACCTGCGCAAATTTAGAAGTTTTAGTGCCTAAGCTTGAAGACTGTACTGTAGCGACAACAAAGTCCTCCCGCAGTGGAGAACAATAATACTAAGCGCTCTCCAGTGAACTGGCCAATATTATTTACTTTCTTTGATCTCGTTCACCCATGCTTATCTGATATTTATTGACTGAGATAGCAAATTTCCATACTTCATTTTTCACCAGACCTGTAATGTTATCGCTTTTACTGTGGCGCCCCGATTTGTCACGACCAATGTGGATTCCAGTATTGCTAATCTCTCCATTTATCTACTTGGAATGATGAATTTGGTTAAAGGTGTCCTGCGGTATACGTGGGCTCACTCCTTCGACTGAAGCCCAGCACGCCTTCCATCACTCTGGGATCGGAAAATTTGTACCATTCCTGCCTGGGAGGATAGCCAACACTGGCTCGATAAATCGGTAGGCTACCTCGAGTCACATTGTAAAAGCCAGAGATGAATTCAATCACCTCTAACGGTTTTAATGAAATCGAGTTTATGACCCATCCCAAAGGAATGATAAACGCCGATACTTTTACCCTTTGTATGTCTTTTTTTTAAAAATATTGACAAGCTGGTGGAACTGTGAGGCCGAATAAGTGGGCTTGAAGCTAAACGTTTTCCGCCCTTCTTCCCTTCTCATCGTAAGCTTCAAATAATCTCTCACATTCGGATCTTCTTTCTTGCTCTCGAGATTGTTTAGTTGATAAGAAGATGAGGTTTAGTGAAGTGGTTGGCGATTATCGTTTCGCTGGGCGTATTCGATACGTCAGGTTCAAATCCATTCTTCTTCAGCGTTATCTTGCGACCTTTTGCCACTCGAGATTATAATCCGTGAACATTAGATGGGTTTGATGTAAAGCTGAGCCTACGATGATCAATTTTCTGTTCTTTTTACGGTATGTGGGTCTAATCTATTTAAGTCGTTAAAGGGTTTTGTCGAAACTGGTTTACTTTTCCTGAAGGTTCTCTTTACATTTGTGATAGTGTTTTTGTAAAATATCGAATATTGACTGAAGCATTTCTTTGCAACACAGCAAAGTTAAAGCGATATTTGTTTCCCGTCAAGGAGTTTTTATGGTATCCAAATCTACGTTGACCACATTCGTTTCAAATCGAAACGAATACGCTTGACATTTACTACTTGATTTTCCAAAAAATACCTTATGCGACTTGATCTAGATTGGTTGCTCAGCCTTTTGTGAGGAAACCCTTCAATAATTCTACAGTGTTCAATTCTACAGTGGGACTTCAAGGACGATAACGAATGGAGATTTGTGTAGCTTAAGTCAATCAGCACGGTCATGGATTTCTGAATGAACGAGTCGCAGTCGACCATGGATTAGTTCTTCCCGAAATTAAGATCCGATTCGTGATTTCATTTCTCTTTCATGTATTTTACGAATAGTTCTTCTTTCCGATACTGTACCATTGCATGTTATTGTAAAGCCTTCCGCATTCCATGCACTTCCGCTCTTCATAGTTCTGCTACAGTGTAAACCGAATTTTTTAAAAAATTTTAAAGTTTGGAATTTCACAAGTCAAAATAGAATTTGGACAAATCTAAAGTCAGATTCTGACTTTATGCAGTCAAACGTTTCAAAACTTCAAAGCAGTGGAGATCTAAGAAAATGCTGTCGTACGTGCTCTGCAACGTTTGTAGTGAGTTCGACGTTGAATTTAGGGAGGTCGTAGACTTCTTTGAGTTATTAGTGACGCTGAACTGAATCTTTGCCGGAAGCAAGTACAAGCACAGCTGTTAGAAAACATGCAGAAGAGCTCGATGTTAGTATTTGAAGTGCCCCAGGAAATTTAAGGAACTTTAAGAGGTCGAAAACTGTCGACAAATAAGTGCCACATAAAATCAATGACCGTCAAAGAAATAGGTGTTTTGAAGTATCGACGGCGATTCTTCTGCTCAACCCAACCTTCTAAACGACAATACGCGTCGACTCGTCTTGCAAGCGTCATTGCAAAAGTTGACCAAATTGAGCTACGAAGCCCTACCTTGTCCACCACACTCGTCAAACCTCTCGCCTATCCCCTTCCTTAAGCATATTGACGACTTTTACTTCAGAAACCAAGCAGAGATCAAAGTTGCCATCAAAGGTTTTAACGTCACCGGAACTCCAGAACTGTAAGGAACTGGCCTAAGTAAGAGCATTTCTTTTAGGAAAAATCTGCGGATTGTAATGATTTTATTTCGATTAAAGAAGTCTGTCCTAAGCTGAGATTTGCTAAATTGAAAACACATGTTGAAATTAGACATAAATTCCGAAGAGACCTAATGCGAAGTAAACCATTTCGATGAATCCGTCGATCGAGTAGGGACGAAATGAATGGATATGTTAGGAAATGACTATTTGGGAAAAGATTTATATCTGATTGCAACAATGGAACTAAAAACGATTTGAAATGATGCTGAGATATTTGCAGGTATCTGCGGTGGGGAACGAACGCTTTGTTACCCTTTCCGGGGCTAACGCGTTCACCACCACACCATGTGGGTCCTCGCCGCCTGTTTCTCAGCTAGTTCTATCGATCAGCACCATTAGAAAAAGATAACAGCGCGTTCGTTTCCCAGGACAAACAACTGTGGTCCGGAAATCGCAAATATCTCAGCATCATCTTAGTTGTATTTCACATGATACCCTCTCGTGAAAAATTATAGTAGGCAGTAATAGAAAGATTAAGATTGCAAAAATGAATTGTGTCTGGCACACAACAGTCAGTGAACGATTAGCGCATCTGTCAGTGATTTCAAAACCTCTTTTTCTATCTGTGCATTCTCAAATCTGTACTTCTCAAGCTTCTTGCTTACTTCGAAATACTCGCGGCCCATCGAATAAATTTTCGTTCAAGTACATTTCGTGGGCCGAACTAGGAAATGAGCAGAACGAACCTGATCTAATGTATAGGTTTTATCAAGTTTCTCAAACGTTTCGATTTTTTGCTCTTCCGTGCTGCCAAATAGTTCGCTGACGTTCTTTTTGTTTAAATATAAAGGCACTCCATCCTTGCCGCGCATGTCACGTTCACTTATATCCTCTTTAAGCTCCTTTTCAGCCCTATCGACGGTCTCCGTCACACCTGAAAATAGTTGTTTTACTACTGAAAGCGAGAACCGCGAGATTATCTTAGTTATTCGTTCAATAATCAAACGAAACAATCTTTAGAAAAACAACAGAAAGTTGAAGGAAACGAGAGTCTTCACGAATTTTCAGTGGGCTTGTTGATTTGAATTTTTAAGATTTTCGGCGAAATAGCGGGAGCTGTAAATGTAAATGGCGCATCGGAGAACACCATGTTTTGCTGTCAGTCGACACTCCGCTTGTTCAACTGTTTTCGAAGGTTTTAAACGAAAAAGTGAAAAAAGTAGTTTCGATTGGTTTCTATGATAACTTGTATCTTCTTCGCAAAAACCTGAAAAAATGGTCTTATTTCAATTAATAAAGCTAATTAGGACTTAAGAGATTCTGGCGTACATATGTAAGTGGCCATTATTTTCGCGTCAAGTGCACACTGCACAATGCCACTTGGACCACATAAATAACCCACACGTTCTTAGGAACTCCTTAATTTTTGTCCAACACGGCTAACCTACCTGATGCCTCTATTATGAAATCGAGCCATGCTTCATAGTCGTTGTTGGGCAGCTGCTTAAGTAAATGCGGTAGTGACATCGACTTTTCTGCTTCATCACCATCTTCGTGGAGTGAAAACAGCGACGGAGAAAGTACGTTGAACTGGAAATGGTATGCTGTTTTAGACACTTTTAACTTGAAAACTTAATAAATTCGTGTTTTGAGATAGTGGAAGAGAAAAGAAAACAAGAACGGATAGTTACACAAGAACAACATTCATTAGTAAAACTGGTGGAAATTCGGATTTTACGCATGTATCTAAACTCATTTTCATTTCTTTTTACATGATCCTACATCACACGTTGTGCGGATCTCAACTCTTGCATTTGATTCGTTTCCCGCCGTCCACCACTCACGAAGCTCTTCGGATTTGGGCCCACATGGGTTCGACCGCCGTTTGAGTGTTTTTTTTCCTTTAGGCATTTCGATGTCTTGCAGACTGGAGTGATCTTTTCGGAGAAGCTTGTGATACCAAATCCCCATCACGGAGGGGTGGACACCTGGTCGACCTAGTGGTGGGGCGAACAATGCTTCTGGGATAAGCTTTATGAGAAGCAATTTTTATATCTCATGTGGTAAAAAACTGGTTACAATTCTCTTAAACCGACTGTGAGTGAGTGAAAAGTGAGTTATACTAAAAAAGTATGAAAGAAATTTGGCAAGAATATTTCAATACAAACTTTTATTTTAAGCTTCGCTATGAAGAACTTACCAATTCGTCATCGTTCTGCTCGGGTACAACACTTAATAGTCGTGGTGAAGCCAATTTCACCGTTTTTTTGTCGAACTTCGTCACATTTTTACCGCTTGCTGCCAAAAATAACTGAAATGGTATTCCAGTTAATCAGATTTGAAACTGAAGAACACCGCCGAAGTCATTTAGTTCGCTTTTTATGTTATATTGGCAGTCCGTTTACAAGCAGTTTCCTCTATGTGACTATGCAAAGCACCAGTTTTCCAAAGTTGCAATCAAATGTTAAACGATAAAACGTTGAGCATTCACCAGACCTTTAAGTGCGCGATATGCATTTGTATCTATTCACAAAGTTGGAAAAAGGGTAAAGGATAAAGCAATCAGCGTTGATCAATGCCTAGGCGATGTGACAAGCGTTCGACTTTATTAGGCATCGTTAAAAGCGATTGAGTGCAAATCTGGCCTATACAATGACTAACGGTGACTTAGAGATGTATAAAGGGAATGACTGTTACCGATTTGCCGTCCCAGAAGGATGAAAAGGTTGCTTATTCCGTGGTACAAGATTGAACCATCGAACAGGGATGTATTGGAGGCCACTTTTAATCAACGCCACAAAAAATGTTGTAAATAGGATAAACATTTAATTCCAAAGACTGACTTTCTGTTAACCTCGGCATTGATTGATAATTCGATGTTTTTCTTCAATAAGCAGACATGAAGTTGTTATTATAGAATTTATCAGGATATGATAGCTGACGTTTCGGCGGTTCCGCTTTCTTCAGAGCCGTTTATTTGTTGTAAGTACCTATGTTAGCTGATAAACATTTAGTTTCATAATTGATTACCTTAACCGAATCCCGTAGCAGCTTCATGGGAACCCGCATCTCGCTTCTCTTCCGTGCAGCAAGCTTCTTCTTTAGTGACATAGCCAAGTCTTCCATCTCCATCTACAGTAACCACATCACAATCAGACATGTATTAATTACAAAACGTCAAAGCAACTTAGTGTATGAAATATATGGAACAAGAAAAAAAGAAAAAAAAATACGTATTGATTAAGCACACCGAGGTTCAAGGAAAGTCGGTTATGAAGCATTAATACGCTTTGTGCTAGCTAATGATAACACCGACTTCTGCACGATGTGCGCGATGATATATGTCCGGAAGAAAAACAAATAGTTATCAACGGACATTATCATTATATTCACCATCAGCATCGTGTATAAAAGGGCACCACTGAATGAGTGTGCCTCATTCGAGGAGACGGAACGCTGAAGAAGACCTGACTCGACACGAAGGCGAAGCCGCCACATCGAGGCGAAAGACAAGCGTGGACCATCGACTCGGATCATCGGCTCTGATGAAGACGAAGACGTCGAAACGTTAGCCGATAATAAATCTTATTATCAACCTCGTGTAAGCTCATCAAGAAAAAAATATGGAACAAGGTTGTTCATTTTTTCGTTTCCGACCCAAACTTCTTCGGGTGAGACAATAATTCACGAAATTGAGCTGTAATGTACCAACGGTGACTTAATTTACAGAGTAGGTCACTCGGTTTGAGAAGCAATTCCATTTATCATCAAAATTTCAACTATTACACAAAGCAATATGTGCGAACATTACCTCCTAGTAAAAGACCTATGGAAAGTGGCAAGTCTTCTTGCGATCCAGCATATCATAAAGCGTGGTTAGTGAACAAGCTCTCTAACTACTTTCATTTTAATTAAAACCCTTGATCTTAACCGTTTTATTTACTGCCCACTCTTTTTTATGGTAGGGTATATTGCGTAATATAACTTTAAAGATGCTGAGATAATTGCAAAACTCCAGACCGCAGGTGTTTGCGGTGGGGAACGAACGCGTTATTGTACTTTCCGAGGAGTAATGCGTTCACCACTACACCATGTGGGATCTTCGTTTTGTCTGTTCTTTCAGCAAATTCTACCGATCTCTGCCATCAGTAATCGCCCGTCAGGGTGATCTCAGCAATCTCAGCTTCATTAAAGTTATATTTCGCAATATACTCTGCAATCACAAAGAGTAGGCAGTAGATAAAACGGTTAAAATTGTGATTGTAGCCAAAGCCTCAGCTTAATGGGTTCATTGCCGATTTGGGCTTCCCAGAACAATCCTGCCAACGGGTAATTACTAATGGCAAACATAGATAAAGCTTGCTGAGAGACAGGCCAAACAAAGGACCTGCATGGTGTGGTGGTGAAGGCGTTACTTTCCAGAAAGGACAATAGCGCGTTCGTTCACCAACGCAGACACCTGCGGTCTGGAGCTTTGCAAACATCTCAGCATCGTTAAAACAAAATCCTTTATGCTAAAAAACAAAGTTAGTGCAATAATTCCTAAAATGAAGCCGGTGAACGACTTTAAGGTGCAAACGACGGAAAGCACCATGAGCAAGTTTTGGATCATTTCAAAAAATAACCAGGGTTCATTTGATAGACCCAAATCTCAAAGTTAAGCTGTACGAATTTATAGTTCTTCAAGGACTCTGACACATAGCGAGACGTTCAACGATAGATCAGCTACTATGCCTTCAGAAATCAATCAAAGGAAAGGAATTGTGAAGGAGCTCCAGCTTAAACCTCTAAAAAGCAAACAACATAGAAGAAGCTTGCACGGAGCGGAAAGAATTCAGTTTGATACAGAATTCGTGAATATGGTTATTCAAGTGTTAAAATAAGTATGTCAAGACTGTGCTCACTTTTTCTACTGCTAATGGTTTCCGCGGATCCATAAACTTTTCTGGAGTGTTGGCGATCATTTTGTGAAGTTTCTTCTTCAGCTGTGCTCGTTTTTCCTTCTGCTTACGTGCTGTAGCACCTACAGCTCTGATTCGATGAAGGGTAGAACGCCAGCTACAACGTCATGGTTTTTTGTACTCTACCAATTTGAGCCGGATGACTTAAAAACTAATTCAACCTTTCATATCCTTTTTTATTTTTCAGCGTACGTACAGTTTTCGTCATCTGTCTGATGACTTTTGAAAGAATTGGTGTATCATCGTGCGATCTTAGCGTGTACGAAGATCGATTTACAATCTGAAATCGAACGTCTTCGCTGATCTTAGTGCAAAAAAATACGTTTATCAATTATTGTATTGTAGCAAATAAGGAAAATTTCCCTTCCCAGAGCCAAAGGCAAGTGTGGCGCAGTGGTCGGAGGCGCTCTGCTACACACACATGGAATCGGCCTCGGCGCCCATGGCCCTTGATCAACACCGAGAGCTTTACTTTTTATCCTTTTACCCGTACCAACGTTTTGCCGCCTTATCGTGGCTGAGAGGTGTGTTCCTGGGTGTTGAGCTACGATATACAGCGGAGGATTCAGTCCTTGACAGGGTCTCCCAAGTTAAGAAGGAGTCCGGCGTTTCTACCAGGAAGCCCAGCTAAGAGTAGATCAATGCCAGGATCCACCACCGTCCTGGTATCAAACTAGTCGCATGGTTGCAAATCTCCTTCTGATCAACAAAGGCTGCGGCTCTCTGTGGTAGTGACTGCTTGGGGCAGAGTTTGGCCATGCTGACATTGGAGCTCCAGAAAAACGCCACGGGTAAACCAGCTAAACACCGAAAAGTGGAGACTGTGATGGGGCCCGTAGAGCCAGTGAGGATGGGCCATCCATGTATCAAGTAAGTAAGATAAAATGCCAAATAACTAAAATCACTCACGTTAATGCTCCTTTTTGCTCGAGATATTCGAAATCCTCCTACCCAACTGCTGTCTTGATGTTGGGTGGCTTTTACCAATTTCCGATAATGAGATTGCTTCTCTTAACAAGCACTCCATCAAGGATGTTTAGAAAAATGAAGAAAATTAGAAAGCATAGAACGTCTAATGCGCTTTGAAAATGAATGATGCACTGAAATATTTATTTGCTTTTTTAATTGCATTTTTTTCTTTGCCTACTTTTTTATTCACACATAAGTGACCGTAGACACTGAAGTCAATGCATACCATCCACTTTTCCTGCCCACTTATACATTGAAATCAGTGCATGCAGTCACAAGACAAAGTGGTATGTCACACCATTTACGCAAGAACGCTATATCGATGGTTACTTCAATCATCATCTCTAGAAGAAAGAAAACGACCCTACACTACTGCAGTACAAAATCGGAAGAATTATGATCCCGTAGCGCATAACACACTTGCAATTAAGTTTTTATATCCTATTCTTCTTCATCAAATCGACCACTTTTCGTATCGATTTTCCTGCCGTGAAAATCGATAGGCGTACTTTAAATGGAACCGTATTACGTATTCGTTTGTTTTACCGTATCGTACTTCATATGTCACACGATATATTCAGCACCGTGCACTTAATACGACGAAGGGCGCACCGTTGGTCCTAAGTATCGATATTTTGCAATGATTACTACTTACTTTTTAGTATCTTCTTCGTTGAATTATCAGCTGTTTTCCTGCGCTTGATAGGTTTTGTTACATCGAGAATTTTAACAACACATCGTGCATGTTCGGGAACTGTACCAGCACGTTTTGTACATTGATGTAAGTCATCAATTTCATCGGAATCAAGCTGATCCAATCTGCAATGGGCGGGAAATTTTATACTTCCTTGTCTTTCACTTCTCTACAAGACTCTCCACCATGTGGATAGTCATTCTTTTACAAAGATGCTGCATTCATTGCCGGAAATAATTGTTTTTCAAACTTGAAGACAATATCTCCTTCAGCACTATTTTTACACTGATAATGAGAACAAGCGAGGGCACTTAGTTAACTTTCTTCGATAGTTTCCCGCTCAATTATTGCTGTCCTGCTGGCTACATTCATTCTTTATTCTTTCATATCTCTTCAGATAAATAAGATTTAGACTTTCAGACGACATCGCCACTGATCCATATTTTTCTCAAGCGCAATACAGTGAATGGAGTTTGAATAGAAATGTAGAAAAGTCTATGCAACATGAACAGTTCTTAAAAGAAAGAACAAAATTGCAGTTTAAGCAATTCTTCAGTGCTTGACAAAGTTTTGAAGGCGACGTGGTTCCCGATCAAAAGTTCATCACCCATGCTAAGTTACCTACGATAAGAAACTTTTTCTATGTCTCTATCAAGCAAAATGTAAGGCGGTTTCAAGGATTTCCACTGTGCCAAAAAATTTGAGCCGAAAGGCTCTAAGAGAGATCGGCCTCTCAGTTTTGATGAATTAGCATTATAAAGGGGTATGGATTGAAGAAGATAAAAACCTTGAATAACTAAAAAATAACAGCCAAATTGAAATTCTATGCAAACGATCAAAATTTGTCGTGGAAACGAGCTTTCCGAGTATTCACATATGAGAATACAAGCGAAACGTAGGATCTGAGTTAAACACAGACACAGTTAAACAGTTAAACACAGTTAAAAAGGCTGCGATCTCTGGGCCATGGCGGTTCGCTTCACATAAATGAGCCAGACCTCTCAGCCTCCACGTAAAAGAATGCCAAGTATATTTTAGATTATAGATTATTTATTTAGAATGATGCTATGATATTAGAAGAATCCGGAACCTCAAATAAGCTTGGAGCCCGATCACCCATTCTGAGTGCTCAAGTGTTATCTTTCTTGCCCTTACAATGCTACCAGCAATGTTAATGAGGATGGTCTAGAAAGCACATTTCAATATTGGACGCAGTCATTATGAAGCTGCAGTCGAAATGCTACTGATTGTCCATTGTGTAGAAAACAGGCTGAGATAAAAGCAAAGTTAGCGTCCAATGGTACCGGGGATAAGAGGTAAGCTGCTAAAAACGGTAGTTGAGCTTCGATCTGGCGTGGCGTCCAAGTTTTACAAATATCTCAACATCACAGAATTTTTATTTTGTTATATTTATAATTGCTGTTAAAAAATGAATACTGGTAGTTGTAGCAAATATGAATGATAAATATATAATCCTGTGAGCGAAATTGATGCCCAACAGCCTGTGCGATTTTAATAAGTCGATAACGAAGAAGAGAAAGACTTAAGAATACTTGAATAAGCAGAATAATGTAAACCATTAGGTGTTAAAGAGAGCGAATAGGCTGTTCATGGCTGAAAAAATTTCTTGACTACAAGCCATCCCATCATGCTGTTACATATTGGTCAACTCTCTCCGAGAGTGCTCCATGGATTCAAGTCTATTCGTAGTGTTGTACAGAATTTAATTCACATTCGGCGTTTACAGTGGTATATTGACGAACCAAGTCATGGTCGCTATCCTCCTATGCTAACTTGCTGCCTCCAGAGAAGCGAAAAGATTCGTTTTCCACGAGCGCGGTTTCAAACTGAAGATAGTGTCTGTTATTGCAAAACACATCTTAACCACAACGTTACTTTTCCTATTGTGAAGATTTCACATCAAAAAGGATTTAAATACCAAAACTGCTACACAAAAACCTGATATTTTTATTTGATGGGAAAAAATATGTTTCTTGCAGTTTTGCACCAAGTAACACTTAATAAAGGATAATGCTCTCGGCATTGATGAATCTCTGACGGATGCGCCATGCATTCGACTTCAATAAGTATCGTTGGAGGTGATTGAATGCATATCTGGCCTTTACAATGACTCGCGGTGGTCGGCAGATGTATCGAGCCAGTGCTGCTCTCCTCCCAGACAAGTCTGGTGCCAATTTGCCGACCCCGGAGGGATGGATGGCTTGGTGGGCCATGGACGGGGGGATCAATTTCATGTATGTGTTACAGTGGCACCTCAAACCACAACTAAAATTTAGTTATCATTAACTCTATTTTCATATTCACGTTTAATTTTTTATCTTTCCTTCTATTTCTTTGCAGTGATCTTTTCTTCGTAGAATCTATCATCAGTGACGATCTTCTTCATGCACGACATTCTTAGACCGGAATTTTCGAAAATGGAATGGGAGCGTGATGCCCGAAAATAATGGAATTTGATTCCAACCATTCGTAACAGAAAATCTCTTCAGTTTGGAAATATGAGTCGAATACGAAGTGCTATTTTATTCTTTATTTAAGAGCAAGCAGACGTTTCGGCGGATTTCGCCTTCCTCGGAACCTGCAAAGGTCAAGTTGACCGCAATCTACCCTGCCAAGTAATTCCAAACAAGTCAACTTGACCTTTGACCCTGGCTCTGACGAAGGCGAAATCCGCCGAAGCGTCTGCTTGTCGTGAATGGTGAATAAATTAACATCTCGTGCTTGCTTAACGATAATATAATGAAAACGATTAGTTTTTATTGTTAAGAGATTTTTTCCGCTAATAATGACACTGAGGGCGAGTGTGGCGCAGTGGTTTGAGGCGCCACTGCGACACACGTGAAATCGATCCCCGCGCCCATGGCTCACCAAGCCTTCCATCCCTCTGGAGTCGGCAAATTGGCACCAGACTTGTCTGGGAGGAGAGCAGCACTGGCTCGATACATCGGCCGACCACCGCGAGTCATTGTAAAGGCCAGATATGCATTCAATCACCTCCAACGATACTTAATTAAGTCGAATGCATGGCGCATCCCTCAGGGATTGATCAGCGCCGAGAGCTTTATCCTTTATCCTTTAACAATGACACTGAAAGTCTAAAGAACTTTAAGAGGTTTTCTTAATTCCTTATGCTTTCTCCTTTACGTTGGTAAGTTCCGCTAAAGTAACTTTTCTCTAATTAATATTACAATGAGGAACAAAGCGTGAAATTTCCTCGTCAAATCGTTTCATGACACGTTTCTTGTCATTTAAAAAACTGTTGCTGCCTCAGGTTTCTTCCATGAATAGTCACTTTATTGAAAGTTAAGAAAGGCCATAAACGACGATGTGAAGAATACATGAGCCAACTTACACAAACTTTAAAAACGCCAGTGGTGCCTGCCTTGTCGGCATTTAAGCTTTTCTAAGGACATAATGATGACATAGTAACAAAGTGAGCTGAAGCTTTTTTTGCAACAACGAACGTTTTCGAGCGGATTTTGCTTCAAAGTATTACGAATTTTCACTATCTTTTATGGACTTTCTTTTCAGCTTTGTTCCTCTCCGTTCCTCTTCCTCTCCTTCTCTCCTTCTCGCTCTCTACCTTCTTTCTTCTGCTTCTCCACTTCTCCCCTTCTCTCTCTCTCCCTCACTCATTTTCTTCAGCTCTCAGCCCGTGTTCCTTAACTTCACATCAACGTTAATCTTTCCTAGCAGAGAGAGAGTGATTAGGCGTGAGATCTTCTTGTTGCAGCATCCGATCTGTTTTTTCCTCCGTGTCCGTATAACTTTTTGTATCCATTTGAAGTCAAATAGGTGACAGTTTGCTTTCCTTTCCCGTCGTCTTAATTTTCTGTTTATTCTCGTTTTCTAATTCGAATGAACGCTCAATCAAGTTCTTCTACTGATGGAAGGTGAACGTATACATCCGTATCCGAACACGTTCGCATTATCAATGTCCCTTTCATCACATCGTTGTTAACAATACAAACCATGTGATAACACTGATATCTGCACGTAGCAAATTTTTCTAATGGAATGACATCTAATGCATTCAACGGGTTTTTCTCTATTCTTATGACGCACAGTCAGTATATCACTATTGCAATCAAAGACGACACAGTGGTCGAGAGGAGGTTAGCATTAAAAGATTACTTGATACTTGAACGGCGCGTCCTCACTAGTTGTGCGGGCCCCAGCATAATCACCATTTTTCGAAGATTTGTTGGTTAAGCCATTGTGGTTCTCTGGGATTCCGAGGAGAGTCTAGCTAAAGTCTGCCCTAGGTCGTCACCACGACAGGCAGTCGCAGCCCTTGTGGATCAGAGAAAGATTTAACACCATGTGACGTTGATACCAATGCGATAGTGGATCATGGTTTTGGCTTAAAGACTAATTAATAAGGATTTGAAGATTAGTATTAAAATATTACGAAAAATTTTGACCTAATAAAAAATCGACAGCCTGTGAGTTATTTCTTCTTGTAATTCTCAACAGTTATCGGGAAGGAAGTCTTGTTGCATTTTCCCACAGACTTTTTAGGGCGCTCTATTCTTCAGATGCAACAGATAAAGTTTTCTGATCATTGATAATACAGTGATGCGGAGATCGTCAAGATAAAGGGAATCAGAAGAAAAAAAAACAATGACACTCTGGGATGTGAATTTGCTAAGATGAGCTTCCTAATTGCTATTCTTGAAGATTATTTGGTGAGAAAGTCTCGCAAGACCTTTTCGTATTTCTTGAAATTTTTTCTTCATTGAGAAAAAAAGTTCAAGTTAATGATCCCTAAGTTTTTGAAGATTCTTACAGTCTGCAGGTTTATACATTGTAGATTCAAGTATTTTTTGTATCTAGGCATATGAATGCGATCAGTGGGTAAATCTATATGAATAGTAAAAATTGCAGTGCTAACTTTTTATTTACCAGCTACTGCGATTTTTCACAGCAGGGTATTATGTGTAATACAGCCAAAATGATGCTGAGATGTTTGCAATACTTCGGCACGTGTCTGCGGTGGGGAACGAACATGCTATTTTACCCTTTCCTGGGGCAAGCGCGTTCACCTTTACACCATGCGGGTCCTTCGTTTCGCCTGCCACTCAGTAAAATTACTATTAATTGGTAATCTTAGTTATGACCAACAATCTGGAAGGTTCTCAAGTCTACTCTATTCTCGCCTTTCATCCGAACCCCTCTACTAAACACATGAACCTGTAGGGCTCCTGTTAGACTCCGAATACTAAAATTATTTAGAATAAGTAGAATTTATACAGTTACCCAACAACTACCATTCGGGATAGAATCCATAACCATTAGACCGCTTCTTATCCCAATCATATAAAGTCCTTGGTTCTTTCACATTTGTTTCAATCGCATCCGTGTCTTCCATGGCGATATGTTTCGGATCCTATGGTAACTTTACGAAATCTCAGAAGGACTTTGCTCCAGACATTTATATTTCACATTATACCCTGCCAAGAAAAAAGAATGAGCAGTAAATAAAAAGTGGTTGCATTATGATTTAAACTATCAGCACCAGCAAAACTCACCAAATCAATCCAGTTGACGGATTATTGCTGATAGCACCTATAAACAAGGCCAGAAGAAAGACGAAACGAAGGACCTGCATGGTGGTAACACGTCAGACTACGTAAAGGGTAATACCGTGTTTCATCCCCACCGAGGACACCTGCGGTTTGGAGTTTTGCAAATAACTCAGCATCAGAGCGGAAAAAATTATATATTTTGATTTTTATAACGACGAATACTTGCCGCGCTTTTCGAATCTTTCCTAAACGTAGCACAAGATTCATCACACTAAGAAAGACTACCTTGAAGTTGCCACTGCACTAATAAGTCCAGAAACTGCTTGACTCAGCCATTTGTCTAGCAGTTCCACAGTGGCGGTCTCGTTGAGAGGTAGACGAAGTGTCTTGCCATCTTGATAAGCGTGCTTGGTTGGCAACGGCGTTGCCGTTACCTCATGGCTGTGAGCTACTGAATACAGTGATTTCCACATCATAAGAACTATTGAAAAAATTTATATTGTACTAAGATACTCAATGAAATTCAAGATATTCAATGTTGGAATTCTGCGATGGATTCTCTGTTCTCTTCCGATGCTCATTAAGAAAAAGGTATCGTCAGCAATTTGATGGGCAGAAGTCCTAGCATTTACAGAACGAATCTGAACTTACGGTAGTTATATTACTGATTGGGTGTTTTAAAGTTTAATTGATTAGGTGTATAAACTAACTAATTAGAACTTTTCTGATTACCAACAATAAAAAATAAAGTATAAAACACTGTATGATACAATAGAAATTCAATGGCAAGGGTGCTGGCTGGAGACGAAATTAGCCGAGATCTTTCTATGGACCCGCGAAAGAGGGACACAGTGGATAAGATAGAATAATAGAAAAAGGAAATGCAAGAAGGTAAGTTTAATTATTCCACTGCAACCATCAGTATAAATATTGCTTTTGTTAATAGTTAGTTATATCTAACGGAGGAGATTTTGAAGTAGAGGTTACTATACTCGCACAGTAACCGAAAAGTTCAATGTGAAAAACTCGATTCAATCTCGATAAGTTCTACGAATCCGAGAATGAACAAAAAGAAAGAATGCCTCTTTACCACGTATGATATCACACATTATCTCAGATAGATATTTCACCGTGGAAGAGGCGCATTGCCCATCCATGTGAGTTCAGCGTGGTTGGTCTCCAGGTGGGAATATAATGGAAAACTCACAGGAAGCTGTGGATGTACGAAGAAGCAGTTTTACTATTAATAGGATTAAAATCTAGGTTTAGGGTTTTCTATCGAAATTATAAAAATATTTGGTTAACTAAACTGCTCTCAATTTGACTCTTCAAGGCTCTGAAGAAAACGAAATTAGCCGAAACAAGAGTATAGCAACAACCTCATGTGTGCTTATCAGGAAAACAGCAAATGATTTAATTTGGTTGATAACACTTTATCAAATAGAGGTCATAAAAAAATAAAGTGATGAGAAGATCTATATATTATATGGTATTATGAAAAATGACTAATTACAGAGTAGTTGTACTTACCAAGCAACGATGTTGACAGCAGAAGTAACCACGTTACTATACTTGTCAACATACTGATCAACAGAATGGCACAGATCACTGATATACCTCAGAATATCGGAATAGAGGAGCTGGAGAACAGTTCACGGTAAAACATTATATACGCTCTTTATATTTGGAACGACGACGCCACGCCCGCCAGTCGTGTTCCAAGTGCAGATATCACGTGGTAGCTCAACTCCACTTCGAACCACCATGACCGTTTCGAAGAAGAGAGATGGCCGAAAGAACGGATCATGTCGAAAGTGAATTTTTCGCTTTGTATCACACACATATGCGCCTTGACGATGTGATTAGAATTAAATGCACGATACTAGAAAGAACTTGAAATCCCTTGTTCTAATCTTTTTCATTGGAAGTCATGTTAAAAGCGGATCTGACGAAGGCGATACTGCCGGAACGTCAGCTACTGTTGTATTATAATGTGTGCTTTATATGGAAGTAAATGTATGCTGTGCAACAACCTCGCGATTGCTAAACAAGAAAACAAAGCATTCATTTTCATTACCATCGACCATTTTTGGATCGGAAGCGGTAGCGGTCGGAGGCACCCTGCAACACACACGTGAAATCGATCCCTGTGTCCATGGCTCACCAAGCCTTTCATACCTCCAGAGTCGGCAAATTGCTGCCAGACTTGTCTGGAAGGACTGCAGCATTAGCTCAATACATCGGTAGCCCACCGCGAGTCATTGTAAAAGTCAGATATGCATACGATCACCTCCGGACGATGCTTAATGAGGTTGAATGCATGACGCGTCCCTAAGTGATTGATCGACGCCGAGAGCTTTATTCTTTTAGCTTTATCGGCCTCCTTTGACATTTCAGTTTTTAAAAAAATCAACTTTAATCAACTTCAAAACTAAAACAACATTATGGAAAAGTTCTTGAAGTAATGATAAAGGAATGATGAATGAAGTACAAGAGCATTTCAGCAATTCTATGAACTTTTCAAATCCTCAAATGTTCTAATTCCAAAACGTTATGGAGAGTTGCTGAAAAACCAGCACAGTGAGGAAGACGAAAATGAAGGAAGTGGAAAAAACGTATTTCTAATTTCATTTCTCTATTTCATTCGAACGGTGTTCCGACTAACAGGATAACGAAGAATTCGAAACACAGGCCGAATAAGGCTTTCGTCTCAACATCGTGTTACCTTTATAATCCAAAGAAATATGAAGCGTCATATTTATTTTTCTAATCGATGGCCAGACATTAGGATTGTCGTTTTTTCCGCCCGCGCATAATTCAAGTACTGAGTTATTACCTCGCCTCTGTCGTCGTCTTTGTAAGTACTTATCTAAACAAACGAATTTATGGAAAACACTACGTGATTCATTGTACCTTTGAACACCAATATGCTTGCCGTTTGCCCCAGTTCCACTGTGGACTTCGTTCACTGTGCTGATCATTGCAAGTTTCCTATGTCGTCCTTTTCCAATGTTTACGAGAAGACGAAACCGACAGATAGCTCGACTTCTGAGCCGTGAAAAACTTCTCGTTCCTTTGATGGCAAGCCAGAAAAAGGACGAAGTAAGTGGTCTAATACACCTAAAAATCTGTGAGATAAACGGTGCAATCATGATTTAATGTACTATATTTGAAATATTTGACAAATTTCGGCGGAAAAGAGGGCGATGTTATCTCCTGAACCCGCTAACCGCTGTGTGAAACGATGTGATCACTTTTGTTGCGCACATAGCCCTGCTTGCACTCAATTGGGGTAAATCCTACGTAACCATGTGATTGTCGGTCTCGCGATTTCTCAAATGATGGATATCCATAGAAGGAATTCATGCCTAATTATCCTTGACAACATTAGATTTAAACTCTGAAATTGTAAATTATGTGAAAGGCAGTAAAAGGGCTAATATTACGGGGTATTAAAATGGTGTTTCAAAAAAATGACAACACTTAACTATTGACAAATCGGGTCTGCTGCTTATTTTTAATTACTAATAAATTAAAAATAATAAACAGCTTGTAAAGGGCTTAGGTAGTTGTACTCATTTTTCGTACCACCTATTGTTGCCCTCTCATATTATTCTTCAAAGGCTTGTTTCCTTCAAAGTTTTCCTTCAATGACCTGAGAAGATATTGGATCTACTGCGGCTTTAAGAAAAGATCTCTGAGAAGACTCCAAACAAAATGGTAGCACATATCAAAGTAATACCTTACTGTACCAATTTTCACTTAACCTTATCGTGATTAATCAATATATTACTGCACATTAATTGGCTTAGCTTACGCGAAGTTGTTATGTAATACTTATTTGGATAACGTTTTAACGTTCTCCAAAGAGCGATTGATCCGAGTCGATTGTCGACCGTCCTTCTGTCCTCCTTTGTGGCTCTTTGTGATAATGTAGCCTTGCTTAGCGGTAGGGTTATTGTTATCAGTTGACCAAAAGACAACAACGTTTTTTTTTATGAAATGGTTTGATATTACTTTATTCGGGTGTCCACTCCAAAGGATTCGACTCGATGCGACAACAAAGATCTACATAGCAAGAACGCCACGCCGTGGACAGTCTGACTCTTATCAAAGCGATTCTGAAATATGAGAAGGCGCCAAAACCTTAGCTTTAATAAAGTTTCCTATTAACTTGTGTTGGTCTGTCAATGAAAGGATAGATGTAACAGCTGTTCTTCTACGATTCTCGGCAGATTTCACCTTTTGGAGAACTTAGAGTAGATCAGGACACATTAACGCGCCTTCTACTCATTCGAAAATAATACGTCCATAACTTAACGGAAATTGAGAACATACTATAGATTTTAATCATGTGGAAAAAAGTTCTGCTTGTGACCTTTGCTCTTTCTTGCTGAGTTTTTACAGGGTAAGACACTATCTGTACAGAACTCATATGGGTTGGGAAAGGCTCCCTTTTTATGTAAAAATTAAAAAAGTGAGGCTTGATCATATGAAATTATGACGGGGGTTAAGAGATTACTTTTTTCGAAACACCAGTGATCAATGAGTGCTAAATATTCTTAACTAAAATACTCTTATATTAAGGGTATTTTTAGGTGGTGAGGAAACTATCGTGTTTTAAAACCACTTGGTTAAAAACGAGGGCATTTCTACGGTCGTTAACGTAAGAGGTCATCATAGCTCGAACTCATTACCATATGACGTGAAGCTGGAGCAATAGAGATCTAAAGCTCATGTTATTTCTCTAAAAGACTTTGTATCTTAGTTTAGGCAGCTGAGTTTGTCATTTCATCAATGACACAAACGATATAACACATTTGACTGTTTCACAAGATATGTATCACCATGAATGAAAGCCATGTAATTCAACTCACGTATATTACAAGAACTGAACCTGAATCTTCCGTGATTATCTAACTGAAATGTCGTTGCCGCTATAACAATCGCTTCCATCTTGAATGAATCCAAGGGTTGACGACAGCTTATGATGAAAACCTGGGAAATATTTGCCAAGGCTATGTTAACATTTTAAAGAATACCACGTTCAACTAGAATTCATGCTGTCAGCGAGGATAGAAAACAACAAATCCCACAAATCCACAAGTGATAGCCAAACCCGTAAGACGAGACAGTTAACTGAGTGATTTATGACGGGTGCAAGGCAACGAAACAGATAGTAAAAGGGCTAGGATAGTAAATAGAGCTAGTAAAAGGAAAGAGTAAAAGGGATTGTTTGGCAAGAGGAGACAGCTCATCATAATTATTATATCACACTAATGATGGTAAAAAATGACTTCGGTGGAAGGGTGAAAACTGGGAAAATTAAAGCGTGTACTATTTTCGCTCCACTCGATTACTTGACCTTTGTACCTGCCCATTCACACGCTCGCTCGGTACATTATAGAGTTGATGAATCGATAAGATTCACCTCCTAACGGTTTACCGCTTTTTCGTGGCTGGGAGCTGTTCCTGGTTGTCAGACTGCGACTTAGAGCAGGAAGATTCTTCTCCCAGCAAGGTCTCCCAGGCTGATAAGGAGTCCGACGTTACCATCAGAAAGCCTAGCCTAGAGTAAACGAATACCAGGATTTACCACCATCCTAGTATCCAATTAGTCGTATGGTAACAAATCTCTCTCTGATCTACAAGGGCGGCGACTAACTGCTGTAGTGGCGATGCGGGGCAGACTTTAGCCAGCTGACCTCGGGATTCCAGTGAACCACAATGGTTAAGCCAGCAAACTCCGAAAAATGGCGATTGTGCTGGGTTCGCACAACGAATGAAGACTGGCCGTCCAAGTATCCAAGCATAAGATTCTGGATGAGATGCTCACTTACCGCAATTATTTGAATTCTGTGAAAAAGCGGAAATTTTCAATTTAACTACAGACTACCCTAATATCTAGGTAACTATTTACAGCGAAACTTTTCTTCTCCACTTCGAATCCGAACACTTGAACAATCGCATTGGGATTTCTATTGTGTTCCGGTTCTATTTGCACTTTTGTCGTGGAAATCTACTCCCGAGACCGAATCGTCGACCAATTTTATTACGTTGTGGTTCCCTTTTTTTTACCCAATTTTTTTCTTACCGCTCTTTTCAATTAACGGAACTTTCACCATCGCCACCTCCGTTAGGACGTAGACTGGTTGAAAAACTGCTGTTCGAATTAAGAAACTGAACGAGAATAACTCTTTATCACAAAGAATAAGCATTCATTAAATCTCCGCTAATTTTTAAAGTTGGCATGAAAAAACTGAATGGAAAAAGTCATCCATTTATATGATGTGATATAAAACTTACAAAAAATCAATAGACAAGAATTGTTCGCTAGCACTTCAAGATTGTCACCCTCTGCTCGGTTTCTTTTTTTTTCTCCTAACGGAGCGCAGTGAAACCTAAACAAACATACTTTGCTAAATCGCCTTTGACTTGGAATCGGTGTGAATATTCAGCATGTTTCTCCGTCATTTTCAACTTCTATCAGCCGTTACTAGTTTTTGAGCAAGTCGACAATTTTTGAACAAGTTCTTCTTGTAAAAGGACATGACAAAGTGAGGTTAACTCATTCGAGTGCTGCTTTACTCGGAGAAATTCGACCCGATATGACGATAAACACTTACAATGAGAGTACGAACGACTGTGGACCATCGAGTCTTTTGTTCTGATGAAGGTAAAGAGATCGAAACTTTAGCCTAATATAGGCTTTATAATAAGTTCGTGTAAGCTTAACAATCCAAAAAGGTTTATTGATTAAGCAAATATATTCGTTGTTTCGAGCTGAGCATCCGCAGCGGCTGTTTTCTCCTCTGATGTCGGCCGTCGTAGTCGACACGTCGCATCGAACCGAAGCAGAGCTGAGTGAAACACCGCACGAATGAAATAGCATCAACCAGCATTGTTCTTTCATACAGAACGGCTCGTGCGGCCCTGGAGCGACTTTGCTTCAAACAGCAGTTTATCAGGATCCAGCACGGTTCTTGGACGATTTCCATTCAAAATTAAATGTGTGATAATTCATAACACAAAAGCTTATCCGTAAGCCAATTTTTTGGTCACACATGCAAAGCCTACAATCCTGACTCGATACACCGATAGGCCCTCGCGAGTCACTTTGTATGGGCCAGATATGCACTCAATCATCTCTAACGATGATTAATAAGGTCAAATTTTCGAGGCATCCTTCAGAGTTGATAAATACCAAGTGGGCAATCTTCTTTTTTTTTTAATAACAATCCCTAGAACAAAGATAACCACAGCCACAAAAGCCTGTACTCACTTTCTGAACAAATCCCTTGTTTAGAATTTCTTTGTCTCATATATTTAGGAATTAAATGCTAAATTTACCTAAAAGACTTTTCTGGAATGGTTCATTCCTAAACATTCGTCTGTAATTCTGCGTATTGGGGTGGATTTCGGCTATGTCAAGGTGTCAAATTTGAAGTGGTCACCCGCGAACGGAACTGGTTCAACGCCTAACGTCTGTCAGAGATACTTACGTCAATAATCCCTAACACCTTCATCAGCTTAATGGGCTGCGATTCAACATGAGTAATCCCAAACATAAACGCAACCTGATGAACTTTTGAAGATGATTCTTTCCAAACTTGGCAGCAGATTGATGAACGTTGTATCACAAAACATATATACGTTTCATATTGGTAGCACCAGAAAGCCAACGAAACTCTGTGAACGGATTTTGATCCCTTCGAGAACTCTAGAAATAACTTTTCCCAGCTACTGACTAGCTTATTTTTTTCACTTTTTACCAATCGAAAACACGTTTCAGTTCTGTGGGTTACGGTCACCGCATTATGACATCTTGCACTGATATGTCACTGTGTGATATCTTTAGCTTTCCTTTTATAACACCTTAGTTTGCTTTAACACCAACACAAAGACGCTAAATTTCACATATGGACATATTGCAATATTTCATCTCGTTCTGTTTTTACACACGTTGGTAGAAAGATCCAACGGTTGTTGATGTTTCGGACTTATTGTGATCCTGGCATTTGCACCATTTCGAGTTAACTATCCGCTCCACAGTACTGATAACGTTTTCGGCAATCTCGTAGTTTTCTTCGTAGTCACGTTGAGTCGGATCGAATCCTTATGTCGTATCTGATTCCTGGGATCAACTCCTTCAGTTGTGACCGCTATCAATTACGCTGTAATACACTTATAAGTCACCTGATCTGTCCGCAGGAGCATACAGTGTTGGGCGACTTTTGGTTTCCCTTTCGATCATCATGAGAAGGGATTCCCCGAAATGATTTTTGTAATTGCACTTTTAAAGAAACAGTTTAAAACAGAAGCAGTTGAAACAGAGTTTTGAAGCACTTCAGTAAGTTTTATATGTCAAGCTCATGTCAGCTTATCAATAAAAGTAGATAATGCACTTTTGAAAGTCATAGTGAATCGTTTTCTTTTGCTGGAAAAATGCTGAAATTGCCAAAATCGAGAAAAATATTGAAAACTGGTTTGGCCACTGTATGTATTGCAGCTCCCTGGAGTCTCGAGGTTAGCCTGGCCACACTCTGCCCCATGTCGTCACCACCACAGGCAGTCGTCGCCCTTGTGGATCGGAGCACTCACACAGTGTCTTTCACTCTCACTTTTGTCAAATTAAACATAACACTAGTAACTAAGAGTATAAAACCCAACCTCTCACAGATTATACGAAGGCGTAAGCAGGAAGAAAAGAAAAATTCTCAATGTGTGATAACTCCAGACTTTGTAATGGTTTGAAATGAAAGAAAAGTTTCGGTTACATTTATAAGGTAAACCGGCAATAAAAGAATACACATCTTATTGACTAGTTGAAACCGAAAAAAAAGGATGAGGCTCTCGGCGTTGATCAATCCCTGAGGGATGCGCCGTGCATTCGACTTCATTAAGTATCGTTGGAGGTGATTGAATGCATATCTGACCTTTACAATGACTCGTGGTGGCCTGCTGGTGTATCGAGCCAGTGCTGCTATCCTTTCGAACAAGTCTGGTACCAATTTGCCGACCCCGGAAGGATGGAAGGCTTGGTGGGCCATGGGCGCAAGGATCGATTCTACGTGCCGGTCGTCCTCTTTTTCGTCCTCTTCTTCTTTTCATGTATTTTTCCATCTCTACCATCACCATCTTTTTCTTTGTAAAATTAGAAGAAGAACAACGAGGAAAAAATCTATAAGCTATTTAGAACAGTAAAACGTAATGACCTACGGCTAGGATATACAGAAATGTTGCACTTACATTTTACAGCGTCCAAAGACCAATTATTATTGTCCTTTAAACGGTGACAAACCAGTTTGCGATGGACAAAACGCTATCTTGGACCTAATATCCAACTTTCAGAGTTCACCACAAAGGTCACCTAGACATTTCCAATTCGATAAACCTTGGAAATTCGGTCATCCTCAGTTTATTTCTTCATTCCCAAAAAGACGTTATGGAACGCAATAAAATTCACCATGTAAGGGCGTTGATCATCATAATGGTCATAACGCTGACCATCAATCTTCATAAGGATCCGAGTATTTTTCCAGTGGCTTGCCTCCTTTTCAAAACCTAGAGATATCAGATTCTTTTTTAAACGTTACCTCATTTAGAGCAATGTAGCTGTCGGAGACACGGTTGTTTGAACTAACATCTTTGTAATTAGACAGCTTCTTGAAACGCTGTTTATTTTCCTTAATGAAAAATGGGAAAAACAAAATCAACGAGACGATTATCTTCTGCACGTTTATTCTAATTTGGTCACATCTTTGGATTCATAAAGCTAAAGCTCTAAAGCTCTCGGCGTTGATCAATCCCTGAGGGATGCGTCATGCATTCGACTTCATTAAGTATCATTGGAGGTGGTTGAATGCACATCTGGCCTTTAAAATGACTCGCGATGGCCTGCCGATGTATCGAGCCAGTGCTGCTATCCTACCAGACAAGTCTGGTACCAATTTGCCGACACCGGAGGGATGGAAGGCTTGGTGGGCCATGAACGCAGTGATCGATTCCACGTGCGTGTCGCAGTGGCGCCTCTCCAACCACTGTGCCACACGCGCCCTTCTTTGGATTCATACAGGATTCCTATCCGATTTTTTTGCACTTTTCGCCAACAGCTGCAATAATAGTATAAAGAAGCGACAGTCCTAAATTTTTATCACCGCTACAGAATGCTACATGAAAGCAGGCTAGGTAGGTTGACATCACGGCAACTATGCGAGCTATGTGGAGCAACTTCCTCTCCAAATATAGCTGGAGAAATGCATTATATAGAAAGTGTGGTGCTCCTTAGCTTCTTTGAGCTAGTGAAACCTTGAAAGACAAAGCAGATTAATGGAGTTCGTGTGCACTAGTTTGGTTTAATGAATGGTATAAAGATTTGAAAGATGGCAAAGCGCCACAGCAATCATTCTGTTGTTCTGCTGTTTTAGATATATATTCACATCAATGGCAACTCCTGGTAACGTAAATGATATAAGTTTTCATGACGCAGAATTTCAATCACAAATGTCTTTTCATTCACCGGTGTGACTCCTGCGAATACCGTTAATGCGAAGAAACGAAGAAACGATGGAAACGATGGAAGCCACCTACTTTGCCGAATAAGAAAGATTGTTCTTTCTGTGCAATAGTTTGGTACTTGTATACGAAGACTAAACATATGCCTGTGATGGAGTATTTTTTTCTCTCTAGTACCATTTTTTAGGATTTTTTGAGATTACCGCAGATGAAAAAACGTAGATCTTTAACTAGCCCGTTGTGCTATGACAGCTCTCCCTTCGCTCGTTTTTATTGTCCCTTAACCACTTTCCCAAAGAACTGGCCAGATTCCTGAATCGGATCGGCTACGGATCGAGGATCCGTCGTTTCCTCATTGGCGTTCTCGACAGAGAATGAGCATGTTTCTGTTGGAATCTCGAGATATTAGAGACCTCTTCAGGCTTTCATCAAAAACAGTCTCCAATATGTATTGATCAAAGGGAGGTTTGCAGTCCTACAACGGTGATTCTTCCAGGGCAGCATCCAGTCTTGGCTTACTGCGGCGACAGCAATTCCGGCACACAATCGACGAACCGATTTGTGATGGCACAAAAAAGCTAAAATTAAGAAAATTCTCTTGTACTCAACATCGGCAAAAAAAACTAACTGCTCATTAATGTGTTTAGCACCAACTCTCATCTAATCACCTAGTGATCAATCAATATGTTACTTTATAAGTCTACACAAGGTTGCTACTAGAGCCGTATTACCAATTATTTTTCGGAGACATTGGTGGGAGGTGCTGCTGAGGAAACGAGTCGAGTGAAAGAATTGCTGGAATCCGTGCATTATGGCACACGTTCTGTCTTACTAACAAAAAGTACAAAAAGATCTTCATGACTTAAGAATTTTGTTTTGAATGAGCTTTTCATACGACAAATGAATATATCTATGGCAACGACCTAAATATGGTTTGATAGAAAAGTTTTTAAGACTTTTTATTTTATAAACATATTATTTCTTGCCAAGGGCGCGTGTGGCGCAGTGGTTGGAGGCGCCAGTGCGACACAGACGTGGAATCAGTTCCAGCACTCATGGTCCACTAAGCCTTCCATCGTTCCGGAAATGGCAAATTGGTATCAGACTTTTCTGGGAGGATAGCAGGACTGGCTCGACACATCGGTAGGCTACCGCGAGTCATTGTAAAGGCCCGATATGCATTCAATCACCTCCAAAGGTCGTTTAATGAAGTCGAATGCATGGCGCATCTCTTGGGGACTGATC
The DNA here is from genome assembly GCA_009735665.1 of Angiostrongylus cantonensis. Lineage (NCBI taxonomy): Eukaryota > Metazoa > Nematoda > Chromadorea > Rhabditida > Metastrongylidae > Angiostrongylus > Angiostrongylus cantonensis. The sequence goes on from MQTX01000067.1 coordinate 1,512,820, forward strand.
AACGCTGAGAGCTTTATCCTTTATCCTTTATTATTTCTTGCCCGTACTTCTTTTTACTTTCCTCCTTTCAACGTACCCGTGAAGAGTCCAACGTGGCGAGAAGAACAACTTGCTCCGTGGATAAATATTAACGTGTTTGTTTAAACTTTGGCGATTATTGCACAATACATGTTTGAATAAAAAAATTGATTATTTAGAACCTACAGTTAATTTTAAATCAAAATTTAAAAAAACGGATAGAGGTACTACAAGTAATGTATTAATTCTAAAACAGCGTCGAATAAAATCTGATCGTTTGCATTCGGGTCCTCATATCGACAACCTTTCGCTGTTCGAAAGAACATCTCTGACTTTTTAAAGGTTAGAGTATCCCTTTGTTTCTTGCTTTTTTTTTCCAAAGCTTACATTTCGTATACAAGCGATTGACATTTCAAGGACTTAACGAATATATTAGCCACTAGTATTAGCAGACAAGGGGGCGGTTCCTTGGCTCCAAGAAGACTCTCTTCAAGACAGCGAAGAATTCGAAGGTCGCTGAGATTAATCAAGCCATTCGTAGATGATCCAATAAGTCAAATCTTATTCACTCATTGTATGAAAATTTGCTGGAAAACTTTTTTTCATCCCTTACCATAACGTCGTACGTCAGCTCTCTTCATCGTAGTTTTTGTAATGGCACGCTCTTCTATGCTCATTCACACTGCGATTTTTAGTGCTCCTTGAACACTAGAGATTAGAACACAGAAATATTGAAAAACGATGCTGAGACATATGCAAAACATCGGATCGCAGGTGTCTGTGGTGGAGAACGAACGCGCTATTGTCCTTTCCGTGGGAGTAACGAGTTCACCACCACACCATGCGGGTTCTTCGTTCCGCCTATCTCGCATCTCGCCTGGAGTTTTGCAAATATCTTGGCACCATCTAAGGTTATATTTCGCAATGTACCCTGCTGTTAAAAATAGTAGGCAGTAAATCATAAGTTAAAATTGAAATACGATGTTAATGTACGCATGTTAACAACTGGTAAATGTTTTCAATGATGATATCGATAATGTATAGTCCATAAATTTAAGAGTTCACTGTAGTAAGTCTCAGAATGGTTCAAGTTGAATTGCTGTTTTCATGGATGGCAGCTTTCCTTATTTCAGAAATGAATTGCTTCGAAGAGCATTTGAAGAGAGATTCACTCTGTAGGTTTCTTTCACCTCCTACATTTCGTGCAACTCTGCTTTCTGTTTTCAGAATTTTCTTCCCTTTGAAGCGAATCCATAGATTTTCCACTCACGTAAAGAATTATAGAAAATCATTGCACTAAAACAAGTAGGCAGTATAAAAACTGTCAAAATTGTTATAAAAAATCCGATTTCACCTTTTAAAAAGAGCGTTTTTTTCCTTTCGAGATCGAGGCGCGTTGTCTTCTTTGTGTAGAAAACTGAAAAAAAGCTCTTGAGTGGTTTCTTTTCTTGCCTGTCAGCGGTTTCTAGGTCGTAAGATTTTGGAAATGAACCGCCACTATGTAACTTCCCATCACCAGGGATTTTAACAAGGCAGCGAAGCGTGAGATAGTGAAGCATTATCTCATTGCCTCTCTTGTCATTGCACTATCAATGATTCCATTTTCTTCCGTCACTTTACACCTATCATTGGTGCAAATGGTGCTCGAGCATCTCGCCTCCTTTATTCATATCCGCGTATTCCATGCCAAAGAGTATGCTACGACCGTCTACACATACCAAAAGTCATCTAAACCTATGAGCAGCAACCTAAAGCTGCGCTTGCAACATGCAACCCGAAAAGTGTTGAATGCCGACACGATGGAACAGTTCACTCTTCTCAATCTTCTACTGAGTCAACGGACATCTCATTTGCACGTGAATTTCATATCGTGCGCGTACCTGAAGCGTACGGAAAAGCATAAAGTTAGAAGTTGTCTTTTCACTCGCTGCGCTCCCAAATAGATTGGATTCGTTCTAATGACTTCCTATTCCACTTAAGCGTTTCATTTCCCCTTACATTAACTTTTTCATATAAACCGACATACGTAGACCATTCAATGATGGCTATTCAATTAACCATAAAGGCATCAGATATATAAAATATCTGCAAACATTTGAAACAAGGAAACATGCAATCCGACGAAGTTACAACAATATGTCGTTGATATTTACTTGACTTGATGCTTGAACGGCCCGCCCTCATTGGTTGTGTGGGCGACATCACAATCTCAATTTTCCGGAAATTTGATGGTTAATCCATTGTGGTTCCCTGAAATCCTGAGGTCAGCCTGACCAAAGTCTGCCTCAGGTCTTTACCACTGCAGACAGTCGCAGTCCTTGCGAACCAGAGGGAGATTTGCCACTATGCGACTTTAATACTAGGACAGTGGTGGATCCTGGTATTGGTTTACTCTTAGCTAGGTTTTCTGATTAAAACACCAGACTCCTCAGCTTCGGGAAGCCTTCCAGGAGGACGATTCCACAGCAATACATCGCTGCCCGACGCCCTGGAACACCTCCAAGCCACGATGAGGCGGTAAACCATTGGTGAGGAGGATATCGTTAATAAACAGACAATGATGGATTATATGGTCTTTGATATTCGCCATTACTTTTTCGAAAGTATAATTTGCTCGTATAATGGACGGATAGCACAATGGTAGTGGTGTCGGTCATCACCAGCACGGTGCCAGCTCGATTCTGCACCAGGCTCACCAGGTCCTTCATCTCTTCGGGGACGGGAAGTTGGCACTGGATTTGTTCAGGAAAAAATCGCTGCAATCAAATTGGAAACCCTCCAGCCCGATTATCTCAAGACTCCAGGGAGAATCGACTCGACCATCACTCTACGACATTCAAGATGGAATGAAAATACTCAGGCAGTACCCAAAGGCACATGTAAAAGTTGGAAGACCTTTGTGGATAATGGATGCGAGGAAGCAAACTGAATGACGAGTTCTGTGAACCGCATAGTATATATGAAGACTGGTGAAATAAAATTTTAAAAAAATGAAAATCTGCTCGTATAATAATTTTTAAGATTAGGCATAACTGAATAGCTTCACTAAGATCCTATCTCCTTCGGTGAACACTTGATTTTTAAGACGACCTCTCAAAGAGCATTTAAAGAATGTATGAGATTTCGAGTGTAGAGTTTCTGTACCGTCAAGGAAAAATCATTGAAGTGATTATGTCTAGATTTCATGTGACAAATACTCATTTTGGTTATAAAAAAAAGCTGATGACAGGCAATGAAAGCAATCGTGTTTAGGGCGTTGATCAGTCAATTGTTTTCTTTGCTTCTTTTTTTCAAGTGGTGTATATCACTGTCAAATGAAAGCCGAAACCAATTCTTCGTATTTTTGCTGAGCAAACGCAAGGCGTCATTTTATCCTTTATTCACAAACAAGCTGACGTTTCGGCGGATTTTGCCTTCCTCAGAGCCTGAAAAGTTCAAGTTGACAGCAATCTATTCGGCCAAACACCTCCATAACCAAACAGAGAATACCCTAAACCAGGATTTCAATCACATAGAACACAGTTTTGCACACTCACCGCTTTCTATAAGGCTTCCACTGGGTCGCTGAAGCGAATGCTGTCGTCTTTAGAAAACTTCGATCCTTTTTCTAGGACTTTAGACATTTTATTTCAAGCTCTTTTTATCACATAATTTTCCAAATAGTTTATAATGATAGCATATTTATGTGCCATATATTTGCAGCATTTGATCGTTACGAAAAAATAGTTAGTGAAAAAATACGCTATATACCTCTTGGTCATCATGATTCCATTAAATGTGAGGCGTTTGACAAATCATCAGATTTATCAGAACAGGTAAGAGAACTCTGATTAAACAGTTTCCTCCTGAATTCTGAGAAATTATAAATGCTATTGTACCGTTTTTTATACTGCCTAGTTCAATTTTTACGGCAAGGTATTAAAAGAAGTACAACCACAACGTTGCTCAAATGTTTGCAATACTCTGGACCGCAGGTGTCTGCGCTAGGGAACGAACGCGCTATTACCCTTTCCGAGAGCTAACGCGTTCACCACCACACCATGCTATAGAACTAGATGCGAGACAGACGAAACGATGGACCCGCATGATGTGGTGGTGAGCGCGTTGCACCACGGAAAGGACAATAGCGCGTTCGTTCCCCACCAAATACACGTACGGTCCGGAGTTTTGCAAATATCTCAGCACCATTGAAGTTATATCTCAGCAGCATTGTGATTAAAAAAGTTATTTATGTAGTCGTTAAAAAATGGTTTTCTAAAAAAAACTATAACTTTCATCATATTCGTTCGTGTAGCCTAGTGATCAAACTTGCACTACAATACACATATAGCCATCTCGTACCGCCGATAAATCACCCTTTCTCTCCATCTTTTGGGTGGGTGCATTGAAATGAGACCTCTCTGAGCGGTCACAAATACTGGCATGATACACTGGCAGGCGCTTGCCATTGCATAGGCGAAAGACGCCTTTGGCCATCCCTACAATTCTACAAATGAATTAGAATGCACAGCGCAACCATCAGCGATTGAACAACGTCGAATGCGTTATCTTTTATGGTTATATCTAGTAGTTTCGACTTGAAAATGTGAAATCATTATACAGTATTTGATGAATTCGTCATTTTCACTGTCAGGGACTGCTTATTGTATGGCGATTGATGTATAAATACAACGATACTGTGGTCTCTATTGAACTCAACAGGTATTCATCATCCACTCCGTCAAAAATCTGCGATCGACTTATTTACCTTCTCTTCTCGACTCCTCTCACTTGGTCTATCATTAGCGACTACAAACTTTTCTAAGAAATAATCACTCAAAAATTATAGGGCAACGGTACTATCATGATATTGATAGAGAGTATTAAAACTAGTGGGTAGTTTTAACGGTCCTAGACTTTATCGAGTACATACAAGTTGCAACTGACCGACAATGGAACGAAGTAATTAACTAAGTCAACAATGACGGCTATCAATTATACATTTTAAGGTTTTCTATCCCTAACATTATGAGCATCTCTCTTCAGAATAATCCTAGCCATTAATGAAAAATGGTAGCATAGATTCATTTTGGTTACATCATTTTACAGTAATGGAACAGGACGAATAAAAGTTGTTGACAACATTGTATACCTGTATGGAATGCCGCCCATTCTCAACGGATCAACGATCGTCTGCTATGTTTCACCAAACGGTATGGAAGCATAAATTGTACTACTTACTTTAACTCAGTGGTAGCCTTAGTGCACGTGTAGAACAGTGGTAAAATGTGTGCGGGAATGCATACGTAGTCGCTAGTTCGATCCAGTTTCCTAGGCAAACCAAGCCTATTATTCCTTTAAGGTCGGAAAGGTGGCATTAGAATGATAAGCGAGAACAAGCAAAACATTGATTGAATTCGATTTGTTCCTTCACATCCAAAAACCACTGTGGTCTTCGAATTTTTCGTTTGTTGATTCAACTGCAGTTCAATGTTTTGGTGTCCGTTATGAATTTCATTGAACGTTTGTCGAGTCAATGCTCCCTATAAACTTCGAATAGGTAGGTTAGAGCATGACAACGTGTAGTGGCCTTGGTTGTGCCTTGCTGGTAATGAACGATATCACGAATATCATATCCGACTTAAAAGGACGAGTTATGACTCTCTATCCACACATGACGAAATACGTCGAAATCCTCCATCTTCTCTCTGGGTTTTGTGATTAGCATGAAAAGTGAGACGATTTCGGAGTTAAATAGGAAAGCCTATAGACGTACGCTTTGTGAATGTATTTGCCAAGTAAACTAAAAGTAACCACCCATGTCGAACGCACTACCGTGACATGACAAAGAGCAAACCGCCTTCCGAAATAGTGTGAGAGTTCCTAAAAACAGTCTATTCGGAAAGTTTCAAAGCAGCTCTGGTCTAAATGAAAGATCACAGTTAAAGGATAAGGCTACACATGCCACTCCTCTAAAGGCGAAAGGAGAGGACGAGGTCGTGTGTGTGGCACTTCATGTAGCAATTGTCGAGGCCGACTTTCTGTTAACCTCGGCATTGGTTGATAATTCATTGTTTTTCTTCTAGCATACAATAGCTGACGTTTCGGCGGTTTCGCCTTCTTCAGAGCCTGGAAAGATTAAATTGACAAGCCATCTCCCACTCGTCACATCACGGCTCTGAGGAAGGCGAAATCTCCGAAACGTCAGCTATCGACCAGCAATACCAACAACAACAACAACGACAACGAAGACCTATACCAACCTCGCATCAGCTAATTAAGATCAGTTTATAAAATCGTAAATAAATATACAGATATGCCATCTACTCAGTGAAACACTTTCATAACCTTAGCAGATGAGACTTAACACATAAATTTGCATTCGCGAAATAAAGAGTTTCTTTTAAACACCCACCATTTAATTCTTCGTGAGTTGAATAATTTTTAAGATATGTCACACTAAATAGTATGTGTGTAAAATGAAACTGCATTGAAAATCTGTGGTGGCTTGAAAATAGACTTTTTTTTATTTACTGCACCAACAACAGTTCCGTCTTTCGTCGACTGCATCCTAGATTAAAAAATATAAAAGAAAGAAGGAAGATAAGTTGTAGTACAATATACGCTTCATGCAACATAATCTTCTTTACGAAGTAAAGGGATAAGGGTAAATGGAAGGCTTATTGAGCCATAGGTGCGGGGATCGATTCCACGTGTGTGTTGCAGATCGACTCCGCCCACTGCGCCACACGCGTCTTTTGAAATATTTCTTTTTAGTTTTATTTTAAACGACTCTCTTTACTCCTTCACATCTAGTGTGCAGATTTCTGCACATCCCGAATTCAATTCAATTCTTCGCCCCTATCATCTACCAAGGTCTTCCAACTTTTATCACTGGCTTCAGCTACTGATTGAGGACTTTCATTTGATCTTGAATGTCGTAAAATGCTGGTGGAGTCGAATCTTTCCGGGGTCACGCGATAGCCGGCTTGAGAGCTCCCAACTGGATTGCAGAGAATAATTTTTCACGGACTGGTCCGGTACCAATTTTCCGATTTCGGAGGTATTAGAGGCTTGGTGAACCCGTAGCGGAACCGATACAGCACCCTGGTTGTGATGGCCGGCATCACTACCACCGTGCTATCCGCCCTCATGAATTAGCATAAATAGATTCTGTAAAAGGAATGAAGTGTTCACATACTCAAACACTAGGACGGCAAACTTCGTTTAAAAGGCGATCGCTAGGAATTTACAGTTCATCGAGCTATGCACATGTTATCAAGTTGTAAATCGTCGAATAAACTACAAGTTTAAAGATTTTCACTTAGTAAATTCGGTTCCAAATAATCATATTGTTTCAGCAAACGGTTCCAGTGGAGTAACATTGGTGTCGCGAACGATACTAGGTTATTTATAGAGCATTTGGAAAGCAGGTGAACTACAATTAAAAGTTTTTTTAAGTGGCACAAGATTGTGGAGCAGCCACTGAATTCGAAACACCATGGATGAATAAACTAAATCCGTAAGTTCAGCAAGTGAGAGAAGCAAATTACTATCACTTAAAATCATGGTAAAAAAAGAATTAGAAGAATATTTGCTTGGGTATAATTTTCATTTTGAACGGATACTTCTAAGATTACATTACATCTCAGCAGTCCAGAGATTGAAGTCATAAAGCTGATTCCTTCAAGAAGCAATCCCGTTTCTTCTCGCTCTCGTTCAGCTCTAGAATGAGGATCGATGACTTCGCTGTCAGCACAGTTATTTGATCGTTTTCGTAAACCACATACTAAACGATCTTGTACAGTAGTTCATCTCCAAGCAGCTACATCCATCCTGTGCCCCACAGATTACGAACAGATGCCAAATTCCAGTGGTTTCTCTTCCCCTTTGATGCTCAAAGTGTGGTTCCTGGATGCCGAAGCCATTTTTCACTTTTCTTGTCACGGATGGTACTTTTAAACAGCTGCAATCGCCTAATTTCTTACCGTTTAGGTAAAACAGACTGAAAAAGAATTCCCTGGACTATGTTTTTAAGAAGGATAAGTAGAAAAAAGCAGTATTGAAGGCGGAGAAGAAGGCAATATTGCGGTCTATTCAAGTTATTGCCGTCGTTTACGTAACCTCTTGTACAACAAGCCATTCGTTTTGTTCTATCCATGCAAATTTTTCTTTGGTAAAATTTAAATTCGTGACGGTGTTAGGTTGACTAAGAAACAAGAGTGCTTAACACCTCTATGAAGTTGGTCTACTTATGTAATTTGTAAAGCAATCGATATGTATGCTTGATGTTAAACAAATATCACGAAAACATGTTTTCAGATGTCGTTATGGTTCATGTCGAGTTCGAAACGCTGATGGTTTTCATTTGTTGGAATGTCGTTGTATGGAACAGTACACTGGGATTTACTGCGACAGTGAGATTCCGTTGAACAGATCAATGCTCTTAAAAGCAATGAATATAACCTAATGAAAAAAGAAATTACAGTGAAGTAAATGGATAAATAAAAATTATGAAGATTTTCACTTGAACATTGAAATCTGTCCAGCAATATTCACACCGTGTTCTTTCTTTTCTTATTAACTAGATTTGCACTATGTGGTGAGCACGTGGTGCCGTTGATAGAGGTGTCTTTCAAGAAACAGGTCTTTCGCTCCATCCCATAGCCGTCTGCCTAATCAAATCTTGCAACCATGTGGGGATACCAAATCGCCACCAAACTAATCTGGTAGGATGAAATTCATGGACTCCACGTATCTGTGGACCTCCTTAATCATTGTAAACGCCAAATATGCATTCAGTTATCTCTACTATCTTAAGAATAGAGTCAAATGGATCCCGTATTCATACGGGACTGGATGCTTTATACCTTAGCTTGTACTGTAAGTAATTTTTCACCTGTTCGTTCCCTACCAGTTGCCACAAATCGGTTCTTAACTTCATCGATCTTTCCTAATACAAGATTTTTAGGCGACTAGAAACGATATTTGATTTTCAGTTTTTTACTTTACTTTGTTTTTATTCATTATCACACTACTAGAAGAATTATTAATTTTTTATATTATATCATAATTACATAAATATTTAACTAATATTCCTTCTTATTCACTTATTATATGTAGCCATTATTTATTTGGTTAATTTTAATTTATCATTGTTATCAGTTCCGCATAAAAAACGATAAAGCTCTCGGCGTTGATCAATCCCAAAGAGATGCGCCGTGCATTCGATTTCATTAAACAACGTTTGGAGGTGAATGAACATATTTGGTCTTTACAGTGACTCGCGGTAGCCTACCGATGTGTCGAGCCAGTGCTGCTATCCTCCCAGACAAGTCCGGTACCAATTTGCCGACACCGGTAGCATGAAAGGCTTTGTGGGCCAGTGCCCTGAGAATTGATCTCATGTGTATTGCAGGGCACCTCCGACCACTGCACCACACGCGCCCAATATCAGTTTCGTAATTATTTTGATTATAGTTATTTGTTCCTCCCAACGGTTTACCGCCCCATCGTGGCTGGGAGGTATTCCTGGATGTCAGCCTATGATGTACAGCGGGGGATTCATCTCATGGAAGGGTCTCCCAAGCCAAGGAGAAGTCCGGTGTTTCCATCAGGTAGTCTAGCTAAGAATAAACCAAAGCGTGCTAGTATCAACGTCGCACGGTAGCAAATCTCCTTCTGATCAACAAGGGTGGCGACCTCCTGTGATGGTGAAGACCTGGGGCAGACTTTGGCCAGGCTGACCTTGAGATTCTAGGAAACCACTTAATCAACCAATCTCCGAAAGGTGGAGATTGTGCTACGGCCCGCACAACCAGTGAGGACGGGCCGTTGAAGTATCAAGTATCAAGTCTTGTCATTTGTTATTGCTCATGATTTGTTTACTATTTCTTGTCTTTTGTTTTGTTATTTCTTATTCCTTCTATTTTAGAAATTTTTTAAAGCGACATAATTGCGCCAATTCTAGAACTTGTCTATGGAGCCACTGTGTACGAGTTATTATTTTATTCACCAATTGTGGCAATGACGATCGCTCTGTTATCCATTTGTTTTTGTTATGATCGTATAAGTGGACAATCGTAAGTATCCAGAATTTTCCACCATCCTCTCATATTTTTGTCATCAATTGAAAGTTTCAAGAACAGTAATATTAGCAAGATGTGTAAGTACAAAGCTTGATAAACCAGGAAATTAATTATTAACTAATAACTCCTAATAAAGTAAAAAATTTTAAGTTATTATTTACTGCCTACTCTTTTTAACGGCAGGCTAAATATTGCGAAATATAACTTTAATGATGCTGAGATATTTGCAAAACTCCGGACCGCAGGTGTCTGCGGTGGGGAACGAACGCGTTGTTGTCCTTTCCGGGGAGTAATGCGTTCACCACCACACTATGCGGGCCCTTCATTTCACCGGTCTCTTAGCTAGTTCTATCGATCTTTTTTCCACTAGCATCAATCCCGGTGACGGATGACCGACTGATGGCAAAAAGATCTACAGAACTAGCTGATAGACAGGCAAAACGGAGGATCCACATGGTGTGGTGGTGAACGCCTTACTCTCCGGAAAGGACAGTAACGCGTTTGTTCTCCACCGCAGACGCATGCAGTCCGGAGATTTGTAAATATCTCATCATCATTAAAACAGGAAGTGTTACAAAAGCTGTGAAAAGTGCGAAAAACATAGACCTAGACAAAGAACCATATGCATGTTTTCATTTTACTCAGATTTGCACTGAAGCTTATATACGATGTAGCTGCTACTTTATTATAATACGATAAAAAGATAATTGATAAAGCTCTCGACGTTGATCAATCCCAGAGGGATGCACCATGCATTCGACTTCATTAAGATCGTTGGAGGTGATTGAATGAATATCTGGCCTTTACAATGACTCGCGGTGGCCTGCCGATGAATCGTGCTAGTGCTGCTATCTTCCCAGACAAATCTGGTACCAATTTGCCGACCCCGGAAGGATGGAAGGCTTGGTGGGCCATGGGCGCAAAATTCGATTACACGTGCGTGTCACAGTGGCGCCTCCAACCATTGCGCCACAAGCGCCCGCCACGCGTCACAATATGGTAGAATTCCTTCATTGGTATTCTAACAGGATCATTTTCAAAAGAATCGGCGAATCTGTACTCCTTAGCATATACACTGCGCAAAGCCATGTGACACTCAGTTTCGACAAATTGAGAACCGGATAATGGCGATCGCGTTGATGAAGTTGATTTAACTGAAATAGGCTACTGTGACTTGTCTTTACCTATGCCTTACTAGCGACAATCAGCAAATAAAGTCGCTTTTACGGTTTTTTTAAATATTTCAATAAGGATTAAAATTTGATAGCTTACGCACGATAGGCAATGTGCCGTGTTCGCAACACAGCGGCTCTCAGCTCAGCGTCATAGCGTATCAGTAGTACTATAAAAAACAAAGATAGCAGCAATATAATAAAAGTTTAGACAGAAATAAAACTACGTTGGTGAAAAAATTTGTTGATATAAAGTTTCAATTATCGCTGAGGTTTTTCCTTAAAGGAAAGAGAAAAGATTGCTCTTCGAAAAACATCTACCAAAATGCAACGTTGCAGTGGATCTTAAAAAATGTTATCCTACAATGTTCATTACAGAACAACAAGTAAGTATTTTTTACAGTTGTAAAGCAAATAGAATAAGGTACAATAACTTACAGTACAATAAAAGGATAAAAGATAAAGCTCTCGGCGTTGATCAATCCCTGAGGGATACGCCGTGCATTCGACTTCATTAAATATCGTTGGAGGTGATTGAATGAATATCTGGCCTTTACAATGACTCGCGGTGGCCTGGCGATGTGTCAGTTTGTCAAGGTTAATTCATAAGAACATTGAGCATTTGGTGGTTATACTATGTGTCAGCGCTGTTCGATTCTTGAGCGCTCCATTCAGTGCGGTACTCTTAAGGTGTTGTGTGGAATTTGACATTTAGCACGAATGTCGAAATGTTCCAGGATTATTTGCAGTCATTTCTATTGCTTTTATTCATCATCATCTACCATTATATAATTAAAGGATAAAAGGATAAAAGGATAAAAGCTCTCGGCGTTGATCAATCCCTGAGGGATGCGCCATGCATTCGACTTCATTAAGTATCGTTGGAGGTGATTGAATGCATATCTGACCTTTACAATGACTCGTGGTGGCCTGCCGTTGCATCGAGCTAGTACTGCTATCCTCCCAGACAAGTCTCGTACCAATTTGCCGACCCCGGAGGGTTGGAAGGCTTGGTGGGCCATGGGCGCACGGATCGATTCCACGTCCATGTCGCAGTGGTGCCTCCAACCACTGCCCCACACGCGCCACGCAGTACAATAAAATCAAATAATTTGATCGACCTCTTGGCCTTTCTCAAAAGCGATTTTCACATTTTCTATAAAAAGGGTCTTTCGTAGAATTTCTTGTTTTACAGCTTATCTAAGCGAGAAGAAGTCTAATCTAATAATGAGATACCCTATTTCAGTACCTAGATATGGTGGCGGCTCTTGAGAAAGAACGCGGAGAGGTTAGTGGAAGAATTCAAAGAAATTACGATTACAGACTTAAGACAAATGTGCTATTATTACAGTGCTTATTAAATAACAGTATTTATCGTTCTAAATTATCCCTTCACTTCCAAATTCTAAGCAACCAAGAAGAAAAAGACGCGATTCTAATAAAACTACAACTGCGTGTGAAGTGAAGAGCTCCGAAGATTTTTCCTTTGAAAAGCTGTCAGCACTAATGTTCAACGTGTTCAGACAAATGCAGACGATGCGAAAAACCGCAAGCAGTCTCATGAAACTCCAGGGACCATTGTAGCACCAGAAGAAGTCCCTAATTCTACTAATGAATCAAAAAAAATTGGTGCTGTAGCAAGAGCACCCAAGCCGGCTTCTCTTCTGCGACATTCTTCATCGAAGTCATTTCTTAAAGAACAAAAAACGTTATCGTTAAGCGAAAAAAGGAACAAAACATGATATCGCAACCTATCCGAAAATAGAACGTTAACATATTATCAATCCGCTCCCATATCGCTTTTAGCCAGTATCATTCATTTGTTTGAAATGTTCTCCCATTAATAAAAGACTGCATGTTATATTCTGATCTCATTTTCAGTACACTACGAATTATTTCTATTAATCAAAAAAAAAGATCGTACTAACACTGGACAGTTCTTTGAAAGTCCAAGATCCGGAAATCGTAATAGTGCAAAAGAAAATGAGGGAAAAGAATCAAGTGAAAAGCTGGACCCAAACAAGAAGATACACTGATCTATTGACATCGGACCTCTAAGGTACTAAAAAAATATTCCTAGGCCACAAACATTAATCTTTGAGTCAAACAACAAAAGATTGTGAATGAGTCAGTGTTTATTGTTGAGCAAACGCGAGGTGTTATTATTATTCTTTACTCACAAATAAGCTGACGTTTCGGCGAACTTCGAATTCTTCAGAGCCTGGAAAGGTCGAGTTGACAGCAATCTACTCGGTCAAACGCCTCCATAACCAAACAAAGAAAACGCTAAACCAATATTTCAACCACAATGAACACAACTTTGCGCACCCACCGCTTTCTATGAGGCTTCCACTGAGTATGTCTAATGGAGACCAACCGCACAGAATTCACATGGAATCGTAATGTGCCCTTCCCCTCAAAATAATAGGCTCATATACTGCCCAATATCACGCGTGATAACGAGGCATTCTTCCCTGCGGTTCATTTTCGGATTTCTGGAATTAATCCAGAACGCCCCGAGTGTTTTGCGCGCTTGTGTTTTCGTCTCCTGTGCGAGGATCGTGACGCGCACTTCTTCAAAGTCCTCCTGCTCATGTCTCTGGGTACTATGCGTGCCTAGTGGGGTATTTGGTTTACGTTTACCGACTAGGTGTTCTTTTGTGCGGACACAGAGTGGTCTGCCCGTTTCGCCAATGTATTGGTTTCCGTAAGCCTCACAGGAGATCAAATAAACTGTACCTGAGCTCATGCAATCACCGTCTTCATCATTAGGGCAAATTGTGCAATTTTGCGTTGCACATAGACGGTCATATAGGCGGTTACGAACTAGCTGGCGCCCCAGATTACTCGGTGGCATTTCAACTAAGTTTACCGAGTTCTGTAGGCCTACCCTTCTTAAACAGCGTTTTATAGCTGCGCTTACATCATTTGAGATGAAGGGTAGGAAAAACGGGACCTTTTTATCACTAGAGTTGTCGTTTGAAGGCCTAGCGTTTCCCCTGTACCTATCCCGAGCTACAGTTTCGTAACCATTAGAAATGGCTATTTGCCGTGCCAAGTTTCGCGACTCCTCTCTCTGTTCTTTTCCCGTGCACACGTTGGTTGCTGTTCGAAATATGTTTCTTACAAGCGTCCTTTTCGTGTGAGAGGGGTGAGAGGAGAGGTAACGAACCAAGATGATTTGCTACTTGGCTTTCGGTACCACTTCGTAATGTAGCCATTTTCGGACAGGTTAATTTGCACGTTCAGGAATGGAAGCCAGTTTTCTTTCGGTTTTTCTCGGGTAAACTTGATATACTCTGACTCTTCACTTTACAACTCAAAACATTTGTCCATTTCCTCTTGTGTTGAGCAAAGGACAAAACAGTCATCTATAACTTTAATGAAGCTGAGATATTTGCAAAACTCTGGACTGCAGGTGTCTATGGTGGGGAACGAACGCGCTATTATCCTTTCCGGGGAGTAACGCGTTCACCACCACACCATACGGGTCCTTCGTTTTGCCTGTCTCTCAGCTAGTTCTATAGATCTTTTGTCATCAGCAATCACCCGTCAGTGAGATTGATCTGGGGGCCCAAATCGGCAACGAACCCAGTTAGGCTGAGGCTGTAGTTCCCCACCGCAAACACCTGCGGTCCGGAATTTTGCAAATATCTCAGCAACGTTATGGTTGTATTTCGTTTAGTAACCTGCCGTGAAAATTGTAGTAGGCAAAAAATAAAAAAGTAAAATAAAAATAACGTTGTAAATTCTGTGGATTTAAACGAAATATGAAGGCTAAACATGCTTTCTGGAGGCTAAAATCGCACAAAATGTCACGTGATATTAATGGACCTGAAAACAATTTAAAAAAGTCTTTCTTTACCAAGTAGAATGATTTTATAATATTAATATTTGAAAACTATTTGCAATGTCAACTTCGAGGATTGGAAAGCTTTATTCACTTTGGTATGTAGAATTTCTTTATGCGAACAGTCATCACATGTACTGTACGAATCTCAGCACTTCTTGCTTTCCATTCGTTTTCCTCGCATTCATCACTCACAGTAGTCTTCGAACGATTTGCTTGCTGTTTCGGCTTTTATTTATGTATTTCGTCTTCTTCAGCGAATGTCGTAGAAGGCTGTTCGAACCGATTCTGCCTGCAGTCTTGAACACCTTTGCTTCTTGATCGACTGTTTCAATAACCACTCTGCTACCCCTGTCCTCACACAGTGTGCATAATTAATTCGGATCAGTACGTAACTAATAGATAACGATGGCTATAAAAGACATTGTTTATTATTTCAGCTCTGATATGTATACATACGTATATATATATATATATATGCATATATTACAGCTGAAGTAATAGACATATGTATATACGCGAATATACAAACTTTTATCCCATTCGAAACTATGAACCGATCCAACGTAAGGGTTCTGTTAGACTTTCAAGGTCATGCTGTATCTTTACATTGAAAAACATTATGATGCTAAGACATTTGCAAAGCTTGGACCTTAGGTCAGAATCGAACCCCGCGAGTGATAGCATTAAGATGAAAAACTGGTTGAGAGATGGCAAAACAAGGTCTTCGGTGGTGTAGTGAATAACACGTGAGCTACCGGAAAGGGTAATCGCGTGCTCAAATTCCACCTAGGGGTTCCCTGTTTCGTGAGCGATTCGGTTGTCTTGTGTGGCTCTGTCATCATTTTACATATTTGCCACTTTATTTTTTTAGCGTTTTAAACACTTTCAGTCACTTTTATTTAGTGCTGGAAACATCTTTTAGCTAATTTCACCTATCACATGATAAGATCACGATTGTGTGACGCCACTGGGTGTAGTTTTCTTCACAAACGAGACAGGCTTGACAACACCCATCACTATAACATTTAATGCGTAAATTATATGTTGTACTACTTTGCTTAACGGTTTCAGGTTCGTCGACCTTCATTATTTTTCAATGTGTTTAATCTAAAGTGCAGTTAATAGAACAGTCAGGACAGTTCAGACAATATAAAGTTCAAATCCGATTTTTACTGGAATTTTAATTATTCATTTTATTTTTTATTTTTTCATTTTTATGTAGGCACAACCTTATGCAATGAAAGTCCTGATGATATAGGTTTGAAAGCGTTTTCATACTTTTAATGTTCATCATTCCTTATTCTCCTTAAGAAGCCGAAAAGTTTCTGACATTCTCGAAAGCCGAACTATGCAAAGCCGAGCCACAAATGAAAATGTGCAGAAGACACGGTAAGTATTTTGAACTCTCGGAAAGGAATCGTTTTAGGAATAAAAATTTATATAAACTTCGAAACAAATTCGCCAACACTTTTTATTAAAACAGATCAATTTTACTTGATAGCATCGTAATAGATTCGCTTTGGTTTTGTAAGACGCCTCTAAACCCGGTCCAGAGTTAGAGTTCAGAGTTCTTCGAGTCGTCTTCACACGATTTTTTAACCCGGTACATGTATTGGTGGTGAATAAAAAATCATTGTATTACTGAATGGTACACAAAATTAATTACAAGGTCTTGTAAACTATCAGCACAAAACGTTACTGAGATATTGACGGGTGATTTATGATGGCAAAAGATCGATAGAATAGACTAGCCGAGAGACAGGCGAAACAAAGGACCCGCATAGTGTGGTGTGGTGAACGCGTTACTCCCCGGAATGGACAATAGCGCGTTCGTTCCCCACCATAGACACCTGCTGTCCAGAGTTTTGCAAATATCTCAGCAACGTTGTGATTGTATTTCGCTTAGTAACCTGCCCTGAAAATTGTAGTAGGAAGAAATTGAAAGGTAAAATATTGAAATATCAGCACAAAAATTAGATTACAGAACCTCTGGGTTGATTGTTTCGTTCGCATCACGTGTAGTAGTGCTTAAGAACTATATTGTCGCCACGAACTCTTCTCGATGAACATACACGAGGTTGTTGACTCTATATGAACAACATGAGGATGGTTTCACTTCTAGGAAGAAAACGAGAACAGCTCTAAAGAAAATGGAATCACCGAAATGCTAGCCATCCAAAATAAACGATTCGTGTTGACAACCTCGTTTTAGTTCTTCGAGTTCATGAAAACAAAAAAAAAATTGAGGAATAATATTTGAAAAATCGACTTCCTATACCCTCACTATTACTAATCAATATGCATTCCATCATTGGTAGCCTAACTCAAGGTTGATAAGAAACTTTATTGGGCTAACGTTCTTCGCCTTTGCCTTCCTAAGAGCAGCATTAACCCGAGTGCTTTATCAATCCCATGCTAGGTTAACAATGAAAAACAGCATATTGATCAGTGATTGAATTCAAATCAATTTAGCTGAGAATTGGTAAGATTTTCAACAATCAGTTGCCTATAGGATGGTTGTCGATTGACCTATCTCAATTCTGTCAAGTTTTGCAGTGTTGATAGCGCGCTTTAGTGTCAACAAATGTTGTAGTGGAACAGAATTCTGCTACTAGTGATAGTATCTGAAGAAACCGAAAAAATGCAGATACTTGGCTCTTAGGGGGAATGAATGTTAACGGCCCTGAAGAAGGTGAAATCGCTAAAGTGTTGGAGATCAAAAATCAAGGATCAGTTCTAACGACATCTTGTCGGCTCAACATTGATAGTTCGTAAGAAAAAAAGTTTCCGTTAATGGTAGAATTAACTGATAATTTTTCTAATAACTCAAAATTACTTAAAAAATACTTATCGTACTTGATGCAAAAAATAAATAGTTTTCTTTGTAGAATTGATCAACGTTTTCTGTTTTCTTCTTGTTCAGAACCGTCGTCTGATTGCCTTGAAGGCACTTCCCGTTTCCAATGTGTTCAGGGCTTGAAAACGTGTTTTCATAGCCAACGATGACGGATGGCATTATAAATTTATGCCATCCACTCCCATATCGATTAATACTATAAAAGGACAAGGCATAAGCTCTAGGTGTCAATCAAACTTTGAGGGATGCGCTATGCACTTGATTACATTCTTAACCACCCTTGAAGTGAATGGATGCTTATTTGGAATATATACTGGCAGCCGAAGTGGTCTAGCAATTTATCAATTGAATGCTGATGTCTTAGCAGACAGCTCTGGTAGCAATTCGCCGAACTCAGAGCAACGTCGGGTTTGGTGAGCCCAGGGGCGCGATGGAAACAACGATTGCATGTGTATCGCAGGGCAACGCTAACCACTGCGCGACATGCCCCCATTAGCAGGAAGTAGCGATATTTAATGATTGTAAAAGTTAATTTAGTAAGCAATAGTGCTCTCCAGATCAATCCTTTAACAGGTGATTGCTAATATCACCTATAGAAAAGAAATTGAGAGAAAAGCGAAACAAAGAACCCGCACGGTGGTGAACACGTTAGCCCTCGAAAAGGTAGTAGCGCGTTCGCTCGCCACCGCAGCTTTGCCGTAAGAATTCTAGTAGGCAGGAAATAAAGAACTAGACATTCTGAGCCTAAAGATATTTGCATTAGGAGATTCCCAGGTTTTTGCAATAGACATCGGGTTTCCTTCGGCCGCATAGCCGTGAACCTAATAAGTGGCCTGTTATATTTTTCTATTTATTTATTTGTTATGCGTCCATTATGTAACCCGTGTTTACATATAATGTACGAATCTTAGTACTTCTCTCATTCGATTGGTCTCCTTACATGCATCATTCACGAAGGTCATCGGATTTTGGGTGTAGATTTAGGTGTTGGTTGAGCGTTTTAATCCTCTTTATGAATGTTGTTGAACACCGGTCGAGTCGACTCTCAAGTCGTGCTAGGGTTTTCGCGATACTCCACCACAAGCGATATTTGCCTACAGGAGGCAACACTTCACATATAGGTTTGCTACCTAATTCCCAATCTTGGGGAATGTGATTCTCGATCCACTCGGGCAAAGTTGGACTAGGACGTAACCCGTGATAAATGCCATCTCTGTCATTGCACTTCTGGTGCTCTGATTATATGCATTACTATTGTTTATTGTATAAAGATTCTTAAGGAAAGCTGCATTTATTTCTTTTTGTTACAAAGCTTCTTTTCAGTCATAACACATGCCGTGAAGTCATTTCATAAAGACAAAGAGGTCCTCGATGAGGTAAAGAGTTCATGTACGTATTCTTATTTAAGTGATGCTAAAATCACAACTGTTTTGACAAAAGATTCCAGTAAGAAACTCTCTTTTTGTTATTAGTCCACAGCAATTACCACGACCATGTATCAGTAAATAATCAATGCACTATGTTTCACCATTATGTTCTTTTCAAGTCGTTCATAGTCCTCATAGATTTCATTATGACCACTCATGTAATCTAAGACGATTCCAACTTTCTTTTCACCGATTAGCAAAGGGTTATGGATTGAATCATTATGTTCAGCAAAGAGAAAAAAATATATGGAGCACAGATACAAGTACGTTAGTGATTCAATATAGTTTAAGCTGATTGAGGAATGCGATGCGATTTTGAAGGAAACGAATAAAAGAAATGAAATTAATGAAATCAGTAATAGAGCAGCGGAGCTAAGAGTTGAGAAAATAAACTACATTTCATTATTATTTTGTTTAGTGAGCTATGTAGAAGAAATTACCTTCAGCAATAGTATAAGGGAAATGAAAGAGAGAGTGGAAAACATGCAAAAAAAATCCATGACAATGGTTACAAACATAATTCTTAAGAGCGCTGGAAAGTCGGCTCAGGAAGGCTTTATTCCGGAGAATCCAAATGAAAATCCGTTCGAAGTAATCGCAACAAGGTGAGGAGCAAGTGGAGCAGATTCGCCACCTTCTCTCTTTAATCAGACTAGAGGCAGTTAGTGTCAAGTCCTAATGTATTCTTCCTCGTGTTGTTGTTGTTCTTGTTGTTCTTTTTGTTCTTCTTCTTCTTATTATTATTATCATTACTACTATAATTATTGTTATTATTATTATTATCATCTATTCTCTTTCCACTTTAGTACCACTATTTTCACTACTAACCTTGAAAATATGCAGCTTAGATAATGCTAGTTCATGAAGCAGTTATAGCAGTACTAAAGCTTCTAAAGAAAACCATGATCTTTTCCAGTGTACTTGGATTATTCTTATCCCGGTGATAAGATATCAACTATTCTTACTTTTACTTTTTTGCGTGCCATCTTAAGCTCTCTACTTATTCTCGTGACTACAAAACATAAAGTGATTACATTTAAAAGAGGTAAGAGCGTTATGTAGAAAAGTAACTGAGAGAAACACAAAGCGAGGGCGCCTCAGTGATGCAGTGTGCAATACGCTAGCCCCTATGAAGGGTAATCGTGGTTCGATCTGGCCCGGTGTCCACGTTTTGCGAATAGCTCAGCATCGTTGTGGTTGTATTATACTTGGAACCGTCTTTTTAAACAACTGGTTTGATAATCACCTACCTATTATATAACTATTATTACAACGTGTTTGTTACTATTCATCCACAGTGAATTGACCTTTCCAAATCTCTTCTCAAAAAATGAGATGATTTGTTCTTTCTCAACAACAAAAAATGATTGTGTGCGTGTTTACACTCATTAGGAGCTGTTTAGAAACCTCCCAACAGTTTGTTGCCTCACCATAGCTGAGAGGTGTTCCTGGGTATCGGACTGCGATGTATAGCAGGAAGATTCGTTCCCTCGGCAGGGTCCCCCAAGCTGAGAAGGAGACCGCGTTTCCATCAGGAAGCCCAGCTAAGAGTAAACGAATACCAGGATCCACCACTGTCCCGGTAACAAACAAGTCGCACGGTGGCAAATCACCCTCTGATCCACGCGGGCTGCGAATTCCTGTGGTAATGACGACCTGGGGTGCACTTTGACCAGACTGACCTCGTGATTCCAGGAAACACCGATGGCTTAACCAACAAATCTGCGAAAAATGGACATTGTGCTGGAGCCCGCACAACCAATGATGGCGGGCCATTCAAATATCAAGAAAATAAATAAGGAGATGTTTTATGGATCGATGTTAGCTTACTCGAGCAATGTTGGAGAATTTCACTAAATTAAGAAAATTTACGGGCGAATTTCCAGACCGAGAATCTCGTACCCATTAAGAAACCTCTGCGATTTTGAAAAGGTACTATGGATGAAAAGGTACTATGGATAAATTTAGAGCACCACCAGCGCTAGATGTCGACACAATCGGCAGTGAACCACCTCCAGAACCGAAGAAGCACTTCCGGAATCTCAATGAATACTATAAATACCGTCATCAAAAATACAGCATGTATCGAAAACATGCACGAAATGGACTGCTTTACAGGTGCCTTTATAGTTTCCTTTGTTTTGTATTTGTGGAAAATATGTGAGCGATTTTCTGATGCCGGCGCTATACAATCGTTTCGATCGCGCACACGGCAACTCGATAGAAAAGCAATGCGCAAGCAACAGTACTGTATTATAGAGTGATTGTGGTGGTAGTTGCTATAATGTAGAAGAAAAGTTTTTAGAATCTGGCCCATTGCACATCAGAAAGATTCTTATTATTGTCCAAACATGCGAGCGATGTTTGCCTACACTTGTCAGCCTAGTAAGCCGCTTAGAGTTGATCTGGTCGAATTTTGTAAGGTCAGTCACCGAAAATCATTCTTTTTTCCAATAAACATGTGTTTTGGTGTTTCAACACTTAATTAACATTAGTGAAAATATTCAATGAGTAGTTGTCATAGTACCACTTTCTGCATACAGCATAAAACCACCTTTTCAATTTTGATATGGATGTAATCTATGTTGTTCCACATTTGGCGCATTTGCTAAAGGTGCTATAAAACATACTTGGGTTGGTTGCTTGTTCGTTCCTACATCAGGCTTTAGTAGGCCTAACATCCTTCCTGGGGTGATCTAATTAGTGTCAGACCTAAGTAGATTAGAAAAACACTGACCTGATACATCGCTAAGCCGCCTCAAGGCACAGTATAGTTTAGCAATCCATTCAAACACCTCCACGATGTTTAATCGAGATTAATGCATGGCGCAGGTGATCTAATTAGTGTCAGACCTAAGTAGATTAGAAAAACACTGACCTGATACATCGCTAAGCCGCCTCAAGGCACAGTATAGATTAGCAATCCATTCAAACACCTCCACGATGTTTAATCGAAATTAATGCATGGCGCGCTTCTTAAAGTATGAAGTATAAAGCTCTTGGCGTCGATCAATCTCTGAGGGATGCGCCATGCATTCGACTTCATTAAGTATCGTTGGAGGTGGTTGAATGCATATCTGACCTTTACAATGACTCGCAGTGGCCTGCCGATGTATCGAGCCAGTGCTGCTATCCTCCCAGACAAGTCTGGTACCGATTTGCCGACACCGGAGGGATGGAAGGCTTGCTGGGCCATATGCGCATTTCACGTGCGCGCCGCAGTGGCGCCTCCAACCACAGAACCACACGCGCCCTGGCGCACTTAGGGAATGATTAAAGTCGGACGCTTTATACTCTATGCTACTATTACACAAACTACTCTATAAAAGTTGTATTTTTTTGATCATATTGCTTATTTACAAAACTTTCTCAAAATGGCTACTTTTTAGGATTACTCCGCATTTTGTAATGTCCCGAACTTCCACCGTCTTCCAGGTCCACGTATCGGACCGCCCATTGATAACTCTGTAAGCGAGTCAAAATTTTGTTCTCTTCCGAGTCATGTTTTTAGTTTGAATTTGTAAGAGAGTCTTACATAAGAATTTTACGAAAAGAAAACGTGAATGAGGTAGAAAACCTTTGTATCATAAAAAGTTCTAAGCCGTTAGTTGTTATGCAGTAATCTAGCCGCAATGAAACGACTCACAAAAGACGAGCTGAGAAAGTCAATCAATTAAGAAAGAATTGCTGGATTCTACTATTTCTCTGTTATATAGGAAAAAGTGAAAATCAGTTTTAAGAAAAAGTTTTACTCTAGATAGGACATGTCAACGTAAATTCGAGGTTCGGACTCGGTATTGGAGCACTTCCCGGATTTGACGTTGGCGCTGCATGGGCTGTTGACGTAGGACCCATTCCTGGAATGGGCGAAAATGTCGGCGTCGGCTTAGGTTAAGAGAGATTTCAGTGTCTTTTTTTTTACAAAAAGTATAATGTGCGCTTCCTTTACTGTGCCCTTAATGAGTTAGCGACAGAGATTCTTCGTTTATACTCAGAAATCTCAGAAATAAGTGATAACCTTTCCGTTAGCCTAGTTATCTTTCCCGAGTTCCTTGTATAATTACTAATGTATGATTACCATAATAATACAATAGCAGGGGTCATCTAAACTAAAAGAAGAAATGCACTGACTCCTTTTCTAAAAGAAGAATAGCAAAGCCCCTTATTTTATGTAAAACTTAAAAGATCAGAGCAACTTATGAAATTACTTTATGTTTACCATCTCGCCTTTTTTGTTTTATAAAACATTTTTAATATTGGATGCAAGTCTTCATGGACTAGGTTTTAATCTACAACATGTTATACGTGTATTTAGGCCTTGACCTCGGTATAGTAGGAGCGAAATCACCAGAAGCATTCCGGCGAGGGCAGGACAATCCTAATGAACGGGTGAGCGAACTTTGGAATAAATTTTCTCCCATGAAACTTTCCTAACCTCGCAAAGTTTATTTATATAATTAAAATTCGCTTTCAGGGAAGTGGTGTTGTGGGAATTAGTGGAAGAGTGGGTGTAGACGCACCTGGCGGTGCAAATGTAGGAGTCGGATCCGGCCTTGGTGTAGGAGTCGGATCAGACCTCGGTTCAGGAAAACAGGCCTAAATAATTGATGACAATTTAAAACACTTCAAAAATTCTGTGGTTCGTCAAGATTTAAATAAATTTTTCGAATCTTCATGCATTCAAATCATTTCGTTATTTTTCAGCAAAGCAATTAGTCATGGAATGTTTTGAAGAAAAACTGCGTTTTCTCTGTGGAAAAGTCAGTGAAGTGAACAGAATCTATGAATTACTCATAAGTAAGATGACAAAAACACCGAAACAATTGAACTTAATATTTTAGAGAAGTCGAAAGGAGTTCTTTGCTTAAACGATAACGGCAATATTTTGATTATATTTGCTGCCTACTACAACTTTTCACGGCGGAGCATCATGCGAAATACAGCCATAACGATGCTGAGACATTTGCAAAACTCCGAGCCACACGTGTCCGCGATGGGGATCGAACGTGCTATTACTCTTTCCAGGGGCTAACGCGTTCACCACCACACCGTGCGAGTCCTTCGTTTCTCCTTTCTCTCAGCTAGTTCTCTATCGCTCAGTGCCATCAACAACCACCCGTCGACGGGACTGTTTTGGGGAGCTCACATCAGCACTGAACCCAGGCTGAGGTCGTTGTAGTTGATAACGACAATTTTGTTTAGATCTATTCCCTGCATATTTTTTCAAATCAAAGTGATTTTTATTTTTTCAGATAATTCATCAATTTTTCTTCTGGTTTATATGTAACATCGATTTCTAATTTCCTCGCATGCTATTAATGTAGACACGCAGGTGGAATTGATCCCTGCGCCCATGGCCCACCAAGCCTTCCATCCCTCCCCCCTCAGCCCTATCCTTCGGGGTCGGCAAATTGGTACCAGACTTGTCTGGGAGGATAGCAGCACTGGCTCGATACATCGGCAGGCCACCGCGAGTCATTGTAACTGCCGGATATTCATTCAATCACCTCCAACGATATTTAATGAAGTCGAATGCATGGCGTATCCTTCACGGATTGGTCAACGCCGAGAGCTTATCCTTCATCTTTTACTATTAATGTAGGGCGTCGGATTGATTTCTGTGCATTTAATTAACTCCATATCTTTTCACTTTCAAGGGCTTCTGCACTTTACATACATCAAGGTTATCGCATTTCCTTCTGACAACGAAATCACTGATCCCGTCGACCATAGAATTAGAAACAGGTGGGCTTTTTTTAGATGCTGATGTATGACCAGTGGCAGATGGTGCTTATATCTTACCTTTTCAAGAAGAAATTTTCTAGATTTCCGTCATTCTAGTAAAATACAAATTCAAGGGTTAGTAAGTGAAATGCTAAGTCATCTATCATCACATGGCTTTCATTTTAAAGATGCTGTTGCATGCCTAACTCGTAGACATAAAAATAAAGTCTTTGTTAAAAACAAAGATTTTTACAGAGTGTTAAAATGCGACTGAACTATTGGGAAAGATTTTTGTCCTTATGGCCATATTTTTCACAGAACTAAATGCTTCATTCTTAACGCAACTGCTTATGAAGTCTTCTTTCGTTCTTTGTAGCGAGAAACACTATGTCTCGTTAACTGAAAACAATCACATAAATCTCTCCATATCTTGTTTCGTTCACTAACTAGTAATATTAAATAGAGTCACTATATATGCTAGGGACGAGTGTGGAAGAGTGGCGAGAGGCGCCCTACAATATACACGGGTTGGGTGACGCTCCTAAGGCCACCATGTCCTCCATCCTTCCGGAATCGTGTAAGTGGTACTAAATCTGTCTGGGAGGATAGCAGCACTGATTCTCGGTACATGCCATATATTCATTCAATAATCTCTTACTAATCATGATGAAGTCGAATACATAGCGTATCTCTCAGGAGCCATCAACACCGAGAGCCTTAGAGTTGTGTTGGACCCCATTAAAACGTTGTAAGCGGATATGCAGTCTATGCTACTCATGCATCGAGGAAGAGCACGGTGGACGATGCGCTGCATCCAACGCACTCCCCTTTCAGAGGCTCATGTTGCAACGCAGAGTTTTTCCTGTCAACTTTTTTATACTCGACCGATAACCCGTTCGAAACAGATGTTTTGTCTGTATTGGCGCACTGTCCACGGATTTTTTGGCAATTCTTCGTATAGTTGTTGAGCGACGTATTATTTTTATTCCTTATTCACGAATAAGCTGACATTTCGGCGGACTTCGCCTTCCTCAGGGCCTGGAAAGGTTAGGTTGACAACAATCTATTCAGCCAAACACCTCCATAACCAGACAAAGGAAACACTAAACAGAGATTTCAATCACATAGAACACACCTTTGCACACCCATCGCTTTCTATGAGGCTTCCACCTAGTATGTCGCGTGGAGACCAACCGCACAGAATTTACACGGACGTCCTGTGCGCCCCTCCCATCAGAATAACAGGCTGCCCAATATCACGTGTGATAATGAGATATTCTTCCTTGCGTTTCATTTCCAGATTTCTGGAATTAATCCAGAACGCCTCAACAGTTTCGCTGGCTTGTGTTCTCGATTCCTGTGCGAGGATCGTGACACGTACTTCAAAGTCCTTCCTGTTATGTATCTGGGTCCTTTACGTGCCTAGTGGAGTATTTGGTTTACGTTTACCGATGGTAAACGGGATTAAACGATGGTTTTAAACCAGCAGCCCTTACCATTTTGTCCCATTCGTGTTTCAATTTCCAGTATTGACTTTTAAATTCCTTCTCATGTGATGAGCGATAAAGTGAAGCATTTTCAAGGTGCTTCTTCGTTTTCTCAACAACTAACTAATGGAGAAATACGACAGACTCTCCACCCTTATCACTAACGGATAGTCTTATGTTTTTCGACCTAATCAGCTCTCGTACCTCTCGCATACCGCGTTTTTGCACTCCAGTGAGGTTTAAGCTGTATCTTCTCGCGCGATAGTGATTAAGGACCTTGAAAGTTTCATTCGCTGTGTTCAGCACCGCAAACGTTACTAAATGCATATCTAACCTTTACAATGACTTTCTGAGCCGAAACCACACATCAAATCGGTGTTTCTATCTTCACAGGAGAGTCTGAGACCAAATCACCAATCCGGAAGGCTGCAGGTTTGCAGTGGGTTGAAACAACGATCAGGTGTCTGCCACAAGCACTCTTAACCACTGCGCTTCATATTCGCAATGTGAAACTGTATAGTGGACAGGATTGCTTGAAACAATACAAAGATTTCTATGTTGGTTAACCCAACTGCAACATTCTTTAAAGCTTTATATAACCAGACACCCAAGGAAAGCCATATACTATATTTTTCATAAAGCCTTAGAAATCAAGGATTAAGGATAAAGGATAGAGAATAAACGAGAAAGGATAAAGGATAAAGCTATCGGCGTTGTCAATCCCCGCAGAATGCGGCATGCATTCGACTTCATTAAGTATCGCTGGAGGTGATTGAATGCATATCTGGACTCCCAGTAGCGTACCGATGTATCGAACCAGAGCTACTATCCTCCCAGACAAGTCTTGTACCAATTTGCCGACCCCGGAGGTATGGAAGGCTTGAGAAGCCATAGGCGCGGGAATCAGTTCCACTTTTGTATCGCAGTGGCGCCTCCATCCACTGCGTCACAAGCGCCCTAGCCTTAGAAATACTATACTATAAATAAATAAGAATAGATGTGTGTATGCACAATCATTGCGATAAATTATAATACAATGCACGGAATGGTTTCTCAAAAATTTTTATTGGACAGAAGCAAGAACAACACTGTGATTCTAGACCCGCACTGATACATTCAAGGCCCTATAATGAACCCGAAGGAGATGTAAAAATGAGAAACCGAGTAGCTATTTTAAAAATGACGTCTACATATCATATCATACCAACCACATATATATTTCCAATGTGAATGAACTCATTCGATCGCTGTAATTCTTCTACGACCTTCTAATCAGAGGAGATCGTAGAAATAAAGAATAAGTATTCCACATATTCAATTAATGACTAGTACAGTTACTGTGAATTTGAGAGAAATAGCAATGCGATTCTCTTACGCGCTGCTTCTCATGAGGGAGAGCGTTCGATTAAAATAGGGGTTTTCGTCAAGAAGAGTAAAGGAAAACAACGACTCGCAGGTAACATAGCAGTGCAATCCACTAGAACACTTTAGTCACTCTCGTCTTTGTAGTCCGGTGACGATGATGAAACAGATGTCTCCGGGATCGGTGGTAGAGCTGTAAAAACCCATAGAATGAAACGATGAAAAAAAAACCTTGAAAACATTAGTTGAATTGAATGAAATGATGGAAGGATTTTTCGCTTGTCAATATATCAAACCAGTAAAGATATGTAGTAGACAACCACAGAATCTTACTCTGAATAAGCAATGAATTAGATCGTTTTTTTTCTTTCGAAATCGTAACAATAAATGACAGAAGACAAAGCCAATGCAGCTAGTCTTTCGTACCGAAGATCGTTTCTGAATGCTTCGCTTAACTGCTTCATAACTTTTTTAGACGTTTTTTACTTAACCCTTTCTACTGCTCAATAGCCCCTAATGAGCTCCGTACACAAACTGCCATTACTCTACTAGAACCGATTCATAACACGGCAACACACTTGTTTTTAGAGCGATGTAAACTACATAGTTGTAATTTTAACCTGCTAGATGTCACAGTGGGAAGTTCTTCACATTCATTACCTATTTTGAACCAAAATGGAACACTACTATTAGACATGCGATCTTTGGTTCCACCACTAACTATAGAAAAACCGATTACCTTTGATCGGCTCAGAATTTGTCATGTAGCAACTTGTTTGTCTGTAAAAAATGAAATATCGACTTTTCTGTTATTCGACCAATAAAGTTACCATACACAAGTCAGATTCGCGTTCAAGGCTTCAGAAAGAAAAAAAAACAAATAGGTTCCAAAAAATGGCTGGATACTTCCAATATAGGTAGATTAATTTCTGAAAGATCACGTCGTATAAACATTACTAAGTAGCATTCTGCTACGTTAGACCGTTTCCACGTGGAGGGGAGAGAGTGAGCTCGCCACAACCAAATGTGGTACCATTTTCCTGAGCTCGGACAGAAAGGAGACTTGGTAAGTTCAAGCGTGATTGAACTAACACAGTGATCGTGATAAACGGTATGACTACCACTGCGCTACCCAACCTAGAGAAACAATAATAACGATGATAATATCACTTTACCCATATTCTTCTTTATAAACTGCTCGTACACTATTCTAAGCTCCAGCTAATGAAATACCGGCTGTTACATGATGACGTGCCGGCCAAAAAGGCAGGTCATATTGGAAAGTAACTGATCAACATCCGTGATGTATAAGAGGGCATACGTCGAATAAGGTTTTTCATTCGACCGGTGCTCCACTCCAGTGGATTTGGATGTTGCGACTACGAAGATCCACATAGCGATGACGAACTTCTGTAGACAATAACTCAGATTATCGCAGCTGTAAAGGAAACGAAGGTGCTGAAAAGTTAATCGAACACCAATCTAGTTTTAGCTGAGTAATCTAGGAAAGTATTGCTATAGTTGCTGTTCACAGGAATTCCAAATACTCGAGCCTCTCTAAAATGAAAGAACTTGCACCGACTTTCTCTTTACAAGGTTTTTAAGATGTCTGTGTTCGGCTATTGCTTGAGAATTTCCGCCTTGACTATGAATGTAGTTAAATGGAGGTCCAGTTTTCCACGGCACGTGCAGCGCAGTGGTTAGAGGTGCCTTGCAATACAAATTGAATCGATTCCTGGTTCAGTACTATGCCATCAGTCTCAGCAAGCCTTCAATCCCTCCGAGATCGGTGAATTCGTAGCAGCCATTCCTGGGATGACAGTAGCCGTAATTGGACGCATCACTACGCCATCGAAGCCATTGTAACTATATGCCTAATGTGCACTGAATCACCTCTAACGATGTTTGATGAAGTTGAATGCATGGTGCATCCCCCAGGTGATCATCGTCAAACACTTTACCCTTCCATCTCTTAATATTATCTTCTATCCTAAGTGAAAAATTACCGCCAATTTACATAATTTCCACGCTTCTTCTTTCCAACTGACGTACTTACAACGTTCATTGCTTCATTATCATTGCAGTTAAGGGCGTTCTAAAAAAAACTTCCTCTTCGAAAAAGAAGACTTCAAAGACTAACCGATTTCTTAAAGTTATCCTAACTGGAAGATTCTGTGGAAGACAAAAACTGATGCAACTTCTGTCATCAAATCGATCAAATGAATATCGTTTTCCGATGAGGAACAAGAATAATTTCTAACTAAAGTAAGTAAGAAAAAATACTAAGAAATTTAAAAAAGAAAACGTTGAACGCACTCAAGCTGTGCTTCCTTGTTCCTGAACAGCTTTAAAATAGTGCTGAATACATGGAGAATCCTCTCATCGGTTTATTTTCGAAATATTGGGGGTTCTGTCCAGAAGATTCTTGCCAAGGGTTGCGTTTGAAAGAAAACGCACAGATGTTTGGTCATTGTTTTAGTTTCAAGAAATTACTATTTGTGCCCACATGACGATCAACAGGAAAACAAACAGGAGAGATGAAAGGAAGCCCTGAGAATTAGCTCTTTTTCACACAAAGTGCAGAATATCCAGTGACTGTTTTATAATATTCTTAGAGTGCAAGTTCATTATTGGATGTGTTATGCCAAACAGATGTAAACAGCCTAGCAGACTTTCGCAGTACTTTGCTTAGAGCTCAAAAAGTGACGGATGTCATTATTCATATTATAAAAAAGATAATCTAATCCCTTTCACAAAGTCTGTCGTAAATAT
Source organism: Angiostrongylus cantonensis (assembly GCA_009735665.1). Taxonomy (NCBI): domain Eukaryota; kingdom Metazoa; phylum Nematoda; class Chromadorea; order Rhabditida; family Metastrongylidae; genus Angiostrongylus; species Angiostrongylus cantonensis. Next base: position 1,543,559 of record MQTX01000067.1, read on the forward strand.
ATGAGTAGAAAGGAAAGAACGAATATTTGCTAGGAGAAAAAAGAAAGAATGGAAGAAAAAAGAAGAAACAAGAATGGAAAAAATGACGCCCTCTTCCACGTCCTCTTTTCATGAGATCTATGTTCTCTACAAGAGGTTTTTGTTAGAAACATAATAAAAGAATTGTATAAGGAAAAGGAAAAACTACATAAAATAAGATAAGAATTTATTCAAACCCACTCAACAACTCTGTGCTGTTTTCATGACGATCTGGGCTGAGAGAAGTGGATGATGAAGATTTACTTCGACGGATTATTGGATCCGAAAAACCGCGACATAAATGAGGTCCAATCGATTTTCTAAAAAGATTTCTAGATGGTGTCCTGTAGTAGAAGAATGATGGAAACCTTGACAATAACAACAGCAAGACATTCGACTGCGCATTCTCTTTCACTGATAAGTTAACACGATGTTGCTACCAAACATTTAATCGGAGCTTGATTACGATTATAATTATGACTATTGTTAATATTTTGTCCTTTATATCGAGGCTAAATAGAAGGCGTTTTACAGTAGTACTCGACTGTTTTCGCAGTGGCCTGCGAACGTTGTTCTTCCTCTTGTCACTATTTCACCTCGCCATTTTTCATTTTAGTTCCAGTTTACAAGATAATAGATCTATTCAATAGGTAGTAAAAGCCTAAAAACTTTTCAATAGCTTCAATGATGCTGAGATATTTGCAAAACTCCTGAACGCAGGCGTCTGCGCTCAAGAACGAACAAGTTGTTGTCCTTTCCGGGATGTAACGCGTTCACTACCACGCCATGCGGGTCCTTCTCCCCAGATCAATCCCGCTAAAGAGTGATTGTTGATGGCAAAAGATCGATAAAACTGGCTGAGAAACAGGCGAAACGAAGGACCCGCATGGTGTGGTGGTGAACGTGTTATTCCCCGAAACAACAATAGCGCGTTCGTTTCCAACCGCAGACACGTGCGCTCCGGAGTTTTGCAAATATCTCAACATCATTAAAGCTATATTTCGCAATATATACCTAGTCGTTAAAAAGAGTAGGCAGTAAATAATAAATTAGAACTGTTCATTAGCTCTTTTCGGAGGCTTTGTCGTATGGACGATTTCCGTTAACAACAACTATTTCAATGGAGTCAACCGTTGTGTATAATTTTTCTCTATCAATAGCCGAGCAGAGAAAAGAAAACTGAAAGCTGAAACCTTTTCTGCTGTGTTGTTTGCGAAGTGGAATGATTCTATTCTATTCTACCATCCGTGTAATTCGACACCGTGAAAAATGGATTTCGTTGTAAAAAAAAAAGAAAGAAAAAAAAAGAGAAACCCTCACTGAATTCCAAGTTCAAAGTCATAGATTTCCATAAACTATTACCGTTAAAAGAACTTGTGGGAAAACTCCAATGAAGAGTAATTTAAAGGCTCTCGATCAAAAGAAAGCCAGTGATATATGATTTTCCCCGTAACCATTAACTCAACAGTGTTCAGTCTCAGTAGAAGTAGGTGTTGACGAATAAATGCACCCACTAAATATTGTTTTTAAGCGATTGCATTTGTAATTGACTTCGTTCCTGTCCTTCTAGAAAAGTTTACTCATATGGTTTTACAAATTCACCAAGAACACACATTAGCAAAAACGACTACTTCCGGAATATCAAAACGATATTACTTACCTTCCAAGTGTAGGACTGAGATAATGTGAAGAAATACCACGTCGCTGAGCAAAAGGCGGCTGTACGGCAAACGGTGATCGTCCTGTTTGACGCTGTTCGGGAAGCTATAAAGACGAACTTATGAATAAATACAATATATAACATGAAAGAAATTAAAGAGCAAAAACTCTAAACTTTCTCCCGTGGAAAATGCTGGCCGAAAACCTAAACGCATTTGAAAAGGAAGACTGTAGCATTCAAAATCATATGCATTGATTTCGATGCATTTGCGACCAAAAACGACTTAGCCCTCATTAATTAAACTATATCAATTGGAACGAAAAACCATTAGAATTTACAGTTTTGCCAGACTACGAAGATAAAATTTAAATCTTCCCTAGCATCATTTAAGTTTCTTTCCAAATTAACTCTTTGAGAAAACCCAAAATGAAAACGATACTTCCGAAAATGATTTACTTCAGATTTCGTAATAAAACGTGACGTATGCTTTTCACCGACGATTGAATTATTAATCGATGAACTATTTAGCGAGCGTGCAGGATTCCCTGATTCGTTTAAGGTCTTATGATTTGTGTTAACGTCCTCAACACTGACTAATGTGAAAAACATAGAGATATGCCCTTTGAGGCTAGACATTACAAAGTGCATGACGTCAAATATCGCTGGTCGATGTTCGCTGTCACGCAGGATGTACCCAAGAAAACAACTGACTGGTGTTCATTTTCGATTTGACAAAATATTTATGGATTCCATCAATTTGCTTCTGGCACGCCTTAGTGATGCATATTACCTAATTGGTCAGGTCTAGCACAGTGGTTAGATGCACTCTGCGATACATATGGGCTCGATCTCCTACCCCAAGCTCACCAAGCCTTCCATCAATTCGGGATCGAAAAATTGATACCAGACCTGTTTGGGAGGATATTAGCACTGACTCGATACATCGGCAAGCCATCGCGACTCACTTTATTGGTCAGACATACATTTAATCACCTCTGACGATGCCTAATGAAGTCGAATGCATAACGCATCCCTCAATAATTTATTAACGCCGATGCTTATCCTTATCTTATATCCTACTTAGCCATTATTTATCCTTTATAACTATTTCTTATCCTTATTATTCAATTCGCTCGACGTTACATATTGTGCGGATCGCACTTCCTTCCGGGAAATATACACAAGCCTTGGAACCTCATACATTTGAAAGAGAAACAAAAGCTCCAACAAAATACCAAAGCTATCAAAAAATAACTGCCCTGCAACGGATAACACTCTTACCGTAGAGAGCCTTCAGAGGAATCAAGATATTCGCAAAGTGAATAATGCCGGTAAAATAAACTGAAGAAACTGGAGGTACTGATGACTTTGACATTAACGATGAAAGAATTTCTACAACAGAGAAGTCCTCAATAAAAATGCCCTTTTAGAAAAGTACGATTTGGGTCAGGAAATTAATTAAAGGATAAAGCTTTCGGCGTTGATCAATCCCTGAGGGATGCGCCATGCATTCGACTTCATTAAGTATCGTTGGAGGTGATTGAATGCATATCTGGCCTTTACAATGACTCGCGGTGGCCTGCCGATGTATCCAGCCAGTGCTGCTATCCTCCCAGACAAGTCTGGTACCAATTTGCCGACACCGGAGGGATGGAAGGCTTGCTGGGCCATGGGCGCAGGGATCGATTCCACGTGCGTGTCGAACTGGAGCCTCCAACCACTCCACCACATGCGCCCCAGAAAATTAATTACTAATAAAATTGTGATAAGTCTGCGTCAATAACACATAATTCTTCGGCCTTTGAAATAACATGTTGGGAAGAGTGAAATCTTTCAATATTGGATCTGACATCGTATAACGACGAAAATCAGCTTGTTAACGTTGACTTTCTCTTTTTATGCGGAATTAGATGAAAGCTGTAAAAGGTGTTTTGTGGGGCAAAGTTTAATTCAAAATCACAATGTCCCTTATAAGATCTTGAGAGTGATCGACTGATAAAAAAAAATAGATAAGATGGGTGCTTCACTACGAGAAGCTTCACTGTCCAACAACAATAGTAATGGATGACAAGTAGTTTCCCTCTAAATAAATGGCATTTCTATCGAACTGCACCTGAACATCCTCTTCCTCGGATTCGGCAATTTCCTCGAATGAGCACGTCATCGAGCGAATACGTTCGTCTCTACGGCTAAGAGGAGGTGGAAGCTTTTCGGTGTTAAATTTACGATACAGCTGGCATTGTCGTTGTGGGTTTGCTGTTGTCATCTGCAACAAGATATTCTTACAATGAGAAAAAACCATTGCAAAGACGACATATTCGATCCCGATATGTCATTTATTACTATATCATAAGACACGGAAAATAAACAAAGAATAGGAGATGGATCGTATAACATAAAAGCCAATAAAATGAAATACTACAAAAATCGAACGAAATAAAAGACGCGGGAAAATTTAGCCCTAACTATCGATGATGTCATGTATGTCAGAAACTTTTCGCTTTACTGAAGAAAAAGTCAGATTTTCAAGAAAGAATAGAAATAATAGTAATTAGAATAGTAAAGCACTATCAATCGAGTTGAAAGGAAGAATAGAAAAGATGTAAAAAGAAAAAATAATACAAATGAAAACAATAACGTCATTGAAGATGGGAATCTAAAAACTGGGTTAGATTTAAAACCGATATTCACTAAAACCAGTTACGTATATGACTTTACCCAAACTCAATTTCTTATAAGTGGCACTTCAACAAGGAAGAAAACTGCTGTAGCGAAAACGAAAACAGAGAAAAAGACATCCGAGAATGAAAACAGTAAGAATGAATAGCGGACGAGGAACGGCTACATGAACAACACAACACCCTATTAACACAATGAGGATGATTGAATGGGTAGAATAACTTGACAGAATAATAACAACGATTCAAAACGTCAGCGTTGAAGAAAGATCTCAATAATATCTACAAAATTCTAGACTGCATACAATGAGGCAGATGAGAAAGCAAAGAACACAATATTTTTTAAACGACTCAAGAAGATGAACGACTGTCAACCATCGGATCGGACCGTTGGCTCTGACGCAGTACAAAAACATAGCAAAGAGAACAGCAGATGCGGTTCAGAAGAGCAGAGATTCCCAAGACCGACTTTCTCCTAACCTCGCGGCATTGATCAAATAGTTCACTGCTTTTTCGATGAGCAGACATGAGATTATAAACAACTATATTTATTCAGTAACATTGTATTCCCAACTAATGTACGACTTGTGCTGCTGCTTTTCGTTGAATAATTGAATGACTTAGAAGGAACAAAACGGCTCCGAAGAAGGCGAAAGCGCCCGCCGAGACGCCAGCAAATGTTGTACTGAATGAATCTTCCTGTTAACAACCTCGTGTCTGCTCATTCGTGAACAGTCCGATAACCACAAAAAAAATGGCAGGAAATATGCCTTTTAAAATGGTTATAACATGATAAAAAGCTCTGAAGGGGAAAAAAGAATAATAATACATCGCCCGTCACACCTAAAAACTTTGTCAATCACAAAGGTGTCGAGCAGCAGACAGGAGTCTCCATACATCCTAAGCAACAGCACGTCACATTTGCTTAGTTAGCTCCGCCTGTTTGTAGGGCAACTCGAAGAGCACCATAGTTTTCGTACTATACCCTTTATTATCATTTATCCTAGCGAGGACATATCAATGGATACCTAAAATACTGGGTTGGTCAACTATGGAAAATGCAAAACTACGAAATGACAAACAGCTAAATATGTATGGCAAAGTGCGATTGTTTTCAAATTGAAGCCGTCCGATTAGCTGAGTCGAACGATTGTCTGAGTACACAGCTGTTCAACGATGAGTCATTTGACACAAATATGGATAGAAAAATATTCTAAAAACGAAACAGCGGTGTGTAATAGATCGATGGAGCAGCTAATGAATGACGTCATAGGCTTTTGTCAGAAATCTCAGTATTACTGATGGCATTTAGAAGCCTGCATTAAGAAAATGAGAAAAGCCGTAGAACATAAATTTAGTAAAACAGCCGAAGACTAACAAATTTCGAAATGCTTCTCTTAATATTATAATACTTGAAGAATGAGAGATGTTACATTTTCGCTGTATTCATGAGTTCTCGCGAGGTTGTTAGAAAAGTGGTTAGGTTAGTTTTTTTAGATTAATTCACAAGTTCGTAACAACTTCGTGTAAACTCATGAACACAACAAAAATATTGAGCATTCACTTGCCTGTGTTAAATAAAAATCCGCTTCCTAAAACATCTCAAAGTGAGAGGTTCTACTCAGAGAAACGATGAAACTAAAGCTTTACCACTACTACGTCAGCCTTTGTGTCTTAACCATCACATAGACACTTGGATGGCCCTTCCTCGCTGGTTGTGAGTGCCCAGGACAATTCCTATTTCTCGGCGTTTTGCTGGTTTAGCCAACGTGGTTCTCCGTGGTCCCGAGGTAGGAAGCTTGGCTAAAGTCTGCCAAAGGTCGTCACCACCGTAGGCAGTCGACGTCTTTGTGGATCAAAGGGAGATTTGCCACCATGCCTCTAGTTTGATACTAGAAAGGTGGTAAATTCTGGTATTAGTTCACTCTTAGCTGGGTTTCATTATGGAAACGCCGAACTCCTTTTCAGCTTGGGAGGCCCCTGCTGGGGGATAAATCGCCGTTGTACATCGCAGCCTGACAGTTAGGAACATCTAGCCACGATGAGACGGTAAACCGTTGAGAGATCTCAGTCATCAGAAATGCCAAATATAGTTAGAATTGCAAGCCTTGTGCCATATGAAGTAACTACAGATTAGATAAAAATGGCACAAAAAAAGGCGGAACGGAAGTGTCGTAAATTGAGTGAGGCGGTGAATCAGCGAACGCAATGAAATTTTTTGAAGGAAGATATCAAGAGTGAAAGAACCCCCAAATGAGTGAAGAGCAGTGGAAATATCTTATTAAGTAAGAGACAATTCAATTCTCAGAGGAATAAATCTAATCTAATGAAAGTGCAAAGCTAGCTCATAAACTAGTAATGGTGCGATGAGATACGGTAACAAGATTTCTGGAATTCGGCAGAGCACTGATGCTCTCGCATAAACCGTGACGACGCCACTCAACAACCATAAGGAGCGAGAGATAAATTTTACAACCTGGCGTAATCATCTCCAAAAAAGATCGCTGTTCGAATGCTTGCTGATAGTTTTCTTCGATGAGCCAGCGTTTTCGACTCTATTGGAAGTATAAGTAGGTGAAGGAGTGGTGAGTGGTGATAAACCATACGGAAAATGTCTTAGGATTTGGCGATGACACAATGTTGAACGAAAAGTTGACCGCTTAGGGAGAATGTTCTTCATTGATTGCTAATATTTATGAATTCTGCTGTTCATGCGAAATAACATGATTTGTGGAGAACTGCTTTGTTCAAATCAAGTAACAATACTAAACGATTAATACTTGTCTACAAATCTCAAAGCACACCAAGCACCTACCTTTATGTAGAACTAAGGTGCAAAAGGAGAAAGCGGCCGGCACTAATCAATCCCTGAGGGATACGAAATGAACTGAAAGTCATAGAAGAGACTAAATGTATATCTGGGCTATACAATGACTTGCGACGGCCTAAAAAATAGTGTTCTTATCCTACCACATCAGCCTGCCACCAATCTGTTAATGATGAATAAAAACCAAGCACTCTGGGTATATTGCCGAACACCCCTAACCACTATGCTACACAGACGTCGTAGAGTCTCACAGAAAAAAGAAACACACACACACACACACACACACACACACACACACACACACACACACACACACACACACACACACACACACACACACACACACACACACACCAACGAAGTATAGGAGCTGAATTCAGGGAAAGTTTGAATAAAAAGCAGTTAAGCTATTATGTAACTAAAAAAGATTGCATGCTCCTAAGAAGTAAAATCACATATGGCTTTGTTTTTACGAATCGATCGCTCTAATTTCACAAGTATATTTGACTACAGGAAAGATATGCGGAGTGAAACGCTTCGAAATGTAGAAAAAATTCATTTCTTAGTGCACAATCACTTTAGCAACTTGCAAAACATGTTGATTAATTAAATTCTTCAGTAAAAGAAAAACGACAGCAATCACTGTTTTTCAGCAAAAAGACGTAAAAGTGTACGCTCATTCCCATGCTGGATGATTGCTACCTGGAGACGTAGAAAATTTCCTCTACATTGTCAACTAAAAGACAGATTTTTTTCTTTGGCTAGTTCGAGGCTGCCTATTTCCCTTCTGTTGTCCTACCACTGGAAACTTTTAATGGTGCTGCAGTCCGAAGCTGAAGATATTGAGTTTAAACCTCAAAAGTCGGTGATTAATCCATCATAATAGCAACACTAACAAGCTAATAGCACTACAGCGAGATATTATATACGCAAAGATGACAGAAAAAGGGAGAGAGAAAGAGAGAGAGAAAGAGAGAGAGAAAGATAGAGAGAGAAAGAGAGAGAGAGAAAGAGAGAGAGAGAGGGAAAGAAAACAGTTAAATTGGCCATGTGGGGGACTTCTGAAAAGTGCATTGACGTAGTAGTGTGAGGAATAGAAGAGGTATGTCATACAAATACTGTTCAGATAAGATGACCTACGAGCAAGTAGAAGCGAATCAGGTCCTAGACGGCATATATACCCAAAGCAATAGCAATGGTTACGTAGTGTTTCGCAATAGGCGGAACACATGACACTTTCGAAACTGTGTGTCGACGATGATCGTAAAGTGCAAACAGATTTCTTGCAGAACTATTGCCATTCATGTGGTGCTAGGATGCCATGAAAGTTGTGTATCCGCAGTCAAGAACTTACGATGGAAATTACAAGTAAGCTGGTTTCATAATAGATTAGATGAAACTAGACGACATGGAACTATGAAATGAGAAAATACGGAGCACTCTCTACAAAGTCTAGAATACACCCCACATTCTTCAGCCACCGTGAAGCTCTAACGCGTTTAGTGTGCAGCAAATATGGAATGACGAGATGATGGCCACTCTCTACCAGGTAGAGAGTACTTTCTATATCATTTTCTCAAACTTGCAAAAAAAAACACTGTACTTTTACAAGAAAAACAACAATACAAGTTTTTGAAGTATCAAATAAGAACTAATTATATAATACTCGTGTGGCGTAGTGGTTGGAGGCGCCACTGCGACACGCTCGTGGAATCGATCCGTGCGCCCATGGCCCACCAAGCCTTCCAACCCTCCGGGGTCGGCAAATTGGTACGAGATTTGTCTGGGAGGATAGCAGTACTAGCTCGATGCAACGGCAGGCCACCGCGAGTCATTGTAAAGGAAGATATGCATTCAATCACCTCCAACGATACTTAATGAAGTCGAATGCATGGCGCATCCCTCAGGGATTGATCAACGCCGAGAGCTTTGTCCTTTTATCCTTTAATTATATAATGGTAGATGATGATGAATAAAAGCAATAGAAATGACTGAAAATAATCCTGGAACATTCCGACATTCGTGCTAAATGTCAAATTCCACGCAACACCTTAAGAGTACCGCACTGAATGGAGCGCTCAAGAATCGAACAGCGCTGACACATAGTATAACCACCAAATGCTCAATGTTCTTATGAATTAACCTTGACAAACTGACACCAGGTTACTAATCATATGTGTAAGACGCACCAGTGTTCGCACTCATAGCGAAAACAAAGACGGCCCCAGTTCAACAGCTCTGTATTGTTCAGTTTTAACTTAGTACCTTGCTGTTAGCTAAGCAGTAAATGTTTTATGTGAGTTCTGGGGGTTTTAAACTAAGAGAACATACAACGGCGAATTGGGCGAACTTCGAAGGAATTTTGCGAGTGTGAACAACTTCATCTTGTTTTCTAATTCAACGTCACATGATTTCGTTTTCAAAAACTTATCAACTAATCGTTTTTTCGACTTCAATTATTGCCCATTCTCATCGGTTCACTGTGGAAAAAACCTCTAATGAGAAATAGAGGGAAAAAAGCTGACGACACCTAAGTAGTGGAAAAGCCGGTGAATCAGTCCCATACTCGTCTTTCTGAATCACAAAGAATCTGGACTTCTTATTCACTAAGTAAATATTGACAAGCTGGATATATAATGAACACAAAAAGGGAAAATGTAGAGAGATATGGGAGAAATCTTCAAAAATGCACTGATCAATGCCATTAATATAAGAAAGGTGTGAGAGACGATAAATGGAAGGACTATAGCAATTTGCAAAGGTCATACGGTTGATAAAAATCAAAAGACTACCATCATATTCAATCCGGTTTGTGGAAAAATTTGTGACTTTAGCAAAGAAGAAAACCTTTCAAGAACAATTATGGAGAAAGATGCAAATCACACATGTTGAAGTTCATTTCAAAAGCAAAGAAAAAAAAATCACCCAACGGAAGTGCAGGAGAAAACGCAGAACACATCTGCTCGTCATAGGCACAAAGGCGAACTGGAGGAAAAGAAAACGAAGAGTAGACAGTGAAAACTAAGGAAACATATAAAGATAATAGAATTGGAGCAGACAGTCAGACAAATTAAGAGAGAAGAGAAGGAGTGAGATTGAGAGAGTGAAAGAAAGACAAAGACAGACGAACAAGCAGAGAGTGCGGGAGAGGTTACGTGGGACGTGTGAACGAGTGAAACTTAACTACGATACGGTGAACATAAATGCTTTTCGATCTAAAGACTAAACTAAGACTAATATAAAGACATATTATTAATATATTCAAAACGAAAATAGTAACAATTTTCTGCCAGTGTTATGCTAGTCATAGAAGAAAAAGGTAGAAATGAGAGATACAAAGAGACATGGATGGCTACAACGTACCGACACACCAACAATTTAAGTCATGTACGCAAGTTCCTAAACGCTGGAAAATAACGAAACTGAGAGAATCAATGAAAAAATAGCAAGACGAGTTTAATAATCTCATTCTCTTTAATCTCCTTAACGGACATTTAAACCCGTGGTACGATGATTGCCCGAGGAGTTTACACGGTGACGTAAAAGTCTATGATGTAATCTTTACGGCAAGAGGAAAGGAAGGCCGTCTAGAACGCTCCTACGATACGAATTCTTACGAGTATAGAATGTTGTCCAACTACTTTAACAACAATATGTGTTCTCTGTAATAAAGAATGGCGCATCAGCGAAGTTTATTTACTCTTTTTGTGTCTTGAGATTGAACGACGATATGGCCAAAAGCCGAAAACCAAGTAATCAAATGAGTCAGAAAAACATGAGTGTTGATTTCGGAGCCTCTAATGAGCTAACACTATTGTAAGCGCTCTTATCACCATAAGTAGGCCCCACATAGATTGCCTTAGAAATGAAAACGGCTCTAAAGAAGGCGAAGTCATCGAAAGATCAGCTATCAAAAGTGAGATACACGTGTTGGAAACTTCTCGTTACCTTGGCAAGCACACTTTGTAAAAACAAAATAATTGTATTACAAAAGCCATGGTAGAGCCTTAAAAGTTACTCGCGATACCTTTACACTAAACATAGAAAAAACGAAAGATCTTTGACAAAAATTGCAATGCTTTTCGTGTAGCTCGTCTGAGTAAAGCCAACTAGGCTTCCCTAACGGACCGCGCAACGAACGGAGAGTGTTCCCATTCGGGTCGCTCGACAATAATAGTATCTCGAAGATAGTGAACGATTTCCCAAAGCTGGGCCACCAATCCTAATCTTCAAAACAATATACTAACCTCCGTGGATAAATTTTATTCTCTAAAAGGTTCTTTGTTACCGGTTAAATTTCACGAGATGGCAAAGTACAGGTGTTGAACTCTCCGTTAGTCTACCATATGTAGGACGCTAAAGGAGAAATATATTAAAAATGTTATATAATCGACCAAAACTCTACTCATTTTAGCACATCAAACATTAAAAAGGGATGAAGAGAAAAGCTGAGTGGAAAAGTTCCTAAGATGTTCCTAAGATACTTACTATTGATACTCGTTACCATAAACAATTTCTGTGCTTGTTAAAACTTTAGTTAGGACTTAATCCCAAATGATATCGAGAAAACCAGACAAATATATGGGAGAAAAAAAACGAGAAAAAAGAAGAAACTAAATGTCCATGGATTAAAGGTCACGTCGCAACCACTTCGTTCAACAAACAGCAGACCAATGGTTTGTTTGAAAAGCCGCGATAGAATTTATACGACAGCACTCGAAAAAATGATGTTTGGACTGGGATCATATGTTATTCCCCACGGAGAAAAAGCCACTAGAAAAGAGCGAACTCTTCCGCATTAGGGTTACTTCTTATGCGCTTCAGCTTCAACGAAGAAAAACAACTTCACTTCCTTATTCAAACAGCCATATTGCAATGGAGATGAGGCTCATCAAATAAGTGCGCCAACACTAAGCGCTTTTTAAACATCTCTGATCCAATCTTGCTCATTCATAAGTAACAATATGGATACTGTAACGATTAAGAAGCAACGCAATCAAGAAAACTTGAATCCAAAAACTTAGGAAGTAGAGATGCAAAATTGGACTCAACGAGGTTCGAGACTGATTTCATGACTGTCTTGTAAAATCTTAATGAAGAGTTATTTAAAAGAAAATTTTACGCAATTACTACAAGTTTTAGAATGGAAAGCTCAATGAAAATGCGAAATAACTGCTACCACTTACCGGTATGATAAAATAGCACCTAAAATAATATCACCAAAAACTAGTAAAGGATAAAAAGGATAAAGCTCTCGGCGTTGATCAATCCCTAAGGGATGCGCCATGCATTCGACTTCATTAAGTATCGTTGGAGGTGAGTGAATGCATATCTGGCCTTTACAATGTCTCGCGGTGGCCTACTGATGTATCGAGCTAGTGCTGCTATTCTCCCAGACAAGTCTGTTACCAATTTGCCAACTCCGGGGGGATGGAAGGCTTGGTGAGCCGTGAGCGCTGGGATCGATTCCACATGCGTGTCGCAGTTGCGCCTCCAACCACTGCACCACACGCGCCCTTCTTACCAAAAATTAGTAGCGGCAAAGAATGTGTGACCTTGTAGTGGTGCAGTCGTCTAGAATTTTATCTATTCACTTTAGTTGCAAAATGTTCTGTGCCACCCTATATGACTTCAATTATTGCGATTCTTTTGAGGACTATAGCAGCGAAACGTTTCAGGTTGGAAAAAAATAAATAGAAGAAAAAGGAAAAAAACAAAAAAATTAACTCTTTTTACTTCTCTTTAGCAATCGGGAAAAAATCCGAAATCCGCCGAAACGTCAGCTTGTACGTAAATAAAAAATAAAATAATACCTCGTGTTTGCTAAAGAGAAGTAAAAAGAATTATTCCATCAATGTCAAGGTTGATAGAAAGTCGGACGAGGGAGTTTCCAAGAAAAAAAAATTATGGTAATACCGTATAAGCTCTTCGATAAATCAACATGTCGACTATGGTTGAATGGAAGAAACTTTTTAAAAAACCTCACTTCTGCAGTTGCGGTGTTGCAGTCAGCCATATGCGACTCTGAGCGGCTGTTCTTCCTCTGTGGAAGACAGGTGAAAAAGCAGCGGGTTTTTTCGACAAGCCGTAGACCTTGTAATTATCGGTCAAATTTTCGTCTTTCGGTTTGTGCTGCTGAAGTGTTTGACCTAGTAAGTTGCGTATTGGTGTACCCTTTCAGGCTCTGAAGAAGGCGATTCTGCCGAAACGTCAGCTACGGTTATGTTGTATGTGTGTTATTGTATGGAAGTAAACGTATGCTGTTTAACAACCTCGCGGTTGCTGGGAGAGAAAACGACGAATTCATAATTCAATGCTGAGGTTAATAGAAAGTCGATCCTGGGTACCTCACTTCTGTTTATCTAGCAGGGTAAGTGCTCATTAAGCATTAACCAGTCTTGCATTCCTCCATTCTAACTCAACAACCTTGTTGTTAACTAAATAGTAAATGTGTTATGTGAGTGTTGAAGTAATTGAACACAACGTATTCAAGGAATTTCAAAGTCATGTGATCGTTGAGAGCTCTATTCTAAATTATTTATAAAATAATAACAGTAGCAATAGGATTCCAACGATTTCCTTTCGCTAAGAGATATCTGTAGAGCGAATTTGTTCGCAATTTCATCTTAAGCGGAGGCTTGAAATTACACGACAACAGCGTCTATTCATTACTTATCACTGGATTGTAGCACATTTCGCATCCAATTCGAAAACATTCATCTCAATTGATGAGAGAAGTCGAATAACTGCACGAAAACGCGAACGACAAGATGAAGCTTGTCGCCTTCGGTTTCCGCTTTTTCCAACATGATGCATAGAAATGACGAAATTCAAACATCAGAATGTAATCAGCGGTACAAGCTGAAAGAATAGAGCATATTCCAGGCATCTAGTCTACGTGGGTGAGGACGATAGCTAGAATATGAGAGGAATGTCAGTAGATGCAGCCAACATAACGGCTTACTTTTCCTTCTCTTTTCCCACTATGTTAAACTGTTTTCTGAAAGAAAAGAAGGAATGAAATAAAGAGAAACAGCTTGTGGGTAAGGTAGTTCGTGCAGGAAAGATTTCTTCTAATTCTAGTTGAGGTAAAAGTCTATCCTTATATTAATCGATTAGTTTCGTTACATTATGCAAAAGAACTATAAAAAAGATAAGGTGGAATATATGAAGAATACGAAGCTAAAAAGCAAATGAAAAGACCAAATAATTCCAGGCAGATAATAGGACAAAAAAAGGAATCAGAGAAAAGCAGATCTGAAGGAGTTCGTCAGAAAATTCCCCACAGATAATGGGAAAAACCGTGCCTAGTCGATCTGAAGTAGGCCTGAGCGACATAATCCATATGCGAGTGCCCCACAGCGCCGTAAATTGCCATGACCGATGGCAAGAATTGCTAACAATCCGAAGCGAAACTGAATCGTCGAGAACAATGAGAACAATCGAGAACAACCTAGAAGTTCCAGAGTACTTCAACTTTTATGATACTCAGCACTAGACATCAAATCCCACGACTCACAACATTATTGCTTATTAACCAGGATAAACTTTGAGAAATAAATGGCTAACATGTGATGACTCTTGATATAAGCGTTCTATATACGGGACAGGTGAAGTAAAAAGTACGAGAAAAACCTTTAGATGCAAAATTATAGCCTTAATTATAGATTGTGTGTCTACTCCAGCAACAAATTTGATTGTGCATCGCAATCTTGAGAAAGAGAGAGCTGCCTTCGGATTTAACATAAAACGCAGAGATCGAGAAAGAGAGAAACAGACAGGGAAAAGAAAAGCGAAACGAGGTTGTGCGCATTCACCGTTAACAGCCAATGATTTAGGATCCTAGATAAAAACGCTTTCTTGGATTTTCCAATAAGAGTGCACTTCGTACTGAATAAATATAGGGAACGACCCTAAATGAATATCAGTCGGTTCGTGGGGATCGTCCTATCGTTAAATCTAGGTCCATTCCTGGCTGATTCACCTGTCATATGGGCGATTGGAGAAAATCCAACAAAAACTGAGTGGTATTTTTTATGTGTAATGTTATAAAAAGCCCACTCGAGTCACAGGGATGGCCAGCTGTCAGTGACGAAAACCAGAGAGAACAACGCTCTGATGCTGCTACGTTGCAGCTACAATGAGCCAGCCTTATAACTGATAAGAATGTGCTGAAGTCCATTCGACAATGAAGACGAATTATCTAAGCATGTAAGAAGCGATAATTAGGCGAGAAACTATTTCTGTTGAAACCTAGTTACACAAACAATAAGGATTTGAGTCCATAAGTACTTACCCAGTCATCAGCTGCCTAAATTTTTGGGAGTAAACCACCTTAACACTTATCTATTGGTTTGCTTCTGTCCCCAAGAACTAATGCAAGACGTATACAACAACAGGTTTCGCTCGAATGAACATCGTGTTACAAGAATAGGCATAGGCATTGCAATATAAAAAGCTATAAAGGCAACTACATTTAAGATTTATGAGCAATTCCTGTTGCAAACCATTAGGAATGCAAAAAAAAAAAATCGAAGAGGATTGTTTTGGTGAGCACATGAGAATGGCCTAGCATTGCACCCTTTGCTTAAGGGAAAAGAGAGAGCAAACAGCAAAACACCAAGCAAAAGCGAATTGTACTAAGAACCGCATCAATCGTTGAAATCGGTCAACGAAGAATATTCTATCCAAGTCGTTAAACCAGGTCGGTGCCTCTCTGCTTGCTATAAAAGGATAACTTAAGAGAGATAATAAGAATTTATGGTAACGGATGGATAAAAAAAGGATAAAGCTCTTGGCGTTGATCAATCCCTGAGGGATGCGCCATGCATTCGACTTCATTAAGTATCGTTGGAGGTGACTGAATGCATATCTGGCCTTTACAATGACTCGCGGTAGCCTGGCGATGTATCGAGCAAGTGCTGCTACCCTTCCAGACAAGTCTGGTACCAATTTGCCGACCCCGGAGGGATGGAAGGCTTGGTGGGCCATGGGCGCAGAAATCGATTCCATGTGCGTGTCGCTGTGGCGCCCCCAACCACTGCGCCACACGCGCCATTAACGGATGGAAAGCACACCAAAATAGCCCTTTTAGTGAATTCGACGAAACACTATAAAAACAGCCTCACCTGATAAAATGATTATCTTATGGGCGGTCGATTGGCCCGAGGTATTAAATATGAACGTAGGTCATTCTCGTCACATGCAAAAATGTTGACGAGTATTCCAAGAGACGGTTCTTTTGTGACCAGGTGCAGCTCGTGATTGAAAATTTCGTTGAAGAAAAAACTCACATTCCAATAAAAATACAATTCGCTGTTTTCTTGACAAGCATACACGAGGTTTTTGTTATGCTGTCTTACACTGTCTATTCACAAAAGCTGACGTTTCGGCGAACGCGAACTTCACCTTCTTCAAAGCCTGGGAAAGCTAAGTTGATTACAATGTACCCAATCAAAATTCCTTCATAACTCCAACAGACGAACCACGAAACCAAGAATTCAATCGCATTGGAGCAAACTAGGTTTATCACACATTCACGGCTTTCTATGAGCCTTTCATTGACTATTCCTGTGGAGATCAGCCACACAGAGTTCACATGAATGGGTAATGTGTCTCTCCAGTATTAAGATATCAGTTTGAGATATTATGTGAGACCACGCGTAATGTGACCTTTTGCGAACAAACAGTATTATAACAACCTCGTCTGTGCTTATCAAGAAAACAACGAATTGCTGCTGATCAACGTACAAATTATCACACCATGCAACCACGACGATGCTGAGATATTTGCTAGACTTCGACCCAACTTCAGATTCGAAACCGTGGATAACCTTTCCGGTGGCTCACATGTTACCGACAGCACCACTGAGGGGTTCTGCCTTTCTCTCAGCTAGTTTACCAAATCATAGTTCATTATCCACCTCTAGTGATTTATCACATTATTGTCGACGGAGTGCATTTTTTCTATTAAATAATTACAATCAATGTGATTTAATGGCCAAAGTTAATTAAAACTCAGTTTTGACAAAAATACTATTTGCCATCACTAATGATGATATTTCTTCCCGGGGAAAAAAATTCGGGTTCGAAAATGCTGGAAATGAGCAATTACTGCTCGATAAACTTTCCCCAAACATGTGACAAATGATGAATAGTAAAGTTACGCAACCGGTAATAATCTCTTGACAATAATATAAACTTCTAGTAGCACTCAAGATAATGGCCAATCATATACAATGTATGATGCCGAATGACCTGTCTTTAGGAAGGAGAGTAATGGATAGCTATATTCTCCATTTAATGGATATGTTGTGGGTTAACGAGATGCTGTAATCACGAGAAAGCCATGACATAAGGACATTCCCATGTTGTCAACACGAGCAATCCACAGCCCTTGGGATGTTAAACGGAGATCTGGAAAATTGCGTCTAGATTTACTTCAGGGCGTCGGCACTTTGTGGCACTGGAAAACTACTAGTTAAGCCTCTGAGTGGAAATATTGCGCTCCGTCTTAGATCTCGGGATTCTGCTAGAAAATGACTTGTCGTACTGCTGTTTGACACCGAAGAATACCCTCAAGCGACAATGATGTGCTAAATCACAAGGAACGGATAATAAACTATGATATAATGACTCATAGGATGTTCTAAAATGTGTTTAAGCTGTTGAGCTCACACGAGATTGTTATACAACTTTTATTTGGCTAGTATTTCGACGATTTCGTCTACATCAGAGCCTGAGAAGCCGAACAACTGTCGACCATCGACTCGGCTCTAATGAAGGCGAAGGTGACGAAACGTTAGCCGAATAAAAGTTTAATAACAACTTCGTGTAAGCGCAACACATGTTGATTAATCTCAGTTAGGTTAAAGGAAAATGGGTCTTTGAAATATTTTAAAATTCGCTCACTTTGAACATAAACAATAATTAAAGTCATTGCATTAAGAGACCATAAGACGTATTATGAACCATAACCAGTTGCACTATCATGCCGAGTTATCACTAGACAGGAAATATAGTCGGATAAAACAGAACCGTACAACGAAACCCATCATTGAAGAAGCCTAACGCCAAACTAATAGAGGTTTCATCGATGAAGATGATCACTTATCTGTTATTCATTGATTTCAATGCCAGCCCAATGATAGAATCCATCGGGAAACTTATTTGAACCATTTCTTGTCTGTTTTTTGAAAGACCCTTGTAAGTCATCACGGGCAGCAATTAGCGACAAATATAGCTCAGCCTGAACACCTGGTGGTTATTCAAATTTACGAACCCTGAAAAAAAAACATTTCCCCAATTAGTCATTCAATAGTGCACTAAGAAGTGAAAAAGGCAAATAAGTTGAATAACAAATTGTTCTGCAGAAAAACGTATGAACATTTTTAGTTGCTAGACGGAAACGTTTCGTATAAGAAATAGAAGTGAATTCCAGAGGGCAAAAGAACGAACATGCACTTTTCAAATATGATTTCAGAACGAGATATGATAGGTAAGAGAGGTTTAGAATACGGTACTACTAAAGTACAACCGAGAAGTGGACTGACTATGCAGTTGCTTATCACCAGTAGCTGCTAGATATTTGGGTGGCTAGTATACATAGAAAAATGGCACAGGTATTGAAAGAATTCCCATTTGACTAGTATTTTACTGATAAGACAAAATTTTTCTTCTTTGATATAGCCGCGTAGTGGTGCACATCGTACTTCAGCACAAACATGGACCACTAGATCGAAGAAATTCTAGTCCATAATGTGACTAAATGTTCTCAAAAACGATTCCCCATTTAGGTTTATTGCAATACGATCGTCAAAGGCCGCGTGTGGCGCAGTGGTTGGAGGCACCACTGCGACACGCACGTGGAATCGATCCCTGCGCCCATGGCCCACCAAGCCTTCTATCCCTCCGGGGTCGGCAAATTGGTACCAGACTTGTCTGGGAGGGTAGCAGCACTTGCTCGATACATCGGCAGACTACAGCGAGTCATTGTAAAGGCCAGATATGCATTCAATCACCTCCAACGATGCTTAATGAAGTCGAATGCATGGCGCATCCCTCAGAGATTGATTAACGCCGAGAGCTTTATCTTTTATCCTTTATTATCCGATCGTTCGTAAGGAAATGTCAGGTCAGTTCTTCAGTATGTGTGATCCTGGCAGGAGATGAACTCCTTGCCTATACATTGTACTATGACACCAGGAAGTTTCCGGCAATGGCAATAAACTGAGACAGCAAAGCAATTCCAATAAAGAAAACAAGAACGGCAAGTCAGTTTAGTACTATCACCGAACATGGACGGATAATGAAGATTAGAGATCGAAGAGACGAATAAGTAAGGGAACTCAATTCAATACAATGCCACACAGCTTGAAGTTTATCATTGGGTCACAGTGAAAAGAGATTGCATTTTAAAGCAGCTCTCCTTTTATATGCCCATATTTAATTAAATACACTGAATATTACTCTCGCTTGTCAATGTGTCATCAAAAGTTCATGTGCACTTTCACTTCACTCCTCAGACGGTGATATTTCACCAACTAGCACGCGATGGCGAGCGTGAAGCCATTTATTCTTCCGATCGATGCCTAGGGCAATGTCAATAGAAGACATACCACCGCTTTAAACGTCTCATATAAAGTCGAGCAAAGAAACGACAAGGTCCAAGTAAGCTATCCTCTCGAAGCTTATTTTGCTAGTCTAGTAGGTTTTCTTTCTGGCAATCCCTCTAGAAACGATCATATTGGAAACTACAACTATGAGTGGTTAACACAAAAAAAAACTGAAGCTGGTTTTTCGTCAACTGTTGATAAACCATCGATAAGTAGAATGTGTGACGAGTTAGAAATGTGATAGCTTCATAGAATCGATGGTTGTTCTATCGATTTGAGCAAGCATGACATTTTAGAATTGTTATTTGCTTTTTAAAACTGTTAAAAACTATAATTTTCGAAAGTAAAGAGGAAATTGAGAATGTTAATATTCCAAACGAAACCGCAACAACTATAGACATCAAGGACGCATTTGGAGACATCATTATGTTCTAAGGGGCAAAGTATCTCTTACTAACTTCGTTTCATTATCGAAATGTGAGGTAGGACGAAGAGCAGTGCACAGAAACGTTTGACGCTGGGTTCCAGAATGTCAAAATGTCATCGTGTTCATCGTGTCACAAAGGAGTTCAGTTCTGTACGCAAAAACTTATACACATTAGTAATTGCTACTCCAACTAATAAAGTTACCCTTGAGATATGTTATCAGCAACTCATGTTCCCCTTAAACGAGTGCTTGAATTGCTCACCCATTAGATGCTTGGGGGAGCATTTAGCAGAAATGAGAGTGCTGGTAATGGAACAGCGAATGGCACCAAACATTGCCACTGAATTTATGTCTAAGGTGGAAGCACCAGTAATCGATGTCCGGTCATTACTCTACTGTATTTCGATAATGATTGCTTTGTCATATGCTCCACACAAGAGGGAAATGGACAGATGTTTTGAGTTGATGAATGAACAGGCGGAGTACATTAAGTTTACCCGGGAGAAACTGAAAGAAAACTAGCTTCCAATTCTGGACGTTCAAATTAGCCTATCCGAAAACGGCTACATCATGCAATGTATCGAAAGCCAAGGAATAAAAACATACTGATCTATTACAACTCCTCTCATCTCCTACAGAGAAAAATGGCCCATGCGAGAAACATGTCTTCATCAGCCACCAGTGTGTGCATAGGAACAGAACAGAAGGAATGAAACTGCGACGGAAAGTAGTCATTTCCAATGTCTACGAAATTATAGCTTCTCGGGATAGGTGTGAAAACCCAAACCACCATACAACAACTCTAGCGATGATAAGGTCTTGTTTATCCTGTCCCTTATTTCTAATGAAATAAGAGCAGCTATGAAACATTGCTGAAGAAGGACCAGTCCGGAAAAATCGATGAGGACTGACCGAAGTACATCGAACACTTGAATATGCCAGCTAGTCTGTAACCGCCTATGACCATCTACATACAACGTAAAATTGCATAATACTCCCTAACGGTATGACTGGTGAAGGCGCAACAGTGCATGCGGGACGAATACGTTGTGGAAACGGGTAAACCACTCTGAGAGCGTAAAAAATAACACCAAGTCAGTAAATTTAAAGTTAAACCAAATACGACACTAGGCGCATATAGGAGCAGAAACATAGTGCAGAGGATTTCAAAGCAGAAGTCACTAACTTTGCACAGGAACCAAAACATTACCGCGTATAAACTCTTGAAACGTCTTGGATAAATTCCAGAAATCCAAAAGTGGAGCGCGATGAGGAGTGTTTTGTGATCATGCATGACCTAGCGCCATACCCTTAGACTGACTTTGACCTGAGCCAGGCATATTCCTAAGCCCTGTAGAGCTTAGAGTGACCGCTCCTAGATGGAATAATTAGAAAACATGCAAACACAACGAGGAGAGCAACAACAATGATAATGAGATATTTGCAAAACTCCGGGCCGCAGGTGTCTACTGTGTCGAACGAATGCGCTGTTATCCTTTACGGGGGCTAACGAGTTCACCACCACATCATGACAGTCCTTCGCTTCGCCCTTTTCTCGGCTAGTTTTGCATCTTCCAGTGCCATCTGCAATCACCCATCATCAGTGTTGATCTGGGAAGCTCAAATTGGCAGTGAACCCAGTTAAGCTGAGGCTGTAGGCTAAATCACGATACCAACTTTTTACGTCAACTAAAAACTAACTAGCTGAGAAAACTAAAACTCACTGAGAGAAAGGGGAAACGAAGAATCCGCGTGGTGTGGCAATGAACGCATTAGCCCCCGTAAAGGGTAACAACGCGTTCGTTCCCAATCGAAGACACTGCGGTCCGGAGTCTTGTAAACACACCACATAGTATCCTACCGTGAAAAATTGTAATAAGAAGTAAACAAAAAGGTGGGTGTTTAAACGAAACTGTTCATTACGCAAATGAAAAATCTATGCATTACGTTTTTTCTGATGAGGTTATGAAAGTGCTTCACTAAGTAGATTGCATGTCAACTTCGCCACTCCAGGCATTGAGGAGGGCAAAACCGCCGAAACGTCAGCTCTTGTGATATAATGAGTGCTGTAATAGCAAGCTCGTGTTTGCTTATTAAGAAAAAGTGAATAAATAATTACCTCTTAAGAACACTAAACATAATGCATTGAACAAATAATAAATTTAGAGACAGGAAGCATGTAGATTACGGATGGAATATAAAAGTGCTCATTTCGTAGTCAAATCTCCGAACGGGAAAAAAAATGATAGGAAGTCAAAAGTCGGTGCGTCCAGTTCGGAAAATTCTACGTGATGGAAAACTATCCAGTACAAACGGCACGCAATATCCAGTAGAGTAGAGTTAAAGTTCAGAAGTTTCCCAGGATCGACTTTCTATTAACCACGGCATTGGAATATGAATACGTCGGTTTCTTCTTCAGCAATCGCAAGGTTGTTATACAGTAAAAAAACGACTCTGAAGAAGGGGATACTGCCGACAGGTCAGCGCTACTGTTGAATTGTATTGTGTGTTTTCTATGGAAGTAAATGTATGCTGTATAACAAGCTCGCGATTGCTGAACGAGAAAACGACGCATTCTTCATATTCCAAAGTTTAGAAAGATAACAAACGAAAGGTATTTTGAATTTTTAGGCTCTGAATACATTATGAGAGCGCCTTAAAGACAAAAAAGTATCAATAATTTATAAAGGACCAGGACAGACTCTTGAAATTAAACGCAAACTGATCGAAGCTACAGTGGCGAACAAACAAATGTCTCAGTGAAGAGCTCAAAAAGCAGACCTCATCTGGGATGGAACTAAAACCTGAACAACTGGACTACATCGACTCGACGGAATAGTGATAGTTGTTGAATACGTGAAGTCATAGTGCTTAATGGGAAACGGGAATATGTGAAGAATAAGGGAATGCACCAGAAGCTACTCAGTTTTATTTAATAAGAGAAATAAGTAGGCACAGTCATTTCATTACACAATTTTTCTTCAATTTTTTCGTTTGCTACAGAAAGAACATCAGGAAACTAAGGTTGATTAGATCATCCGACACCTATGATATAGACTGTTCCGACTGTTCAAAATCCCAGAACAGCTATCGGTGATATTAAAATGTACTTTAAGTCTTGGCACAAACATAGAACAATCAGCTATAAGTGCAAGGTTTTGCTTAATCCCTTCAAGAAATCTGCAGCAAAAATATCTTAAAAACCACACTTTGAATAAAATCCTGGAATGTTCAAAATTTGTTTGTATTGTTGAGTTTACATGGGGTTGATACGAGATCTTTATTCGGCTAACGTTTCGACATTTTCGCCTCCATCAGAGTCTACGATCCTTGTCGATGGTCCACAGTCGTTTCTCTTCACGATGTGGCGTCTTCGTCTCGCATCGAACCGTACCTTCCTCAATTTAGCATCTCGAATGAGCCAAAAACACTCGTCGACGCTCTTTCATACAAGGCGGTTGTTATTGATATGATTATCAGTTGATAATAATTTGTTTTTCAACCGATAGAAAAAACTCATACAACTCACCATAATTTTAAGGAACATCGTCGCTCCATATGCTTTTTTGTTCGATACGTTTAATTTCAAAGTTTCTTGAATGAAAGAGGAAGCGCTTTCTGCCTAGAATAATGAGTAAAGAGAAGAAAACGAAAGAGACCCTGTGAAAACTCGGTGCCCTGCCTCATATATTTAAAACAGGACCGGTCTTAGCAACTCTCGAAAACATTTTTTTTCATTCTTAGTGCTCGAGAACACGAAGAAACCCGAACAGTTCTAAGAACATCTGAAATCGTGAAATGAAATCGAAAACCAATTCAATAGGCCATACCGTAAACACTGTACTATTACAAAACATCATCGTTCGAATTTATGAAGGTATCTTCGAACTCACCCATATATCAGTGTAAAATCTGTGATGCAAACCCCCAATCGACCATGGTCATATGCACAAACCAGTTCAGTTTTCTTCAATGGAGCTATGTAGAAATGACAGCGAAGAGCCTATTCATTTGAGTGAACGCATTGTTGGATAAATGTCTAGGTAGCGGCAAAAACACTACACAAGGAACAAGTGAAGAAATCATAGCCGATTAGACCAATTATAAGAAACTGCGGAGTACAAGAGTTCTGTTATTTCTCTTTTTCTTTCTTATTCGTTTCGCAGAGATTCCTACTATTCATTCACCAGAGCTTGTTGACGCAATATCTACAACTGTAAACAAAGTCGAATTATGCAGACGACTGCAGAAGACGGCAACTGGCTTAATTGACTTGCATTAGTATCTAAGTAGATCAATGTTAGCTTAGAGAACTTCAGCTTCCTTAGTATCTCCAAAGATGAATCTTTACGAAAAAAATGTTCTGAGCTTGTGTTTGGGTCATAAATCTAAGGTGTAATAAAAATTCCTACCATGTTCTACCAGATCAAATGATTGGTTTCACAGTCATTAGTACTATCAGGATTCAAGGTTCATCGAACCTTTGATGATCAATAATTAATATTAAGGAATTACAACCAGTGTGGTAAGTAAAGTTGATGAGTTTATTGTCCGTTAGGATTTCGTCAGTGAATCTCCGAATCTCTACAAAAAGTGGTCATTGATGTAAACGGGCGAGATGGGAAGGAGAAGATTTTCAAAGCAAAAACTACAACACTGTCCAGGAAACTGGTTCCTCAGTGAACAAATAGGGCTGCGGTGTTGGACGCTTGACATTTCAACGAAAAATTAAAGCCTCACGAAAATTTCACAGAGTGGACGGGAATTACGGTATGCAAGGAGATTTACCTAATCCGATTAGAAATACTACTGCGATTAAACATGAATGACAATAAAACTTCACAGCAAAGGTCACTCCGGTACGAATTCGACAGTGATCACAAAACGAGGACTATGAAATATCATTAACGCAACAGTTTGACGCTGAAATGCCGAAAAGTTCAAAGCAAATCAAAACCGGACGAAAAAAAGGAATGAACAACATAAACGACTCCATGAAAGTTCCTTGATTAAAACGTAGAAGTTATGAAACCAGTAAATTTGTGATAATTTGATTCAAGAATGCGATAATACTATATTATGAGGAAGTGACTATTAGTCAACTTATGGCCAGAAATGGGTGGAAAAGGAAGCGGATTGCCCAGTTGTAGTGATACCGGTCATCACGAACGTGGTGCCAGTTCGTTCCTGTCCCAGGCTCACCTGGTCATTCGTTCCTCCGGGCTCAGTAAATTGGTACCGGACTTGTCTGAAAAGAAAATCACTGTGAAATATGAGAAATGCTGTCATTCGCATACTAGGGTTGATAGATGGGTCCTATAAAAAAACATGGCTGGAAACATTTTAATCTCCACCTTCATAAAAAAAATAACAAGTTTATAACAATTTTTTCATTAATGTTAAAAGTTGATCTCCTTCATCATGGTAAGGTTCTAACATTAAAAGGCCTTCTTTGAACAGAGAATGGTTTTCTTTCACTCCGTGTCGTCTGTACTGGCATCTCAAGCCCCGAAAGCGGCAGAGCATTTAGGACTTCATCAAGCGACGATGTTGTCTCGAAATGCATCCATAATTCATATCGACAGATGCCTCGTGTCCAAGTACTCAAGTCACGAAAAAATTATAACTAATTATCGAAATGAAAATATCCTAAAATTAATAAACTTATAAATCAAAGTAGATCATAGTAAAGAAATCATCTATTTGATTGTTTACTACGTGATGACTGGCTATAGCTTCCAAACCCAATTTGTTTTTTTAGTTTGCAGCATTTTATAGATCGTAACGTCTATAACAACGTTCTTTATGATAATGACTTAGAATGTGGTGTGATAAGATCTATGAAGACTAGGAAGCAAGTTAAACAGAGAAAAAAGGGGTAAGTGAAGGCAATCAACACAAACCAGAGAAAAACAAAGCAAAGAAAGGTTAAAGCAGCAAATTAAGTTCCTTTACACAGAGTGAAGGAGAAAAAAAGACACAAAGAAAACAATGTTTAGAAAGCCTTTCCATCTTCCATTAAGGAATGAAGCTCCATAGAATTATTACAAAAATTATCAACTATTACCCATGCATAAATCTGTTGATAAGTCGATTAAAGGCTTACGTTAAAGACAACTATCGTATAATATTAAGAGAAAATTTCCCAGATAATTCCCGTTGACGGGTGATTGCCTGTTAGCACCGATAAAGTAAAAATATTGCTGAGAGCAACACAACGCAAGGACCTTGGTTGGAGTGAAGGATGACACGTGAGCCGTCGGAAATGGTAATCGTGGGTTCAAAGCTCATCTGAGGTTCGGAGTTTTGCTCATATTTCTCTCTGCATCCTTGTGGTTGTATTTCACATAATACATGATCATGAGAAAAGAATAGGCAACAAATAAAAGTTAAATCTTATGATTTACGACAAGTCACAAGATTAGAAATGAAAATAGAAGTAGAAAGAAAGAGGAAGGAAACAATGGGTATGAGTGAGTGAAACGGATGACTCAGAGAATTGATCGTTGCTATTGTCGCAACACCGAAATGCTTGATTATGTGTGAAAATACCTATAAAACCTTATTGATAAAGAAACTATAAATAAATTTGATTATAAAACACAAATATGTACCAAACTTGATCCAACCCAACGTTAGGGTTCCGAGTTTTGCAAATATTCTGACTAGCTGGAAGAAACACAAAGCAAGGGCCTGCGTGGCGCAATGCGCGAACACCTGGAAAGGGAAATCGTGGATCGATTTGATCCCGGGTCCAACTTCTGCGAATATCTCAGCATCTTTATGACTGCATTCACATAATAACCTGTCATGAAAAATAATCGGTAATAAAAACTGAAGTTAAACAACTAGATGATTCATAAAAATTTTGTGCCCATAAAAAGAGAAAGAATTCCATAAGCTTTATTAAGAAACTACAAATTATGGAAGAATCCATGAATTCCAACCGACTATGAAACCTCAAAAAAAATGGACACACGCCTATTCGATTTTCTGTCATTTGAAAAGATAAGAGAAAAAAACACGTTCCGGCTGTCATTTTAACACCGCACTCTCTGCATGACATTACGGAACTAAAGGTTAGTGTTAGCTGAATATAGTTGACCTTGAGCCGACACAGAAAAGGAAGAGAAAAGTGAACAAGAAGCTGCTGGAAAAAAGAATTTTATGAGTTGATTGAGCGAATAAGAAATGAAAGAGAGAAGAAGAGCTTTCCGGTGATAGCAAAAGAGACCGTGAACGAGGAACATGCAAACCGTGCATTATTGGTTGTTTTGGAAACGATGCTGATTACGCAAATATGGGCGAGTCAATTGAGAACGTCGAAATTTGAATACAGAAAAACTAGATAAGTATATCAATTCTAAAGTAAGAAGGCTCTAATGCTACAATGTCATATTTCAGGGAATAAGAATAAAGTACAACCACAATGATGTCAAGATATTTACAAAAGTTGGACCCCATACCAGATCCAACCGGGACTTCCCTACCCTTTCCGGGGAGTCACGTGTTACCCACTGCATCACTGAGACTCCTGCTTCGCTTCTCTCTCAACCAGTATTCGGCCTAACGGTACCATTAACAATCACCCGTCAACGAAAATGATCTGAGGAGTCCTCCAAATCAGCAATGAACTCAATTTAGTCATAGGTGGGTTTCTGGATGAATATATTGAAGACCTGCTCAAAAAAAGAGATAGCTGAGACATAAACTCTTGATGTAAACTCAACTTCAGCACACAAGTACAATTTCAATGCAAGATAAACTACTTGAGAAGAGACTGGGATCCATGAAATGAGAAAAAGCTCGTGAATAGGAAAGATAATTGAATAATCGGCGAGGCTCGTCTTATCTATTGCTTCTACATTATTCCCACCCATTTCCTATATTATTTCCACTCATTAGGTTAACTAAACGAAATTTTCCATTCATACACATATATATTTACTGTTATTGTTTACAAAAATTAGTTGTGACTCCTCATCAATCACTACTAGGCAGAAACGATGAAGATGATGAAGTGAAGATGCTGAATGAGATGATGAAGCTGAAGGACAGGGCAATATTACAAAGAACACCATTGTGCTCGCGTTCGAGGCAAGCCGACTACGAACACAGTTAGCATAGATATCAGTCAGTAGTGGTTGCGCTTAGGTCATACCCACTTTAACTATCGTCATATCTTATTTGGAAAACAACAGCACTTCAGCTTCATTTGCGTTTTCTAAGATTCACAGAGTTCCCAAACGCATCCTGGATTGTGACAATAAAAAGCTTCAGTGACGAGATCTTATCTTAACTCCTACTTTTTTTCTGCAAGTGATAACGACGGCATTGTTTCAATGGAGTGGTACAGGTGAAGATACTGTTTCAACGCTAGCGAAATCCTTAATGTAATGAAGTATTTCAACTCACATTGCGAGCAGCCTCTATGTTGACCGAGTCAGTGTCTCTGGTTCATGTCAATATACAAGACGCCAATTGGAATACTGAGCTCTATGATAAAAGCAATCAGTGTAAAGTGATGAATTCAGTCGATCAGTCTAAACTCGCCACAACATCCATCATGTTCTCCATAGAGGCCATTTGTCCTCTGTAGTATGAATTCTATTATGACTAGTACACCAGCTGAACAACTAAGAGGCTGGAAGTGACATATATTTTGAAGCCTTTTCACTGTGAAGTATTTCGAGCGCATTGATTCCTCAGTAGCCAACGAATGCAGGAGTACCAGCAGAGAGAAAAATTTTAAAAAAAGTCAATGAAGTGAAAGCCAACAGAAAACACAGTTAGCATCGATATTACTGAATGTGAATGATCGAAAATGTTCTGTGAAACTGATGAGGCTAATCTTTCAAACGTTACCCTTCATTCTTCATAGATCGTTTTTGAAAATATGATGATTTTGGTGAGACTTGTCAGACAGGAACGATGACACTGGACGTGGTCAACGTTATCCTCTCATTACTGCTACTTAATAATCCCTTGTAACACAACGGTGAAGAGATTCGATCCAGCGATATCATGTTGACGGAGCCGTTCCCAAACCGTATTGTGAGATGTCAGTAAAAAACAATTTTTATCTTCACCGAACAACACATACAGAATGAGTTCCTACGTTCCTACGTTATGAAATCGTTCTCTGTTCCTTTTTTTCGATTGAAATCAGTGAATGTCAACATCAGTAATGGCAGAATCGTCGACAGAGGTTTAGTTATGTTGCAATTGTTGGGAAATCGGCGAAAAAATGAAAATGCGAAACCAAATGATTCCTGTGGTTAAGTTTTATGAACAAAACTTGAGAGTGGTGTAGCTAAAACTTTAACTGATAAGGTGCAGATCAATCTAGGTAGTAGCAAGTTCTTACATGGGTCCACTCCACTCCTATCCACTACTATTCAAAATAGCAACGACAAACATCTTCCACTTCATAGTGTCCCAGTATTGCTACTAGTGTAATGGACTCTGTGAACACTAATCAGTTGCTGTGGCTGATTGAGGAAGCAGCTGACACGGGTGTCAAATGGTACTCTGGCTATAAAACTCTAGCGAATGCGACTCAATCTCTCACTCGAAGAATCGATACTGATAGAATTGGAAGTGGCTTAAATTCAACATTACTGGCTACCAAAATGA
Source organism: Angiostrongylus cantonensis (assembly GCA_009735665.1). NCBI lineage: Eukaryota > Metazoa > Nematoda > Chromadorea > Rhabditida > Metastrongylidae > Angiostrongylus > Angiostrongylus cantonensis. The sequence continues at coordinate 1,573,419 of MQTX01000067.1, forward strand.
AAGAGACTGTAGAATTTTTCTGATACCAAGAAAAAGAAGGAAAACTTGACATTCCACTTGTTGAACCGATCGGCTGCGCAATACGGGGCGTTTGATGAACTCGGGAATTATATGTTTTCATAGGTCCTTTTTCTATAGCATCCACTGCTTGTCAACGAAAACCTCCAAGGCTCAAACAATTGTGGTGTCCAGAAGAATGTAGTACTTTACTCGATACTGATTAACATAGTTTGAGTACATTTACGAGGTCCACATTCTAAACAATCATGGCTCATCAGTGAGTGGTCGCCGATAATCTAACGTTTAAGTGGGAACTTGCTGAAGATCACTTCACTGAAGGAACAAAACATCCTGTGAAGTCTTTTACCCGTCCAAATATTTTCGAACAGTGGAAACGAGTTATGGAGATGGTACCATGGTAATCGTACCATACTACAAAAGCAGAGTGCTAATTATAGACAACCTGAAAAGGAACAATAATTCCTCAAGTAGTTTTTTATGTAGGGGCCACAAACGTGGGAAACTAGTTTTGGATGGAATCACAAAACATTGCGTATCATACATGAAAAATTGCAGCAGTAATATTCTCCCAGTTTTTGAACGTTGGAATATTTGGAAATAACCGATCGCCCTGATTCCCGAAACAACTCGGCTCTTTGGTAAGACTGTACAGCGGAAAAGCTGGTAGTACTCAACTAACTTAGATTTAAGCAAAAGGTGCATAAAGTAAATTTTATGAAATTTCATTTATTTAAACCATGAAAAACATGCTTTATCATTCTTGTGTCAGCTCATTCAATGAAAGAAGGTACACTGGTCATTCAAGCCGACGTTAAAGGAAGGTGGGCTTGTGAAGTAGAGTAAGAGAATTTGCTGGAGACATATCAGATTAGATCGTTGGTTATAATTCGACGGTCCCTAGGACAAATCAAACATCTATAGACAAAGTCGGGAAGTTGTCAGTTCTGTGTTACCCTTAACATCGTAACCGAGTGTAGAACGTCATTCATAAGCAATAAGAATTAATAGAGAGCAGAGATTCAATAAGCCTTAGAGCCATAGAATATAGTAAGTACAAGCTGCTGATAAAAGTACATTTCAACTTGCCTAATGACTACGTAAGCAATGGAAACGGACGCAATCCAGACTTACGTGCTCTGCAGTTTAATGTCAATGTAGCACAGAACTAGTCGTTCCCGGATAATCCGGAAAGGATATCCCTAGTCATAAGTAACATCGAGGGCCCTATTCACCACCGACGGGCTAGCATTCGCTGTTCGTATCATGATTAGTGCTAGTGAACAAGGTACCTCATGTTATCTGAAAGCAAATCATAACAGAAGAAATGTGATTACGATCTCCGACAACGCCAAGAGAAAACAAACCCGCAATCAAACGCATAGAGTAAACAGTACTATTCTTTAGTTCAACAACCGAGATGAATTCGAGTAAAAGGCAGCGTATCTACCATGTATCGGTGCACATCACAAGAACTTTTTCATTCGATTCGGAAAATAAAGGAGAATGCAAAGACTTTTTGTCTTTGAGTTAACACCAGGTCGATATAAAAGCGTTTATTCCGTTGACGGTTCGACGCCTTCGCCTTCTTCGGAGCCGCGTTGAACCGAGTCGATGATCCCAAGCTGGGTCGCTGTCACGATGTGAATATTTTAAATCAAATTAATCGAAAAAATGTAGAATCGCTGAATAATCATAGCGAGCTTACTTCAAAATCACTTCTCAAATCAAAGTTTTTGATTCCACAGTTTCTGATAGCCTAACACCGATGAATAATACTCACTCGGTTGGATACTTGGTTAACCCACCCTCTGAAAACTTAAGACCTGTTTATTTAGTAGGATAACTCTTCCGGATATCTTGTAATGGAGGCAAAGGTAAACGCACTAGGGATAACATAGTGCTAGTTGTTTTCCGTTCTCTGACAACATCATGATTCTGTTTCGTTCAATGAATATTTAGTCAATCGCCATTTGCCACGTTTGCACGTAACGTGACGTCAATGTTTAATCGGCAATTAGATAAGTTCGACTGGTAGTAAATTAATGATGATAATAGTAGTATACATCATCGGTATGACACCGCGAGTCATTGCAAAGGTGAGATATGCATTCAATCATCTCCAAACGATGCTTAGTGAAGCGCGCATGGCGTATTCCTCAGGGACTGATCAACGCCGAAAGCTCTTTATTTTTTTAATAACAGTATCAGTAATGATAGCAATAGATAGTAAACAATGATAATAAAGAAAGAATGCACGCATTGTTATCTTATTCTTTGTGAAGAGAACTATGAATTTAGGAGAGTCGTTAAGACGAAGACTAGCAAAAGCAAAAGGCACATATATAAACAGAAGAATTATGAAATCAGTATGGCTAGTGTCCTTGTTTCCTTCGGAGGAAGAAGGAGACTTAATAATCAAGCATACTGTATCCCACAAGCAAACGAGACCTTCCAAGCAAAACGCTTTAAAATGACTGATAAAGTGGAAAGTCCAGGAATAAGAACTCTAATCGAACACCAGTTTCGATGTGGTGTAACTGCAACAACTCCTGGGTTGGTTCATTTACTGACGTTACTAGATGACTTGACGATGAAAATCCGGAAATTGCGTGCGTCGAATTAATGACGAAAAGTTCAAGTGGCGTACTTTAAATCCTACTATAATCAGAAAGTAGCGCGTGAGGTGCAGTGGTCGAAGGCGCCCTGCAACACACACAATCGATCTACGCACCATTGGCTCACGAAGCCTTCCATCCCTCCGAGTTCGGCAAATCGGCACCGGACTTGTCATGGAGGATATCTGCACTGGCTCGATACATCATCGGTAGGCCACCGCGAGTTTGTAAAGGCCAGATATGCATTCAATCGCCTCCAGATGAATGAAGTCGGATTCAGGACGCATCACACGGGAAATTCATCAAGGTCGACAGCTTTATCCTTTTTTATTTATAATCAGAATATTTCGATAGTATATGTACACCATGTTTCGTCTAGACGGCAGTAGTAGAACAAAGAGCTACCATTTACAATCCTACAATAAACTATTGCTCCTCTGTATTTCATCTACTAGCTGAGGCCGTCTTCTTTGTTTGACTTATTTGCCAATTGTTTCGCATTGTTTCCAATGATTCCGGATTAAAAACACAAACATCAGTAGAAAGTGGAGGAACTATACATAATGTCAAAGTGCTATGTAAAATGAACGTTTGCCTCCCAACAAGATCACCTAGACCAATTGCATGTTGTCAGTCAACCTACGTCATGACACAGTCCTGAGTGGGACACCGATGGTTACCCTCTCTGCCGAAAACAGCAAAAATTAAGGGCATGAAATCACGAATGTGAAGGTGTTTGTGACAATCCAGGTAGTAGAGTACTGCTAGCGCGTTACGGATGAATGGATAGTTTGTTGGTGCCTGGTCGTGTCAGTCAAGGATTAACGTGATTACATGTGACGAGTGATGCACGGACATTTTATACATTTATTCGTACGAATCGACTTCATTTATTGTGCGACTACAGGACTTTTTCTCGTTCTGTCCACTGTATCGCGATTCGACATCCGCAAAACTCTTGGGAAACACGGAACCCATGCCACACCGGTTTCTGCAATAATGTCGTTAAATGTTTGTCGACTTGCTTCTTAGAATTCTAAGATGAGTCCATTAGAACGTTCCCAGCTCTTCACCGAAAACTGCCGTCGACACTTATGGATCGAAGCTAGCCTTTCCTAGCACATCTGGTATCAATTCACCGATCTCGAAAAAATGCCAGGCGTTGTTGACCCTGTAAGGGACCAAGAGAGTGTCATCTCAAACCACCAAATTTCTCGCGAGATGTGGAAAAGACATGTAAAAATTGTGGAACCCTTTGCAGACTACTGACTCAATTAACCTTTTACATCTTTAGTATCTTTTCGCTATCGAAACAGTACCAAGGAGCCCAAACAGTACTGTTACAACGTACAAAAACTAATGATTGCAATGAACTATGGCAATCAATCAACTGACGCACATTGACAGATGTAGTAATAAATCTACAGTAACCAAAAAATCAACCAGCAATAAAAGTAAAGACTGGAGAAGAGAAGAAGGGTTGGATACTCTGAAGATTAGAGACTTTATCGTTAAAAATGCAACCATTCATGAGGATTGGGTTTGTGTAAGGATTCAAACTCGGTGACCTCCCATTTTCTACAGTGATCGTAGGAACCACAAAAACTGCTTAGTCACGGAAAAGCAGAAAGAGGAGAAAATCTAACTCATATTCGGTTCACTGATTTTCATTTCTAAATACTAGCTTTGAACAATCTACCAGACTAAAAAGTTAATAAAAGGGTAAAAAGGATAAAGCTCTCGGCGTTGACCAGTCTCTGAGAAATGCGCCGTGCATTCGTTAGGAATCGTTTAGAGGTGATTGAATGCATATCTGGCCTTCACAATGACTCGCGGTGGCCTGCCGATGTATCGAGCCAGTGCTGCTATCCTCCCAGACAAGTCTGGTACCAATTTGCCGACCCCGGAGGGATGGAAGGCTTGGTGTGCCATGGGCGCAGGAATGGATTGCACGTGTTTGCCGCAGTGGCGCCCCCAACCACTGCGCCACACGCGCCGTCAGGGTATGTGGATAGCAACAAGAAAAAGAAAGAAGAAAAAGACTGTACGGATCCAAAAAACACTGTAATAGAGTAAAAGTTAGCACGAAATAAAATCTTTATTCAACATAGTAAAATATGGGAGCGGCTCGCACAGTGATAACGATCCCGTTCACTACGCAGACGGCATAACTTACGCAGGCGCTACTTGGGCCCTCGACCTCGACCCGAGCCCACCAAAGCTCTAATCCCTCTAGGGTCGATAAAATGGAATCAGACTTGTCTAGGAGAAGCCATACTCCCTCCAATCGACTTGGGGACGCTCTAACGTGGTTAATTCAGAACTACAGAGAACGTGGTTAATTCAAAACTGGACCAGTATTCAACGACATGCATGACAAAGACGAAAGAATGCTCAAGCAGCAGACAAAGCCACATGCAAAAAGTTCGACGACCTTCGTGGATGGTGAATGCAAGATAACCAATCGAATGCAAGAAGTACTGCCAACCGCACACTGTGATAGATGTGATGTCGAGTCACGTAATAAAAAAAACAATCAATAGTAACATCAAAATGTTGTCATTTCGACTACAGCGTCAGCTTAACTTTGTTCAGTGTCGACTTGTGCTCCTAAAATCGTTCCCGTTGATGGATGACTGCCGATGGCACCGTTAGAGTAAAAAACTGGCTAGAAGAAAGGCAAAGCAAAGGCCTCAGGTAACACGTGAACCTCAGAAAAGGGTAATCATGGGATCGAATCTGGCCTGGGGTCCAACTTTTGCGCATATCTCAGCATCGTAGTGGTTGTAATTTAACATGGAAACATAAAAAATAATTGCACAGAACTTAAGGTGATAGGACAGTTTTACGCTAAGCGAGCCCGTGAAGGCAACCTTGGAATAGGATTTCGATGATAATAGGGAAAAATGAAGAAAAAGAAAAGACTAGAGGAGAAGATTAGACGAAAAACCACAACCCGTTGAACGATGGAAACGTCGGCAAAATGGGGGCGAATGCAGTTCGGCTGCCACGACACTATCGTTATCGATCCCACGACCGACTTTCTATTAGCCTCGGCATTGATCAAATAGTTCTCGATATTCTTGTTGAGCAAACATGAGGTGCTACTTTATTCTTTACTCCGTTAAAACTGACGTTTCGGCCGATTTCGCCTTCCTCAGAGCCAGGAAAGGTCAAGTTGACTGCAATCTATTCGGCCAAACATCCCCATAAACAAACAGAGAAAACGCTAAACAAAGATCTCAATCACATTGAACACAGAATCGCTTCTTTGCCACATTCACCGCTTTCTATGAGGCTTCCACTGTGTTATGTCGCGTGGAGACCAACCGCACAGAATTCGCACGGAAGCGTAATGTGCCCCTCCGATCAGAACAACAGGATTATATACTGCTCTATATCACGTGTGATAATGAGGCATTCTTCCTTACTGTTCATTTTCGGATTTCTGGAATTAATCCACAACGCCTCGAGTGTTTTGCGCGCTTGTGTTCTCCATTCCTGTGCGAGAATCGTGACACGTACTTCAAAGTCCTCCCCGTTATGCATCTAGGCCCTATGTGTGCCTAGTGGGATATTTGGTTTACGTTTACCGACTAGGTGTTCTTTTGTGCGGACACAGAAATGGTCAACCTGTTTCTCCAATGTATTCGTTCCCGCACGTTTTAAAAGAGATTAAATAAACTGTACCTGAGCTCATGCAATCACCGTCTCTTCCATTAGGGCGAATTATACAATTTTGCGTTGCACATAGACGATCATATAGGCGGTTACGAACTAACTGGCGTCTTAGATTACTCGGCGGCATTTCAATTATCGTTACCGAATTTTCTAGACCGGCCTTCTTAAACGACATTTTATAGTTGCACTTACATCATTTGAGATGGAGGGTAGGATAAACGGGACCTTTTTGTCGCTAGAGTTGTCGTTTGGGACCCTAGCATTTCTGCTATACCTATCTAGAGCTACAGTTTCGTAGCCATTAGAAATGGCTATTTGCCGTGGCAAGTTTCGGGATTCCTCTTCCTGCTCTCTTCTCGTGCACACGTTGGTTGCTGTTCGAAACATGTTTCTTACAAGCGCCCTTTTCGTATGAGAGGAGTGAGAGGAGAGGTAATAGACCAGAATGTTTTTACTACTTGGCTTTCGGTACCACTTCTTAATGTAGCCATTTTCTGACAGGTTAATTTGCACGTTCAGGAATGGAGGCCAGTTTTCTTTCGGTTTCTCTCGGGTGAACTTAATATGCTCTGACTGTTCGCTCAACAACTTGAAACATTTGTGCACTTCCTCTTGTGTTGAGCAAAGGACAAAACACCTCATCTACATTTCTACAGTAGAGTAACGGCCCGAGATCGGTCACTGGTGCTTCCACCTTAGACATAAACGCAATAGCAAAACTTGGTGCCAGTTGGTGTCAGTTGTCCCATTGCCAACCCTCTTATTTGAGCGTAGTACTTTCCGGACCATGTGAAGATTGAGCAGCTCAAGCATTCTTTTGAGAGCGCCATCAACTGCTCTATCTTGAAACCATACATGTCTATTTCTCCTTCGTGTTGTATAAGGAGTTCGAATATGGCTTCCATTGCGGAGTCATTCGACACGTTTGTATAAAGGGCGGTAACGTCAAAGGACTCCATCATGTACGCGCTGCTGGGCTGCGCAGCACGTAGACGATCCAGAAACATCTGGGTATTCGTAAGGTGGGCTGGAATGTGTTTCAACAATTGAGTAAATATTAGGATTAAAAACCATGTTATCCTATCCGTTGGCCCGTCTACACAGCTAATGATAGGTCTAACCTTAAATGCTGGATCGGTAGACGCAAGATCATTGCTGGATACTAACTTATGAGTTTTTATAGGCAAGTACAAGACGGGACATACTGGCACGTAAACTTTTAGTTGAGAGATAACTGATGGTTTTAAATCAACAGCCTTTGCCATTCTGACCCATTCGTGGTTCAATTTTCGGTATTTACTTTCAAACTCCTCAGATGATGGGCGATAAAGTGAAGCATTTTCAAGATGATTCTTCGTTATCTCAACAACTAACTGATGGGGAAATACGATAAACTCTCCACCCTTATCACTAACGGATAATCTCTTTTTTTCAACCTTACCAGCTCTCGTGCACAGGAACACCTAGTCGGTAAACGTAAGCCAAATACTACACTAGGCACGCAAAGGACCCAGATATATAAGGAGGAGGACTTTGAAGTACGTATCACGATCCTCGCATAGGAATCGAGAACACAAGCCCGCAAAACTGTCGAGGCGTTCTGGTTCAATTCCAGAAATCCGAAAATGAACCACAAGAAAGAATGCCTCATTATCACGCGTGACATTGGGCAATACATCATCCTGTTATTCTGATTGGAGGGGCACATTACGCTTCCGTGTGAATTCTGTGGTGTTGGTCCTTACTGATTACTGAACATGACCTAAGAAAAAGGCTAAACGTACATTGATCGATTTTTTGTTGGCCATTTGAGCTCGATTCACTTGTAGACCGTAGAAAGCTAAATTTTCGAAGGGCTTGTTCTGGCAAATCATTTTATTTCAGGGCTATTATTTAGTCTTGAAGATTAAATCGTTTGCTATTTTGTTGTATTCTGAAAGAGGTACCTAGGTTCAATGCCGATCTCTACTCACCAGATCAATTCCGTTGACGGGTGACTGCTGATAGCACGCAAAAGTCAATAACAAGGATAAGAGAAAGGCGAAACGAAGGACTCGATGGTGTGGAGGTGAACGCATTAGCAGTCGGAAAGGGTATTAGCGTGTTCGGTACCAACATCAGACGTCAGCGGTCCGCAGTTTGGCAAATATCTGACCATCATTATGGTTGTATTCTGAAAGAGTTTGACGAAAGAGTGAAGGAAACCCCGATGTTTCCTCACAGAAAGAATACATGGGAAATAGTTCTTATCCGATTTCGGTAAAAAGACCCAAATCTAACCCGAGAGAATACGAGTACTACTTTTGACAATAATGGAAGCCTTTTACAATCGAACCAAGCCGAAAATTCTTCAGGCAAAGTAAACAATGTAATACTGCTGGCTCTTAATAATAGGAATCAAGAAAGAGGGGATCGGGTAGCGTAATGATTAGAGTGCGCTGCAATGCTTACTGGATGGGTCGATGGTCCAATCAGACACCTATGACTCACCAAGCCCTCTATCCCTGCAGAGTCATCATAGTAGTACCAGACCTGTCTGGGAGGATAAAAACATTGCGTTGATTCATTGGTTGGCGAACACATTTCATTGTATGGACTAAACATGCATTCAATCAGCTCATTGATGCTACAAATGGTTCCGATGCTTCGTGATTGCGTTTAATCCTTATTGGTTTGATCGACGTCGAACGCTCTATTCTTAGTCATTTGTCCTCTGTTTTCATATCTACTGAGTTGATCCGAGCACTTCTCGCATTCGATTCGTTTTCTCGCATCAGTCATCCACTGAGGTGTTCCAAATTTTACCTTCGGCTTCGGCTGCTGCTTGAGGATTTCCATTTCATTTTGATTATCTTGGAATGCTGAGTGAGTCGATTCTTCCTGGATTCCTGAAATGTCCCTTGCTAGAGCGTTGTCACTTGTATTGCAGAGAGCGATTTCTTCCAAGACCATTCCGGAACCAATTTCCCAGCTTTGAAGAGATGAGAGACTTGGTGAACACTGAATAGCAAGGTACCAGTACCGTCCTCGTGTTTTTTTTCTACTTTAAAAGAGCAAAGCTCGAAACAGCCATCATCCTTAAATAAGGAAAAAATGAGTGCAAAACATTAGTGCTAAGAGATGAGAGACTTGGTGAACACTGAATAGCAAGGTACCAGTACCGTCCTCGTGTTTTTTTTTCTACTTTAAAAGAGCAAAGCTCGAAACAGCCATCATTCTTAAATAAGGAAAAAATGAGTGCAAAACATTAGTGCCAAGGTTGTTGCCAAAGCTTTCGTCGTGCTTACCGCTGCGTGAAATTTCCTTTTCTATATTTCCAGTGCTTCTCCGAAAAATCGCAGACTCATGTTCCTTCTCAAACAACGTATATGGAGGTTGCATAACCAAGAATGTTTTAAAAAAAGTGCGTAAATAGTGCGAGGAGTTGGATGAACAGGTAATTATATCGGTAGCTCTTTAGCTACACATTCGCTAACTTAACTTTTTCAACGAATTGAACTCTTCATTGATTTCGACTTATCGGGTTCCCACAACACAATGATTGGGTTTTCCAAAAAAAGGATTGCCATTTTTGAACTCTAATGCCCATTGATTTGATTTCTCGAGAATTAGCTGAAAACTGATCGCTTCAAGTGGTTGTTCCGCCTGCTTAATATTTGGTGCAACAAGGATGACAATGTCAGTGAGACCAACCGTTCTTCGTTGACGTTCAATCTTGCTATCCACTAACTAACTTAGATACTTTGCTAAGTTTTATCTGCTATGGTTATGAAAGTGCTTGGCTGAGTAGATCGCATCTCAATTTAACCTTTCCAGGCTCTGAAGAAGGCGAAACCGCCGAAACGTCAGCTGTTGTATCCTAATAATTTCTATACTAACAACCTCGTGTCTGCTTATTGAAATAAAACATCGAATCTTGTTTTAGATTTTGACCTTGCTGAGAATTACAATGAATTGTTTCATCAAGATGTTATCACCTCATCGAACCTTCCTTTAACCGATGGCCGACAATCTATAATGATGTTAATGCAGAATAGCGAAACTGTAGCAACGAATTTGCTCTTCGGCTAGCAAAAGATATCATGGTGGACTGCGAAGAAGCGCTCTGGATATCCAAAGATTTCATGAGCGCTCGATTATTAAGGCTTAGCATGTCAGTGTGAGATATAGCAACATATTGAATTTTCCGAATATTTCGGTGAGTTTTAACCTTTTTATTTACCGCCTATTTTTTTTAACGGCAACGAATGTTGCGAAGTATAACTTCTATAATGCTGAGATATTTGCAAAAATCCGGACGGCGGGTGTCTGCGGTAGGGAACGAACGCGCTATTGTCCTTTCCAGGGAGTCGACAATACCGATTTGGGCTCCCCAGATGAATCCCGTTGACGGGTGATTTCTGATGGCAAAAGATCGATAGAGTAGACTAGCTGAGAGACAGGCGAAACAAAGGACCTGCATGGTGTGGTGGTGAACGCGTTACTCCCCGGAAACGACAAAAGCGCGTTCGTTCCCCACCGCAGACACCTGCGGTCCGGAGTTTTGCAAGTATCTCAGCATTATTGAAATAAAATTTCCTTTTAACGTTTTACATGGCTCTTAGTCACATTCACTGTGCTAATCCCATCACTTTCGTTCGATTCATTTTCTTCGCATTCATCGTCGGCGATGGCCTCGAGCAATTAGTGTATTGTTTCTCTACTGCTTGCTAATTTTGTCTCCTTTTTGAATGCTGTAAATGCTGGTGGAGTCGATTCTTGGAGATAGCTGGACTAAGGCGTTCCTACGTGGATTATAGGAGATCGTTAGGTACCCAACAATAACAGGTGAATAGCGTAGTCAATCGATCGGGTAGCAAGGGGCTAGTTAGTCCGACTACCCGCTCTCCCCCAGTCAACGTGGGGACGTCTTAGCGCGGCTAACAACGAAATTTCTAGTTTAGTCCAGGCATTTTTCACTATCACTTTCTCAAGCAACAACATCTCATTTATGCGTCGTCACTAGTCCTCCACTTCGTCATTCGTTCAACTTCTGTCGTAATTCGTGATCGCTGATGTCAACCACCAGCGAGTTACAAGCCTACCTACTATCATTGTGGCCATGGTGATCATCGACAACATTGCTGTGAAACCACCGACAACCATAACGTCGATCATCAGAGTTTTCATCAGATTAGAATGTGAGTAGAAGTCGAAAAGAGCTTTCGCTCTCAGCTACAGAATATGCCAAAATTGGCAAATTAAAAGCTTGCTAAGCTGCTAAACTTTTCATCGGCAAATCAATGACCGATGCACATGTTATCCTAATGCCTCAGTTTCGTTTCATAGTGTTATTGTCGTTGATTCTTCTACTTTTTTAACCAGTGGTGATTTGTTGGTTCGATTCCGCTTACCGTCACCACTCAAACGACTTCGTACCAATCCGTGATAATAAGTGCATAATTTATTCATTTGAAATCATTAAAACGCTGATCTGTTGCTGATGTCGGCTTCCGCTAATCATTTGTTGTCGAGACGAAGTGCAATATATTCATCTCAATGAATTTGGTACATTAAACGGTAAACCGTAAGACACCCGATATTCATCAGTAGCTTAAGTATGCACCATGCATTCGATTCCATTCGTGACGTTGTAAAGGTGGTTGAATGCAATCCTGGCCTATATAATGACTTGCGATAGCTTACCGACATACCATGTCGATTTTTTTCATCTTTGCAGCCAACTTCTGTAATAATCCGCCGACGCCAGAATGTTACTAGGTTTCATTGGCTCTGGGCAAGAGATACTTAACCAGCTTCTGTTAAATCCAGTATAGGCCACGTCTAACCACTGCGCTACATCCTCCTAATTGTATCATATTTATTATTAAGAAGTTAAAAGAGCAACATATCTCAGTTAGACTGATAACCATGATAACCAAGGTCACGAGACATTTTTTCCTTTCCATGATTGATTTTTGTGATCGTCAGGTTTTTTTTCATGATTTAGTTATGTGGCAATAAAATTCCTCGAATAGAAATAAGCTTTGACAGCAGTGCTACAATATTATTTCAAGGCGAAGTTTACGAATTCTGTTTATACTGTGATGTTAAAGTAAAGAGAATAGAAAGTGGTTAATAAGAAGAGGAAAAGATGAGCTTTAAAAAAAAGAAAATATGAACAGCATGAAAATTACGACTTCAGGAAATGAATATGTGCAGCCAACTATCAAATCTATGCGCACAACTTGTCTTGTAAGGATATGAATTGCCTCTCTGTCAGTTGTATCGCTTCGAAATGTTTGCTCAAAAGATGATCGCGTGTACTGTAGTAACTAGAGGCACCCCGATGCGTGTAGCAGGACGTTCGTTCGATCTACCGCTTCCTGCTAAACAAACCTTTCATCTTTCCTCTGTCGACGAAATAGTGGTACGACTTGACTGGTAGGTTAAAAATAGGAGCTTGATACATCGGTACTGCAAGTCCTTGTATGCACTAGATATTCATTCATTCACGCTTCGATTTAAGTCGAATGCGTAACGCATTTCTTAGAGATTTGTTAAGCATCGAACGCTTTTAAACCAAACGAAACCAATCCGTTCTTCATGAACATCGTTTTCTTGAGATTTAGTTGAAGACCAATCTTTCCACATGCTTTATCAAAGTCTGCAAGCATGCGTTTCGCTTGGCTAATGTCTGGTGTTATAAGAACGATATCATCAGCAAAGCGAAGGTGGTGCATCTGCCGACCGTCGATTTTCACTCCCATATTATCCCATTCCAATGTTCGCATGACGTTCTGGAGGGTGGCTGTAAATAATTTTGGCGAGATTTTATCGCCTTGCCTAACTCCTCTTTTGACGTCAACGTTAATATCGTTGTAGAATGGTGAAATCTTGAATGTGAAAATTTTGTACAGCTCATGAAGAATCTTTATGTACTGAGTAGGAACTCTTTGACTACCAAGGGCCTCCATGACTGCTTCTATATCAATTGAGTCAAAGGCCTTCACTAAGTCGATGAAAGTGAGACGAGACAGAGCGTTAAACTACAATATGTACATTTATTCATATGAACTTATGAACTGATCTTCTTTAGTTGATGGCACGTTGGTACAGGTCTTCGTTGTCGTTGTTGCTGTTGTTGTTTTTGTTGGTGTTGTTGGTCGATGGCTGACGTTTCGGCGATTTCGCCTTCCTCAGAGCCGTGATGTTACGAGTGGGATAAATATATCAACTACCTATGCCGAGGTTTATAGAAATCCGGTCTTTTAAGTTACAATAAGTACAGTTTACATTTTTCCTCTTAATTGCATAGATTGATTGGTTTAATTTTAGGCGTTTCATTTTACTTCCGTCACTTTTTTATTCTAACGGAAAAATAGCCTCGTTTGTAGAATGTTCTCATTTGGATCTGGCATCAAGTTCATATTGCTATTTTTTTCAATATGACGATAAATTTAAACGCCGCGACATTTTCAGCCTAGAACTAATAAAGATTCCATTAAATTTACCAAAAAATCATCACGGTTGCTACCGATTTACTTCAGCAATTTCCCAGATAAGTCTGGTACCAACTTGTCGACCGCGAAGGGATTTAGAACTTGGTGGGCCACGGGTGTGGGAATCGACCTCATATGTATTGCACGTCGCCACGGCTCCACACTCACCCTGATTGCTCATAGCTCGTGTAAAACACGGCTGAGAGAAAGGCGAAGCGAAGGACACGCATGGTATAGTGGTGAACACGTTAGCCCTCGGAAGTGGTAAGGGCGGGTTAGATCCTCACCGCCTTCACCTGTGGTCCAGAATTTTGCAAAAATCTCCACATTATTGTAGTTGTATTTCAGGTCATGCTCTGCTATGAGGAAGAAAGGCGGTAGATAAAAAGTGGTAATATTGTGGCATACATTCTTTATTTATATGACTCATCTTCAGATCCACTTGTAGAATAGAGTGAGTTGGTTCCAGACAACTCTGGTACCAATTTGCAGAGACGGAGGGAATGGAGGACTTAGTGGGCTTGGGACCGAGTCGAACAAGTACCTGCGCTTATGATAAACGACATCAGTGCCATGGCGTTTCTGGCCTCAATAAAAGTGTCGTGATAGTCTAAATAAATAATAGTAAACAGTGATAAAGATAAATGTAGGAATAGGGGTAAAGATTTCCGTAGTTTAGTTCTCCTCAGGACCATTTAATTGTGCAAACTTTCTCATTTTTTCCTTCATAAATTGTTCGAATTATTGAATCGACTACGACTTACTGCCATTGATATCCTACAGACATTGTAATTACTCATATATTTCCGTTTGTGGGGTTAATTATAGCCCAGATGTCGATCCCAAGTTTCCGTTCGCTTGAAAAGCATGTATGAAGTTGCCATTATACTATTTATTAGTAGCAGCTGACGTTTCGAAGAATTTCTTTTCTTTGTTATGTCTTCTTTTTTCTTTGTTTCTTATTCTTCTTTATTATTTATCTCAAGATCTTCTCAGACCCGTGTTCTATGAGTTTTAAACTATCTTCCACGTGATGGCAACCAAATAAAATTCACTTTTATGGATTGCCGCCTTCTTTATAAACGTCGTTGAATCAAAGTCGAGTCAATTCCCAGGTGACCTGGGATCTACGGGCCAGAGTGCTTCCACATGGATTGCAGGGGGCAAACCAGAGAAGACTGGTACACATTTCCCGACCTGGGCGGAGTGAGATGCTAGGTGAACCCAGTATGGGGTTGAACTAGCATCGTGTTCAGAGTAAACTAAAACGTTACTACCTTCCTCCAATAGGATATGAAAACTGCTTTTTACGAAGACCAGATTTGCGAGTTTTTCAGCCTCTTTATTTGTGTAAGTTCCTAAACTTCGTTAAGGGTGCTCTACAAGCTGTTGAGTAGTGAGTATCTGACTTTTTTTTTCGTTTTGGTACCATTTCTTATAAGCATGCTATTTGTATTATTATACTGATGCAAAGAAAATTAGTACTGGTATATTAGCAGTGGTGCAGTGGTTGGAGACGCAACTGCGACACTCACGTGGAATCGATTCCTGCGCTCATGGCCCACTAAGCCTTCCATCCCTCCGGGGTCGGCAAATTGGTACCAGACTCGTCTGAGAGAATAGCAGCACTGGCTCAATACATCGGCAGGCCATCGCGAGTCATTGTAAAGGCCAGATGTGCAGCCAGTCACCTCCAACGATACTTAATGAAGTCGAATGCATGGTGCATCTTTCAGGGATTGATCAACGCCGAGACCTTTATTCATTATTATTATATTAGCAATTGGTTTACTTCTACAAATTAATACTTCGAGCGTATAACGATGCATGTGGTTCTCAAGAAACATGAAATAATTATAATCTTTTTGCTTATGGCTTTTTCTAGCATCATTTCGAATTGTGTTTCTACCATAAAGAATGAATAAGCTCTTGGCGTTGATCAATCTCTTAGGGATGCACCACGCATTCTACTTCGTTAAGCATCGCTTGGAAGTTACTGATTGCATATCCGGCCTTAACTACGACTCGCGGTGGCTTACCGATGTATCGAGCCAATGCTGCTATCCTCCTAGACAAGTATGGTACCAATTTGCCGACTCCGGAGAGAGGGATGCTTGGTGAGCCAGCGGCGTGGAATCGATTCCATGTGTATTGGAGAGATGACCACTACGCCATAAGCGCCTTCAAACATCCATATAGTTTTCGGGTCTGTTTTGAAACCACTCAACGCTTTTAACAAAATTTATCCACTTTTCATCGACTCGAGAGGAATGATGTAGTATGAATCTCAAACCAACAAGAATTGTAGAAGTTCGAAATGCTTACAAAGAATGATCAATGCTCAGATAAAGGCGAATGATATAAAACTTTGGCGGAGAGTTGCTTCAGCTAACAGTAATAGCCGCCGAGAGAAAATTCGTTCCATCGTGTGCTGCCAAAAGTCGAGAAATTCTACTGAGGACAGTCTGCCATTGCTGTGTAGTCCAAGTAGCCAAGAATGCATTACCAACCTGAAAGCTCGAATATCACTCTTTAGAAAAAATCGTTTGCAATAGAAGCTGAAACATTTAACCGTGAGAATCCCGTCAATGCGTAAGTGTTTGCTCGGAACCGGTATTGCTGCAGTTCCTCCCACAAGCTGGCATGTTTGAGGTATTGTAGCATTATTAAGAGGGCATATGTTGGTCACCGTATCTTCAACGATGAAACAGCTTTCTCTTTTGTTGTCGCCATCGGAAGCTTTAAAATGTCAACGTGTAGATATCCAAATTCGGCAATAGACACTTTTCTGTTATTTAATAATAATTTATGAGTTAAGAATTTATGGTGCTAAATTTTCGCATATAACCGACATCTTTTCGTCAAAGAACCATAAAAAATGAATCAAAGAATAATATGAATAAGTCCAATGAGATCAGTTTAGTGATTTATATTGTAATATAGCTATGTACCAACGGATCTCTCTCATAGAGGGATCTCGTGCTAGTTAGTTGTGAGGCAATGTAGCGCTACTCCAGATGACGGATAGTGGTGGACCAATAGCGAGCTTATGCTCTTTCTAACTCGCAGGTGGATCCAGGTAGTGGATTCGCTATTTCCGCTGTGCCGATTTGGCACATGCCTTCTGAATTTACATAGCCTGCAACAGATAAGCTTCTTGTGAACTTGGCCAGAAACTGAAAAGCTACAATTGAGTATACCCAGCTCTAATATTCAGAGCTCAGCAAGCTATACGCGGGTATTAATAACTAACACGTTAAAATAAGTGGACCTTATTTCCTTGACCTCGAAAGAGCCCCCGATTCGACAGCGCTGGGTAGGACGAGGACGGAGAGGCTGCTAAAGTATCAAGGTCAGGTGAGAGAACAAAGAGCACTGGGATCCATATCCATCTTTTTTACACAGAACACTTGCTACATTAATCCATCGTCAGAAACCTGGCCATTACGTAGGCAAGATGAGAGACCACTCGGTATTATTGAAGCGCATTCAAGGAGTTGTTGCTAAGAGTCCTCCATTTTACGCAAGTGAGAGAGCGAATTTGAAGCCCCGATCTACGTCAATGATCAAAAATCAAAAACGCCGCTCTATGCACTGAAATGTCGGACATCACGTGGACCGTCTCGTAATACGTTTAAACAACGGCAAATTTAAGATAGCCATTATTGAATGAATTCTTCGGGATGTTACACGCACAACAGGAAGAAAACCAAGCCGATAAAAGGTTAAAGGATAAAGCTATCGGCGTTGATCAATCCTTGAGGGATACACCATGCGTTAGACTTCATTAAGCATCATTTGGAGGTGATTAGATGCATGTCTGGCCTTTAAGATTACTTGCGGTCCCTACCGATGTATCGAGCCAGTGCTGGCTATCCTCCCAGACAAATCTGGCACCAATCTCCCGACACCGAGGGGAAGGAAAGCTTGGCACCATGGGACCTGGAGTTCATCCCATGTGTATTACAGGGCGCCTCCGACCACTGCTCTCCGCAGGCACATCACCAGCCAGATATTTAGAGTCCATTACGAAAGCCCTAGAAGAAAGATATGATGACTCGCTGTTTTTCTTCCATAAGCAAGCACGAGGTAACACGGAAGATATGATGCTCAAAGAGTCCTTGAAGTTAGCAGAACCTACTGGGCTAGTTGGTCGCGTAGAAGAAAAACGGAAGATTTAGTGGCACCTGCACTAGTCACTCGACGACCAACGGAACGACTAGTGATACAGATGATCGCTGCGTATAATGTTGTGGTTAGTGGCTAGAGATGACCTTAAGTTTAACATGCTGAATCGATCGTTAGTGGTTTCCCATATTGTGTTAACTAATCCTTTAATCTGTCTGAAGAAAAATGGTAATGCACTTGTCTAGAAAGAAGAAAGTAGCAATTTCAAACATCGGTACCGCACCGCCAATCATTGTACAAGCCAGAAATGCATTCAATCACCCCTCTACGTAACGTGATGGGATCGATTGCTTAGCGTAGCACCTAGGGCTTGATATGCGACGAGAGCTCTATTTTTTATGCTTGTATTCGAACAACATCCTTCCGTTTTGCTGTGAAAATTGTGCAGTATGTAAGCAGACATGAAATGACCAAGAAAAGTGAGGAGGTCTTGCTGAGGTAAATACAAAAAGTATAGCGTGCATAGAAAGAATTTTAAAGAAGATTAGTTAAAATTCACGTGGTAGTTGAGCATTCAGCACTGGATTAACCTTTACGGCAGCACATCTGAGTGGTTCGTAATTGATCTTAACGTAAATCTCTTCAATAATCGTTGACATCAAACCATCAGGTACACCCAGACGGCGTCCTTCCTCTTTGAGAACATATATAACCTTAAAGTAAACCTTTCTGAGGAAACAATTTCTTATGGTGGAAGCCGTCGTATATTTTGAAACTTCAGCAAAAGATGCAATTAGCAAATGTTACCATTTCGCAACGATTCGATGCTTACCGAGCCAGAAACAAGATTTTGTGTGAACGCTTTAGCTGTCTGTTCACTGATTGACATATTAGGAGCTTGCGATAGTACAGTTTGTGATCCACCGAAAGCCATTGATACCGGTAGAGTGAAATTGTAAATAGTGATGGCCAAATTCTTCTCTGTAAAACACTTTACCTTCTCTCATGTTCGGCTATTCATTTTATGGAAGAGAACAACATTATAATAAAATTGCTCTCACTCGGTTCGCCATGTTCTTACTAATAAATTCTTTTTTTACTTCAACTGTGTAGGATACAAAGCCAGCTGAGAGCTGCACTTGACCCGAGAAGAAACTGTTTGATTTTACAGGTCCGAAGCAAAAATTCGTTGCTATGGTATATCATCGACATGTTGCTTTGGTGTGTTTCCAATGAGGCCTTTTCCAATCAGAGATTTGATTACTTTTTGCCTGTTGTTCCACATCTCGACGGCGTTGGAGAAAGAGCTCCGTTTACGTCGGTGTTTTGATGGAGAAATACTTGTTTTCTGTCTACGTGGGTTTTGCGGAGTAGTCGTGGTTATTGTCCTAGATTGTGACTCCTGGTAGTCATAGCCCGTCAAATAGACATAGCAAATCGAAATCGAAAATCTTATAATTTTGAGTAGCATAAATTATAGAGAAACATTTCTAGACCGTCTAGTTACACATACAAGGAGACCATGCTATCGTGATTAGAAAATCAGTTGGAGGTCTTTCAGCGACTGAAAACTCTTAGCTAGCAGGTAAAGTTGGAAGTGTAGAATAAGAATCTCTTTTTTTTTGTAATTCCATATCGCCACGGGCGTGTTGGCTTTTTGACAGTTGAACATAATTTTGTATAACTAGAGAGTTTGATGGGTTAGGTATAAGAAAGTATAAGAAAGTCAGAAAGTCGTGGCGTTGATCAGTCTGTAAAGGATGCGCCATGCATTCGATTTCACTATGCATCGTTTCGAGGTGGTTGAATGCATATCTGGCCTTTACAATTACTTGCGATGGCCTACCGATGAATTGAGCCAGTGGTGCTATCCAACCAGACAAGTCTAGTACCAATTTGTCGACTCCGGAGGGAGGGAAGGCTTGGTGGGCCATGGGCCCGGTGATCGTTTTCACGTGTATGTTACAGGGCACCTCCAACCACTGCGCCACACGCACCCTTTGGGATAGGTATATAGTAAGATTATAGGGCAGGCTTTACTATATTGCTCTTAAGGTATACATTATTTCATGGTTACTGTTTTTTATACAGTTGCTATGGTCCTTCACACAACTTCGTTTTTTCATTACGAAATGACCCTTTATCATAGATCCCGCGAGATAATCGAGATATATGGATCATCGACCGTATGCAACTATAATCAGCTGTTCTTTCTCAGTGGAAGTCACGTAAAAAAGACTCTGAAGAAAGCAACATCGCTGAAACCGAAAAATACGATCATCTGCTGTTGTATTGTGTGTTTTGTGTGGAATTGTGCAAGTGTTAATGAGTACAAACTCACGTCTACGAGTAGCAGAAATAACGATGTACATGCTTTGAACGAATGGATTCTAACATGTGGAGACAAAAAACGATTCTATCCAGTACCTTGTCCTGGTAGAACTGGACCACATCCGAACACAGATGGAAACCAGTTAAGAAGAGTGAGAAGCGGCATCATCATAGCTTCCACGCTTCTCTGCTTTTTATCCATCTTAGAGGTAACCATTACAAACATGTGATACGTGAAAGTGAAATTACGTTCCTCTTCTTTTTAGGGAAGGCTGGAATGAAAATGTAACTTGGATAAAGTCGGCGAAGGAGAAATATTTATAGTTCACTGTGGAACTTGGGTTTCTATTGATGCCTTCGGGAAATAGAAGAAAAGCAATGTGGATTTATGAAAGTAATCAATGTATCAGAATGCTCAGAAATAAATGAGCGCTTGTAATTATTAATTGCTTTAATTCGATGTTTTATTTCAATAAGTAGACACGAGGTTGTTATTACAGAATTTATTAGGATACAAATAGCTGACGTTTTGACGGCTTCGCCTTCTTCATTTCGCATCTTAAGATGGAAGTGCCGACATACCCCGTCTTATACTTATCAAGACGCATAAGTTAACATCCGCTGATGATCTGGCGTCTACTGACCCCTCCACCCTTAAACTTAGTCCCATCATCAGTTGTGTAGACTGTATAAATATAAATAAAAAGCCTACGGATAGAATTGCTTGGTTTATAAATCTAATCCTCAACCAGTTGCTTAAAGGCATACCAGCCCATTCCACGAGCACCCAAATGATCCTGGATCGTCTACGTTACGCGCAACCCAACAACGCGAACGTGATGGAGTCCTTCGACGTCACCACCCTCTATACAGACGTGTCGAATGACTCCGCTATGCAAACCGTTCGCCATGGTTACGAAACTGTACCTTCTTGGCGTAGGCATAGAGGAAAACTACGCCACAAAGCGATAATTCTAGCGAAAACAAGGCTCCGTTCGTCCTGCCTTTTATTTCAAGCGAAATGAATTCCGTAAGGATGATAGAAATACCACCGGACACTCTAAGACGCCAGCTAGTTCGCAACCGCCTATATGACCGTCTATGTTTAACGAAAAACTGCATAATTTTCCCTAACGGTAGAGACGGTGATTGCATGACCTCGGGGGCAGACTACCTGATCTCATGTAAAGCATGCGGGGACGAATACGTTGGCGAAACGGGTAGACCGCTCTGCGTCCGCGTAAAAGAACACTTAGTCGGTAAATCTAAATTAAAGCCGAACAGTCCACTAGGCGCGCATAGGATGCAGGAACACAACGGAGAAGATTTTAAAGTAGGAGTCACTCAGGCACCAATCGAAAACAAGAGCGCGTAAAACTCTTGAAGCGTTTTGGATCAATTCCAAATATCCAAAAACGAACCGCAACGAGGAGTGTCTTGTCATCACGCGTAACTTGGCGCCGTACCTCAGACTAATCCAATAACCTGACTCAGACACAGTCCTCGTCCATGTAGTACTCTGTGCGGCTGCTATCCATCAACTAACTTTACAAGAAATAAACGATAGGTGTTTAAATGAAGCTGTTTCTTATGCGAATACAAATTTATTTGTTAAGTTTTATCTGCTAGGATTATGAAAGTGTTTGGCTGAGTAGATCTCATCTCAGCTTGACCGTTCCCGGCTCTGAAGAAGGCGAAGTCCGCCGAAACGTCAGCTTGTGCGTAAATGAAGAATAAAATAACACCTCGCGTTTGCTCAGCAAGAATATAAAAAATTTCTATTTTATGAGTTCAAACTCCGTCGTAGTTCACCAGAGACGGCTCGAAACAATGAAGTTTGGAGTGAAGGTTGTGTTGGTGAATCAACACTGCGAACACCTTTCTGGAAAATCCGATATGGTGATTTCGACCTCGAAGATAGAGAAGGCCGCGGACGTCGCAATGAGCTTAACGACGACGAGTTGAAGGCACTAGTGGAAGCAAGCACAACATTGTTCGTTGACAAAAATCTGTAGATTCGAGTGGTTTTTTTTATTAATGAAGTTTTGTTTGAATCAAGTGATGAAATTTTAAATGATATAGTTAAAAACGCTCATTTATTTTTGAACAACATAATAGCGACAAAGCAGAGACGCAAAATTGGTAGACAGTTTAACGGTGTCAACATGGAAGGGAATGTAAATCTGGTTCGGCTGAAGCTACGATGTTATTGTTAATATCACTGTGGTATCGATTTTAAAACGTGTACTTTAACAGGGTAAATGTATTCTCACTCTTAGTTCTGTATTATTCCTCATTCCGACCACCTAGTG
Organism: Angiostrongylus cantonensis; assembly: GCA_009735665.1. Lineage (NCBI taxonomy): Eukaryota > Metazoa > Nematoda > Chromadorea > Rhabditida > Metastrongylidae > Angiostrongylus > Angiostrongylus cantonensis. Next base: position 1,595,988 of record MQTX01000067.1, read on the forward strand.
AGGTGACAACATAGAGTCTCGACGAATTGGGCCTAGTCCCTCACATGATGACGATATTTGAAAAGTACTGATGAGGAGCTTTAAATCGATTTTCACAAACAGATCGCTGGATGATTTTTTATTGTGGTTGTTTCTTAGGCATACTCCACAGTATCCATATTTTCAAGATCAATCAAAATCGATTTTCTAAAACGATACTAGCATTGCAAACATCCTTTAACAAAATTTCTCCTTAAATCAGAAATCGATAAATGCTTTTTTTCTTCTATGCTAGATTTCAGTTCCTTTGAACTACTTCATCAAATGTCATTTGCATGATCGTATGATGACGAGTGTATCCCACTTTTTATGCAAATCCCTTTACATTTAATATTTTTGGGCGGAATATGTCCCCTATTTAAAGCGTGAAGGAAACATCCGTTCCTCCACCGATATTGATGTACAAGTGCTTCAATATCTGTGTAGTATATTACTGGCACGTCAAGCAAATTCTTCCACTTCCAAAAAAATGGAATGTTAATAAACGGTGGACGTTTACATAGATTATATCCATTTATCAACACACCCTTGGAGCTTGTAAGGTTATCTGTCCTAACAATTATTACAGCAATATCTTCATAGTATGCGTTGGCTCGAGCAGTTCCTCATGTCGATCCGTTCTTTTGCAAGCGACATAAGTGGAAGTTCACGGGTCTATGTATGGATTGTTCTTAAAAAACTCATATCAGTGCAATTAGGTTTCAGTAGAGGTCTTAAGAAAGTTGTATTTAACATTATTTGGAGCTTTTTTTCCAGGCTTCCCTGCCTCTGAGGAAGGCGAGGTCCGCCGAAACGTCAACTTATTCGTGATTAAAGAATAAAAATAACATCTCGCGTTTGCTAAACAAGAATACGAAGATTTATTCAAAGGTATTATTTAATATACACATCCTATGAAAGAAGTTGGTATCGGATTAATTAGTAGAGCAGTGGAGTTGTTCGCAGCCCTTATTTAGTACGAAATTGCTGATGTGGTACATCACAAAAGTTCAACGATGCTCTTTGCTTTCAAGAACGTTGTGAATCCAAAGAAGCTACTGCTTTCAAATTTATTTAGTGCTTCACTAGACAAAAATTGGAGAGCGTCTCTAGTGGGATCAATTGATCCCATATTAGTTTCATACTGGTTTGCATGCTGCGGCTACTTCTAATGCATTAGTAAACCCATCACCTTTGGCCACCCGAACATTTCTGGGCCGTAGCTTGGCAACAATTTCACACCACACAATTTCGAAAGTGCATCAGGATTTATCTATTTTAGAGTAGTAATATGAGGATTGCTACTGCGTTAGAAACCCACTTCCCCTAGCATGCTTTGCACGTCCATTCCGCCATCGCTGTTTTTAAATGAGCAACATTCGTGTGATGTATGACTTGTTCCGTATCCTATCTAATCGTTCCATTACAGAAGCTTCTCTTTTATTGCTTGTGTAACTAGTTTGTCTTTGAATAGCCTTTGCTCATTAATTTCTTTATAATCTTGTTGTTTATATGCTTATTCGATGCTTGATACTTAAACGGCTCGTCCTCACTGGTTGTGTGGGCCACAGCATATCTCCATTTTTCGGAGAGCTGTTGGTTAGGACTTTGTGTTTCCTGGGATCCCGAGGTCAACGTGGCTAAAGTCTGCTCCAGGTCTCCACCACTACAAGCAGTCGTAGCCATTGTAGATCAGAGGGGGATTTGCTACCATGCGACTTTGATACCAAGACGGTTCTGGATCTTGGTATTGGTTCACTCTTAGCTAGGCTTCGTGATGGAGACACTGTTAATATATTTGGTTGTTTATATACACACGTGTATAAAGAGTTGAATTTAAATACAGCGGCTGTAGCACCATTCAGAGTTCTAAGATACCGTCTAGTTCGTAACCGTTTCTGTGCCCGTGCTTGCATAATGTAAAACTGCATAATATGCTCTAAAGTAAGATATGGTGTTGGCATAAGTTCGATCACGTGAATCTGATTTCTTGAAAGGAATGAGGGAGGAAAATATTAACGAAAGGGTGGACAGATCACTCTGAAAACTTATGAAAGAGCATTCATGTCACCACCTTCGAAGTATTCTAGGTAAATTGCAACAATCTAGGAATAAACCACAAGGGAGATGCCTCATTATAACGGGTGATCTCGCAAGATATATCACATTGATATTTTAACGTGGAAGAGGCTAGTCAGTTGTCTATGTGAGCCCTGTACGATTCGTATTCACGTGGAATACTCAGTGGTAGCCTTATAGAAAGAGATGTATGTGTGAAAAAGCTGTCTTGTTTCCTACTCGGTTGAAATCTCGGCTTCATGGTTTTCCATCTGCGATTATGAGGTATTTAGCAACCAATATTGCAGTTAACTTAACCTTTTCATGCTCTTAGGAAAGCTAAATTTACCAAGACATTATCTGCTGCTTATAACTTATAAAAAAGAGCCCCCTATAAATTTGTCAAGAAAACAGCGATTTACGAAGAATTAGCCACCCAACTTTGATGGCAGGTGTAACGCCATGTCATCTGAATGATTGCGTGATAAATAAAATCCTATCTAGCACTATTTTTGCTTATGTTCAACCGTACAGAAATTATACAGCTTTTGTTGTGTCTCTATCCACAGTATACGTCGTTCCCGAAAACTAACTTATCTCGAAGAAATATGTGATCATCAGCCATTGTAATCGTTAAGCCACGTTCACGGGGAACTAATTTGAAAGTACCCATTATGAGGTCTCTAAAAGAAATCAGCTACTCTTAACATTACGGTAGGATTATCACGATGGTCGCTGTCGTTTTCACATACAGCAGATAGCTGATGTCCTCTACAGTGTTATGAAACTATGCTTCTAGAGTGAAGGCGATTATGTCAATTTTGGTCAAATAATTCATTGGAATGATGTACAATGCAAAGTCTTTTTTGAACTCATAAGAAAGTCGTAATATTAATTATTTGAAGAAATTCCATGTCTTATATCGCCATATGGATGGCATCCAGGTGGAAGAATAGACTACGTCAAGATATCAACCTCTTTGTAGACATCATTAGAATCTAGATGAAAACTCTGCCTAAAATAACTCTATTTCGACTGTATCGTAAAAGATTTGTTGGCAATAAATGGAAGGTATATCATCTTCCTCTTTTAAAATGTTGTGCTTGCATATTCAGTACTAATCATATCGGCAGGATTATATCCTGGCCGATGAATAAGCTATCACGATTTAGTTATCAATCATTATTACTTAACGACCTTCTCCTTCTTTGGAGACATTTAGTGCTTGGGGGACTAATTTCGGTTCAATTTCAGGTCTTTGGGGCCGCACTCTTTTGCTCACGTATTATTTTTATTGTGATGCGTGTTATCTTGCGCACCATCGTACTCCGGACCGGAGCACTGGCTCGATACATCGGTAGGCCTTCACGAGTCATTGTAAAGGTCAGATATATATTCAATCACCTTCAAACGATGCTTAATGAAGTCTAACGAATGGTGCATCCCTCAAGGATTGATTAACGCCGAAAGCATTATCCTTTTATGTCGGCTATTTGCAGATTGCAAACAATTACGCACCTTGGAAGACAATAGTTGTGAGCTCCTCTACTTTCCGCTTAGGATAATCTCTTTCTTCCATGTTTTCGATGAAGACGCTCTTGCTTGGACCATCGTTGAATTTCCAGGTTTCTGTGAATTTGTAGCCGTTTTGTATCATTTCGTATGCGTAGCAGTGTGTTACCACTTTTACGAAGCTTTTTATTGTTGCAGAAATATTATATAATTTTTTGTTCGCGGATTTGTCTAGCATCGGTTCGATTTCGTATATACAATAAAACAAGATCCGTTGTGAAGATAAGTGATCTGTGGACGGTCAGAAAATCGATTAATTTTGGAAGTAAAAACTAATAAACAGAGTTTTGAAAGTTGAACCCGCACTTCTTTTTGTTGAACTGCAAGTAATGATGTAGTTTGGTGCTTTAGCTGACAGTGACAGTTGCCCAGCTAAAGTTCGTTCCATAGCTTGAAAATAATCGCCTAGGAATTTTGCTGAGTAGGATTCGCCAACGCGTCAGACTCCAGTTGGCCATAGGAGTGTTACGAACCTGTTAACTCAAAGAATTGTTAACTATAAAAGTCGTTCTAACCTTTGTTAAAGTTTCTAACCCTCATTGCTACAGCGATGGTCAAGAATTGACTCGGTACCGATATGGCAGCAGTTCCTCCTACAGACTGGCATGTTTGGGGCATCGTGTTATTCAAGGGAGGGCATATACTTTTCACCGTACTTCCGAAGATAAGGCAACTTTCTTTCTTGTTATCGCCAACGAAAGCTGAAATATTTTAAATATATAAATATAATTCGGTAGAATGACACCAATTCTTAAGGACGTCTGGGGGTTTATGCCAGCAAATTTCTGACTGTGAAGAGAATTTTATCAATAAGGTATTGTTCGACAAAATTCACCTAGTGATTTGTATTCCAGTGGATTTCTTTCGTTTTACTATGTTGTTTGTTTCATATTGATTTTATTAAAATAAATTAGCTGTCATGGTTAGCTTTTTGCTACAGCTTATTGGAATTTTTCACGACAGAGTATTATGTGACGTGCAACCAAAATGATGCTGAAAGATTTGCAGAACCCGGAGTCAAAACCAAGCCAGATTCGAACCTGGAATTACCTTTTCCGTAGTCTGACATGTTGTCCACTGCACCTACCAAGCTCTTCTTTTGCCTCGCGTTCAACCATTTTTTTACCCCACGCCCCGAAAGGCTAATCATTGGTTCGAATCTGGCCTGAGATCCGAGCTCTACAAACTAGTTGCTGTTTGTTTGTTTACTTTTTAGTTTTGGCTTCCTTCTATTCAATCTATCCTTTATTTCCACCTGTTTTTTGCTTTTTACTTAGGTTTTCTCTGTCTTTTCAGTGCGGAAATATTTGTGCAAACGAATAACATAGTAGACATATTTTAACACATTGGCGGCGAGCTGTATAAGATTCATAGGCGGAGGTAATTTTGAAAATAATGTCGTCGCAGACGCGTTGAAGGAAATCTTGCCAAAATCGACAAGTACAAAACCACTGCACATAAGAAGAACGTTAAGCAAAAGCGGTCAAACTCACGTTTTAGTTGTTCACTCGGCATTGGATTAACAAGTACTGCCGCGCATCTCAGCGGTAGATAGTTGACCTCAGCAGTTATTTCATGTGTAGTCGCCATTCTCACAGCATCTGAAACAGCCTCGTAGCAGCCATGTTCCTCGAGAACGTCGCGCACCTCAAAAGGTCTGCTATAGAGTCGTACTCTTTTTTCACAAAGGCGAATCCAATTTTTTCAAAACGGCTGATCACTCACTGCATTGGAGACGAGATTCTCCGTGAACGTCTTTGTATTCTTCTCGCTGCTTGAAAGATAAGGAACTTTTGCTAATACTGATGATGAGTCACTGAATGCCATTTGTACCGGAAGAGTGAAGTTGGTGATAGTGAAGGTCAGATTTCTCTCTGAATTGTTTTGCTTGCTTTTATGTAAGGCACATCAAAGGATAGTTTTTAATTATTTCTGTTTAAGTAATTCTTTGTATTCTTGTGCAGTGCTGAGCTACCCTCAAGTGGGTTAGAGGGAGCGAACTGTTGCCAAACAAGCCCGGTAGCAAATTGCCGACTCCGGAGGAAAGAAAGGATTGGTGAACCTGGAGCAGTGCCAAAGCAACGTGGTTGAATATTCAGCAATAATCTAAGAACAACGATTCCTACGACTCTGACTGGTACATGAAAAAGGTGATCTAAGTTCACATGAAGAAGCTGGTAGATTCTTAATTTCACGTCCAACAATTTATGGATACTTCTTTTTTTTGTCAAGGATATAAACATAAAACAAGAGCAGTTTTAGTGGGGTAATATAAACCACTAAAAAATAGAATAAAAGTTTGGTGGCGATGTGAATGTTGCGATACTATAATGTGAAATTATGAAGTATGCTATTATAGCACAAGGGCATGGGCGGTTTTGTCCTTTTATAATTGCCCACCTGGGTAGCCGCCAGTTGCCCTCTTTTGACCAGTATGATAACCCATACGAAGGTAATGTTTGAAAAAATTCTAACCATGTAGTTTTTTAATGGATTTTTGGGGCCATCGTTTTATTGCGTATTCCAATTTTGTGTAAAATATTATCAAATTGTTGTTTAGATAGATATTTAGATATTTAGAATCGTTGTTCTTAGATTACTGCTGAATATTCAACCACGTTGCTTTGGCACTGCTCCAGGTTCACCAATCCTTTCTTTCCTCCGGAGTCGGCAATTTGCTACCGGGCTTGTTTGGCAACAGTTCGCTCCCTCTAACCCACTTGAGGGTAGCTCAGCACTGTTATCCCAGAACTCTAAGGAGAATCGGCTCGGCCGGCATTCAATCAAATTCACAAGGAAGAAGAAAATCTTCGAAAAGCAGGATCAATGCCGAGGTTAATAGAAAGTCGGTCGTGGAAGTTATTTCTGTTTATTTTTCCTACCACAACTAGAGATCTATGATTCGTGGTGGTGCGTGATGGTCGGAGACAGGAACTAATGTTTGGGTTTTAGTGGTGCAATGCACAAAACCACTCCAAAAAAGTGTTATGGACATGTTCTCGTGATTTCTCCGTGATTTCCCCTAGAACCTAAGATTGGGCGAAAATCCTTGATGCACAATGTACTGACAAGATGTATGGCGAGTAACTTGTTTCTCTTCAAAATTTTGAGGCAGTCTCACTACTGCTTTCCTAAAACGTCACTATAGACAGTAGTGGTAGTAGTGATCAACGAGAGTGCTTCTCTCCGTCGGATTTTTCCAATGGGTTCGATGCCGCTTTGTGCTTTCCAGATCGATCTCCTTGACGGATGATTACTGATGGCAACTAGAGGTCAAAGACACGGCTGAGAGAAAGGCCGAACGAAGGACCAGCTTGGTGTGCTGGTGAACGAGTTAGCCAGTGAAGGGATAATAACGTGTTCAATCCCCACCACGTGAACCTACAATCTTGAGTTTTGTAGTTATATCTCTCATCACAACATGCCATGAAATAGAATAGGCAGTAAATAAAAAGTGACTACAGTGAGTAGAGTTGGACAAAAATGATCTAGGCGTTTGCGGTAGATTTGGAATAAAGATATCCCTAGAGAAAGAAAATAAGGAAATCTCTGGTACAATGAAAAGTGGCATAGAGTTCTTCTTAATCATATAGACCTCTAAAGTGTGCCTAGGCAAAAGAAAATTTGTAAAAGTCACCTTTTTAACTTATTATTTACTGCCTACTCTTTTTAATGGCAGGTTAAATGATGCTGAGATATTTGCAAAACTCCGGACTGCAGGTGTTTGCGGTGGGGAACGAACGCGCTATTGTCCTTTACGGGGAGTAACGCGTTCCCCACCACACCTTGCGGGTCCTTCGTATCATTAAAGTCACCTTTTTATTTTATTGCTTGAAACGACCACTCAAAAGAAGGGAGCCAACGCTTGGATTACCATTCGTCATTCTCAAGGCGCTAATCAACAAGTGGTTCGAGATCTTTGTCCTCATTTGCGCGGCGCCACTCCTTTCTTAACGCATGAAATTAACGCATATACCGACACTATGACAACGCACAGATTGTGGTGAAACACATGGAGGAAGTATAATATTCCTGAAATATTTTTTAAACCGACTTTCATTAATGCTCGGCAAAAATAATCAATACCTTTTTCGATCATGTAAACAAACACGAGCTCAATGAAAATCATTATTTGGCCAACTTTTCGATGCCTTCTTCTTCTTCAGAGCCGGATCGATCCGATTAGATGATTCACAGCTGGTGGTCATCGCTATGTGGGTGTTCGTTGTCACATCGAGTGGAGTCCAACTAAGTGGAGCTCCAATCAAATCTCACACGTCGGTACATTCTCAATGTGATCTGTATTTTATGTGTTAACCAATAGAATAGCGATTGCTGCATGATGCATTGCCGCCAAAAATGCAGATCATACTGAATGGCGTCAGTGGAAGAGCACCTGCACAGTATAATAAGGCAATGTCGAGTGAGATTGTTCATTCGACCAATACTCGACTTTATTGAATACTCGATGAGACAACGTACACCCACACTGCGAGGACGACTACCTGTGGACCATCGACTTGCAAACTGGATCCGAAGAAGACGAAGACATTGAAACATTAACGGGATAAATCTTTTCATAAACCTCGTGTTTGCTTAATAATCAAAAAAGGTATTCTTGGAATAGACTACTTTGTTCAGCATCTATCTAGGCTCTTTGTATTTCAGAGATTCAGCATTGAAATAGAGACAACACTCTTGGTATTGGAAGAACTGGAAAGATGGACATAAAGTCAAGCACAGACTCGGTTCATGAATGACTTAAAGTGCTACGAAGAACGAATTGGGAAGTTCTTTGACCGTCCAGAGCAATGTGTCCTGATTCGAAACATCAATATTGATCATTTGTTCTGAAGAAAAATAACGACTTATGTTTAAGCAATCAAATTTAATTGACAAAAAAACTTGTTGAGGAGATTCAGAACAGGCCAAACAAGGTACCCGATCTTGTCATACGATCCAAAGACGAATGCAAGTGGTTCTCGAAAATAGGTGCGTATCAGTGAAACGAGATGAAGACGTCAGAATAGATGTCTAACCGCTGAAACGCTGAGGCAACAAAACCTAGCGATATTCGAAGAAGCTGAAAATTAGAAGGCATTTAAAGTAAAAGCTTTTTTTCTAACAATCACTCGTTCGTAGGATCGACTTTCTATTAACCTCGACATTGGAATGTGAATGCATCGTTTTCTTGTTCAGCAATCGCGAGGATGTTATACAGCATATGTTTACTTCCATAGAACAACACAATAAAATACAACAGTAGCTGACGTTCCGTCAGCATCGCCTTCTTAAGAGCCTGGAAGGGTGCACTGATATGCAGTTTACTAGGAGAAACATTTCAATAACATTTACAAAAAGACGAAAAACTCCATGGCGATTACATGGTCAACAGCTTTTCGAAAATCTCACCGCTTTTTACGTGACTTCCAATGAGGAAGGCTAGAACAGCTGATTATAGTCGCACATGGCTGATGACTGTCCCACCCCACATCAGAAATTGATCCAAAGATACGGGGTTAGGTCGCGTGTGACCTCTGGGCATTCATCCCTGCTTTTCGTTGAAGGTGATTGAATGCATATCTGGCCTTTACAAAGACTCGCGGTGGCCTACCGATGTATCGAGCCAGTGTTGCTATCCTCCCAGACAAGTCTGGTACCAATGTGCCGACCCCGGAGGGATGGAAGGCTTGGTGGACTATGGGCGAAGGGATCGACTCCGCGTGTGTGTTGCAGTGGCGCCTCCTACCACTGCGCCACAAGCAACCCACATTAAGGGTAAGCTACGGAAATTTGCTGTTTCACATAGGCGGTCATATAGGCGGTTACGAACTAACTAACGACGTAGAGGACCCTGTGGTATTTTAACTCATGCTACCGATTCCTTTAGACATGCCTCTTTCAGGCATCGTTTTATAGCTACGCTTCCTTTCATCGCTAATAAAAGGCAACATAAACGAGACTTTCTTTTGGCCAAATGTTTCGTTTCGGCGCGTCGCTCTCCTCCTAAACTTATCTCCTGCGGTAACTACTTCGTAGCCATTGGAGATGGCTCTTTCCCCAGCCAAAGTCGCGTGATTCTTCCTTTACTTCCCTACTTGTGCACACACAGGTGGTTGCTCGAAACATGTTTCTCACATTCGCCCTCTTTGTGTGTGAAGGGTGGGAAGAAAGGAAATGAACGAGGATGTTCTTGTTACTTGGTTTCGGTACCACTTTATCATGTAATCGCTACTTGATAGGTTTATTTGAATGCGTAAAAACGAAAGCCAGTTTTTGGTCGGTTTTTCCCGGGTGAACTTAATGTACTCAAACTACTCGTCAAATAAATCAACGAAATCAACGCATTTGTCCATCTTCTCCTGCGTAGAGAAAAGCTGCGTGGACAAGCCATGTATGTGCATTCTTCCTTCATGTTCAAAAAGAAGCTCGTGGATGGCTTACATTGTGGAGTCATTAGACACGATGGTGAACAGCGCAGTAACGTTGAGGGACTCCATCAGGTACGCGCTATTTGGAGATGCGTTACGTAGACGTTTTAGGAACATTTGGGTGTTTGTGAGATGAGCTGGAATGTGGTTAAGCAATGGGTAAATTTTAGGCTTGAAAACCGTTTTTGAATTTTCCGATAAGCCTATCAAGTAGCCGTTACATAACAAAGTGGTGCCGAAACCCAAGTAACAAGAACATCCTTGTTAATTTTCTTGGTCAATGACTATGATCATCTGTTCTTATCCTCCTCATTGGAAGTCACGAAAAAAGTGGTGAGTGTTTCGAGGTGTTGATCATGTAATTGCCATGAAGTTTTTTGTCTTACTGTAAGTGTTATTGAAGTGTTTGGACTAATAAATTGAATATCAGTATACCCTTCCAGGCTCTGAAGAAGGCGATACTGCCGAAACGTCAGCTACTGTTGTTTTGTATTGTATCACCTGTATCACCTGTAGTCCCGTTGATCGTCGAGTGACCCGAGCGGGCGCCAGTAAATCCTCCATTTTTCCCTATCGAGGGCAAGAGTAGCCCAATGGGTTCTCCTCGCTTTAGGGACTCGTCGAGCATCATATCCTTCTTCTAGGCTTTTCGTGAAGAACTCTGACCATCGGGTCGGTGGTCTTCCTGCAGTACGTTTGACATCCCGAGGAATCCAGTCACTAACAGCCCTTGTCCATCCGTTATCATTCATGGCTGGTTATACTCACGGGTAGCTTGCCAGGCTCTCCCAGAGTGGACATGGAGCTTATTTGTTGGAGGCGACTCCTAACCGCCTCCCATATACTTCCCTGTCACTTGATTGCAGGCTTTTGGCCGAATTGACTCGTAGAATACAATCCGCATAAAGCGAGAACGCACCTACACACGCATGCATGAATACGCCTAGTAAATACAGAGAGTATGTGCCAAATCGGCGCAGCAGAAACAGGGAGTCCATCCCCTGGATCCACCTGCGTCTCAGGGAAGCAAAGGTCGCTTTTGATCCGCGATTAACCCCCTATCCACCACCTGGGGACGCGCCACGTAGCCTCGCGACTAACCGACTCGAGATCCCTCATATGAGGGAGATCCGTGGTTTTGTATTGTATTGTGTGTTTTTCTGTGGAAGTAAATGTATGCTGTATAACAAGCTCGCGATTGCTGAACAAGAAAACGACACCAGTCACTCGGTCGTTTTTCCATTAAAACTAAAACAGATACAAAATTGCAGAATTAAGACGAGAAAATCAAATTTCAAGTAGGTCGTTGTTGAAATCACATTGTTATGTTTTATTTGTTGCCAACTACAATTTTTTTATGGCAAGGCATTATTCGAAACACGACCACACTGGTGCTGAGATTTTTGCAGAACTCTGAACCGTAAGTGACTGCTATGGGGAAAGAACGCGCTATTACCTTTTCCGGGGGCTAACCCGTTCACCATCACACCATACGGATCCTTCGTTTCGCCTGTCTCTCAGCTAGTTTTCTATGGATCAGTGCCATCAACAATCACTCGTCAACGGAATTGATCTGGGGAGCCAAAATCGCCATTGAACCCAGTTAAGATGAGCCTGTAGTTGAAATCACATTGTTAACCTTATGTTTGCTGCAAAAAACGACGTACTAGCATGGTGTGATGGTGGACGCGTTACTCCCCGAAAAGGATAATAGCATGTTCGTTTCTCACCAGCACACCAAGCGGGTCCTTCGTTCGGCCTTTCTCTCAGCCGTGTTTTGACCTCTATTTGCCATCAGCAATCATCCGTCAAGGAGATCGATCTGGAAAGCACAAAGCGGCATCGAACCCATTGGAAAAATCCGACGGAGAGAAGCACGAAACCAAAGACTTACATGGTGTGGTGGTGAACGCGTTAGCCACTGAATGGGTAATAACGTGTTCGATCTCCACCGCCGGCACCTGCAATCCGTAGTTCTGCAAATGTCTTGGCGCCATAGCTTTTTCTCTTCGAAGACAGATCCTATTTTCCCTATCGTATTGTTACCATATCTTTTAAAGGCAGTGCGAACATATAAGAAGCTTCTCAGGATGTCGGCGATCAATTTTGCCAAAGTTGAGGATTAAATATATGCACCCAATAGAAACAGAGTTTAATACACATTCTCGAATTATAGATCAAAAACAGTGACAACAAAGGCAGTGATGGAATCTAAGTTAATTAGCAACTCAATTTTCAATTAGCGTTACGTAGCCTCCCCACTTGCCTGTTTGAAGCTTCTCGCATGATAAAGAACTGTAGACTGCTTTTATATGTATTTGTGGTATTACAGTGCCAATTGTCTAGTCGTTTATGTGGCGCATAACAGACAAGGTGCATTGCATGCAATCGCACATGACCAAAAATAAATGAACCATTCAGTTTTAAACAAACATGTCTCGGTTCACTGTGAAGTTTATGAATTGGAAAGAAAGCGGCCAGAATTTTCAGGTCCAGGTTGTCGACAGCTGCACTGGTTTTCGCAGTGAGAGAAGTCTGTCTTTCTAGAACACTTCGGAATGCATCTTTTCCACTTTTCTTCGATGGGGTTCGTATTTAAGCCGGTGATGGAATTGAACAATCATGGTTCCCTAAAACACAGAAAGGTGGGTGGTTCACCTCAACGTGTCCTTATGCTTTCCGTTCCCGAGCTTACTTTGGAATTTCTGAAATTACAGTTTTCGAATTCACTTTTTCTTCAATTTGAACTTCAAACATATTTAAAATCGAAGCAACGTTTCAAAAGCGCTGTTTGTAAGTCTAAAACGATAGAGTGAGACTTATTCTATAGTAGCATTAAGTTCTCAACTTCTTGACCTACCTACTTATTATACTTAAGAGGTATTGGCAGTTATGAAAAGACCAGCATCGTGCGTTTTGGGGTAAAAGACATCACTGTACCACTTTTATACACAAAGCTTTTATTTTTAACCCATTTCTTCCAAACGTCCACAATTCGGTGGAAAATTTGAACCAATAGTGTTTTTTTCCTTTTAAAACAACGTTCGTCTTTGTTTACGAGAAGCTCATTACAGAGAAAGTCTTTCTTTCCCTGAATGTGATGATTCTCTCACTCTCGCCGAAATGCCGTCGAGAGCTGCAACAACACATCAAACACCACCACATTCAAGCTTATCTCTCATGGTAGTTAAGTGACTTTTTGTCTTTATGCGCATTAAATTAGACGGTGATGAGATAAGAGGATTCACGACCGGTCATCACATCTACTATGCAGATCCCAGGACTTCCCGCTTTCTATTCCTTTTCCTCGCATCCATCACTCACAATGCTCTTGCAACTTGTGCGTGTGTGTTCAGCTGCTACTTGAAGATTTCATCTTCTTTATGAGTGTCGTAGAGCACTGGTCGATTCGATTCTCCTTCTAATCGTGAAGACCAAGTCCACGATCTTTCCATTAGAAATTGGTACCAAGGTTGTCTGAGAGGATAAAAACACTGTATTCAGTAGGTCCGCGCGGCTCAGTGTATGGGCCAAGCAAGCATTAACGTAGACGATGCTATGAATGGACTCGAGTCGAATGCATACCGTTTCCCTCAAGGGTGGACCCACGCTGAACATTTCATCCTTTATCCTTTCACTCAATTTACTTTTATATACACAATTAAGCTTCATATTGTTGCAACTAATATATATGCTTTAATCTGCGTAATTCCGATATTTTTTTTTTACATCCTACAGCAACATTTCTCCGTGTTCCATTGATAGAGAAGAGTTGTGGCTTTGCCCGTCGTGTTGCCGTGATCTCTTCAAATTTTATTAATGGTCTTGCGAAATTGCTGTTTTTCTAGGGGGTAATCCAGCTCTCTTCCTCTACTGGTGGGTGAATAACCGAATAAGCACTTTGCAAATTGTGCTCTTCAATTGTAGGAATAAGCGACGTGGAGAGATCAAAAACCGGCGTAGTAATGGGCGTTTTGGAGGCAAATTGTGGTTATTTATGTTGTTTCCTTCTCGAAAATCTTCTAATAGGAACGATTTGCATTAAAAACATCGGTAAAATGGAGCAATGGATTCTATTCAGAGATCTGTACCCGTGCTGGAAACCAAGGCAGATAGAGCTTTTGCTTTTTTGCTCTGTGAAGAGTTTTTGTTTTTGTAACAGATGAGTATGAAACATTCTTTTTCATATTCCTCCCAACAAGACTCTCAGCTCCACAAATTGGTTTAACTTAGGAGAAATTTGAAAAAGGCTCCGAAGGTCAGTTTATCCAAAACCTAATATATTCAGATGGGGTCGTATTAGGTAAGGCAATATCAAAATAGCACGTCTTCTTACGTAGCTAAGTAAGTATTGTGCTTAATTAAATCTTTTGTGGAAGTTTTATGAGTGCCAATCTATATAGTGCCAGATTAGCTCAGGACAACAGCAATTTTTGCCGAGGCTTAATAGAAGTCGATTTCTAGAACAGAGAATGCTAATCTTTTATTTTAGATACATAAAGTTGTCCTACTTGAGAATTCTGCCTCTAAATCCAATTACTCTGAGAGTAATCTCCACATTGAGACGATGGCGTTGCGGTGACAAAGCTTAGTCTCCGTTCATCTACTACTTATCAAATTTCGATTGCATCTGCCTACTTTCGTTTGTTCCTTTCATGTTTTTGCAACCTTTGTGTAACTTTGGAATACCTTCGTTCCCCCTACTTGTCTTAACCATTCACTGAGAGCTGCCTATTGCAAAATAGATTAACACTACGAAGTAATACTCTTGCCATTTCAGCTACTCGCTGTCATTCCCATCGCTTCTTCTCTTGCTTGATTTTCTACGTAAATAATTTTATCATAAAGCCAGATAAACGAGGAAGTATACGGCAGGTTATTTAAGACAAAGTTCACCAAATATTCTTCATGAATGAATCAGTTCTGTGAAGGAAGGATGAACGTAGCGGTCACGCCCCTGTGGTTTACCGCCTCATCGCGACTGGATGATATTGCTCGAAGTCAGACCGCTAGCTACAGTTCAGAGTGCATCTCCTCTTCCCCATGAAGAACGACAGCGTGTAGTGCAGCGATTAGAGGTACTTTGCAAAAAATTCGAGCCGAAGGCCGAAGGACATGGTGAAGAGTCTCTGAAGTATATTGTAAATGACTGGGTGACATATTGTGATTTTCGTAACACGTTCATTCGAAGGTTTTTAAAACTTTTGCGGTCTTTTGTTGAACATTGGCAGATGGAGTCTACATACAGAACTAAGAGACCACTACGTTGGTGAGATATTTGCAAAACTCTGGATCGCAGGTGTCTGTGGTGGAGAACGAACGCGCTATTGTCCTTTCCGGGAGTAACGCGTTCACCACCACACCATGTGGGTCTATCGTTTCGACTGTCTCTCAGCTAGTTCTATCGATCTCTGCCATCAGCAATCACCCGTCAGCGGGATTGATCTGGGGAGCGCAAATCGGCAATGAACCCAGTTAGGCTGAGGCTTTTAGTTCTAATCACAATCTTAACCCAGTTAAGCTGAGACTGAGAGACAGGTAAAACGAAGGTAAAACATTAAGAGACCACTTTTTAGTAAAATTTGATCTTAGATTTTTCTTGAGGTGAAAGTGAACAAACCCGTTGATTTGTAGACACGGACTGAATTCATTCTGACAAAGCTGCTACGCTTAAAGAAAATTGACATCAAGTAGCTCTCTAGATAACTGCGATGACAGGCTATGCCACCGATCAGAACATCTTAGTACATTCTAATACTGAAATCCGTCTACTACCTTCTAAGACTTTTCGTTTCAATAAATTCTGTTAGGTGCACTCTGCATTACCCACGCTTAGTCTTTGGTTTCATAATGTGCCGAGCATAATGGACCACGAGCTAACCAAATTCCCATCCCTCCATGATAAGTAATGTATGGTGGCACACCTGTCTGGAAAAATGTAAACATTACTTGATGAATATGCTTCGGCCAGTGATTGAATGCAAGGCGCATCCCGGAAATCGATCAATGCTGAACCCTTCTTCTTTCATTTTTTATGCCTGAGGATTTTCTTTCCAGCACAGCATAACGCATCGTCCTAATATTTTCCTTTGTCTCCAAAACATTTTCGTTTTGCACTATTTCTAGAATACCCAATCTCCTTACATTTTTTCTTCTTTGCTTGCGTCCATTTTCACTAATGTTTGGTGTTTTCAATTTTTCTGCTTTGATTGAATTTCACTTCAATGCAGTTTTAACTCGCTTATCATCATTACCATTTCAGTTCCCTTGCAGTTTTGACTGCTTTGTTCTTCCTCGTAAGTTTTTCTAGCACGTTGTTGTGGCTACGTCGATGAAGTTTTTTCCGTTTCCCTTTATCGACACTAGAACGATTTCACTCACTCTTTGTTGCGATGAGGCTGAGGTTTCGGCGGATTTCGCCTTCCTAAGAGCCTGGAAAGGTCAAGTTGACAGCAATGAACCAGGTCAAACACGGTAAAATGATATGGTCCCCGAAGAATTTCTTCAACTTTTGCTTACCTTCTACAATGTTTCGTTGGCTCCTTAAACGTTTTAATGTGTAGATTTTTTCATTTTCAAATTAATTTACATACCAAACGGATTGAAAACATTTAAGCTGACATCGTTCTATCAGGTACCGAACTCATATCGAAGCGAAGACGATATCGAGAAAGAAAAGAAGAAACTCACATCATCTCGAATTCGCACAGAAATGTTACGCTTGAACTGGAAAAGAAAGAACAACGTTAAACAAAAATTGCTAAGACATCTCCTTCAAAACCCCGTCCTCTAACGACCAGTAGGGAAAAGGGAGAACGAGTTCCCAGATATCGAACTGCATTACCTAACACTGTATTATCTTGATTTAAGTGTTTCCATATTTCACTACAGATGCTCAAGTGCGAGTAAAATTTACATCAAGGTAGAGCTCATCTTTGGATATTTTCTCTTGTTGAGTGGCAAAAAATGTCCAAAACATCAGTATTCTTGTTTCGTTAGTAAACCAAGCGCACTGATTTGTTTTGAACCACTAGATGAATTAATAGTAATTTCTTCCGTATTAGCTGGGCGGTTGATAATTAGCCAAGAACAGATTAAAAAAGTAAAAAAGGATAAACCTCTCGGCGTTGATCAATCCTTGAGGGATGTACCATGCATTGGACTTCATTAAGCATCGTTTGGAGGTGATTGAATGCATCTCTGGCCTTTAAGAAGACTCGCGGTCCCTACCGATCTATCGAGCCAGTGCTGCTATCCTCTTAGACAATTCTGGTACCAGTTTGCCAATTCCGGAGGAATGGAAGGCTTGGTGAGCCATGGGCGCTGAGATCGATTCCACGTGCGCCTCCAGCCACTGCGCCACACGCGCCCTTGAGAAGAACAGTTAGGGTTCCGAAAATAGATTTTTTTTGCAAATTGCATTGGCTTTTAGAAAACGGAATCATATCGTAGGAGTTGAGCCCACTCTGAATTTCTTCCTAAATTTCTACTAGACCTATCTCTAATTTATTGAATTTTTTCGTGGGTGATGAATTCAAGGAATCAAATGAAAGAAATACCGAGATCTCAGCAGCTCAATATATGTGATGTCGAGCATGCGTATTTTCTTATAACCACAATAATGCTGAAATATTCGCATATCTCCAGGCAGCAGCTGTCTGCGGTGAGTATCCAACACGCAATTACCCTTTCCGGAAGCTAACGCGTTCACTACCGTACCATGCACGAACTTCGTTTCGCCTTTCAGCTGTTGACCTATAGGTGCAATCAACGATCACCCGTCAACGGGATTGATCTGGAAAGACGCCATTGAACCCAGTTAAGCTGGAGCTATAATATAAATCACAATGTAAATACTTTTTAATCACTGCCTATTCTTCTTCCATGGCAGGATATGATGCGAAATGTAACCACTATCAGTCTGAGATATTTGCAAAGCTCCGGACTACGCAAAATATTTGCTCAGATTTCAAAAACCCGATTTCCTTTAACCTCGGGATAACTATTTAGCGCGCATTCTTCCATTAGTAAATCAACACGAGGTTCATTAAAAAAAACTCTTTGTGAAGCTCGTGTTAGTTTATCTATAAAAAAAACAAATGCTTTGGACAACGATGATTTCTTATGGTGTGACGTCTTCAACAGAATTGATCTGAGTCTCGCCTAGCAGCACTAAATAAATAAATGAATATTTAACAATCATTTTAGCCACTGTGAACTATAGCACCTGTATTGCAATTATCCCACTCCAATGTAGAAACTCATTTGTAGATGATGTCAGCCAGTAGGATGCATGTCGCTTACACAGCGGTTGCCAAGTTCTGCGAATCGCAGCCGTCGCCGACGCCACGTGATGAGAAGATTCGCTCCATAGCACGATCTGTGCAAGAGATTCCAGAATGTGAAGAGGAAAACGAGCCCTGGGTATTTCAGTTACTTCTGTTACCGTAATAGTTGTAAGTTCTGATTTGTGTAATCGCACAGTTTCGTTACTTCTATAGCACCAGGATAAGAACCGCGGTTACATATGGCGCAACCACTCGCTGCCGTTGCTCGCTGTCGTTGCATCTTTGATCATTTTTCTCTTTTATGGTTTGCGAAACTTTCTGCAAATATCTGGAAGAAAAGAAGGATAAAGTATAAAGCTTTCGGTGTAGGTCAATCCCTGCGGAATTCGCCATGGATTCGATTTTTCATTAAGCATCGTTTGGAGGTGACTGAATGCATATCTGGCTCTCAAAATGACTCGCGATGGACTACCGATGTATCGAGCCAGTGCTACTATCCTTCTAGACAATTCTGGCAATAATGTGCCGACTCCGGAGGGTTGGAAGGCTGAGTGGAGCATGAGCGTGGAGATTGATTCCACGTTCGTGTTGCAAGGAGACTCCGACCACTGCGCCATACGCGCTGCTTTTTGATAGTAACAGCTCATTAATATAGAGAAAGCGACTTCTACAGCGTCTTATGTATTCACTAGATATCTTAATTCGTGTTTGCTTGATAAATTTGTGCTTTGATTTCTTGCGAAAGTGATGTAGGTTGAAATTTTTATGTATTCTTGTAGTAAAGGTGTATGGAAATAAGGTGAAAATTTAACAATCTGGTCGAATGAATATGTCTTCACCATCTACTTTTAGGTAGGCACATCAAGGGATCCTGTACGACCTTTCATTCTTGTCAACTCACCGTTCACTCGGCGACGTTACTGCCCCACACACAACAGTCCGGTGGTATCAAGGTCCGCTTTAGTTCAAACATTATAGAAACTTTGTAAATGCCGATAAAAATCCCACAGTGTCTTTGTCACCCTTTCGAAAATTGCAACTTACTGTCTCTTGATAGTCTTTATAGATTAACATTAGATCATAGATCCTTTCGTGTCAACATTTTGTAAACATTTTTTTCAAACGATCTTCCATGTTACACCCTAAAAAGTCGCCAGCTTTGCAAGAACCAAACAAATTTGGCAATGTTTAGTTTTTCCTTGTCCATTGTTATTCTTTGAAAAATTCAAACACTTGGACATTCAAATCAAACACTACCAACCAAAGATTTCGTGATTTTTTCTGGATTTCACTCACAAGGAAGATCTTACCAACCAAGTTTTCCACAATTTTTTGCCACATATTTGCGAATTTGTTCCTGTAGAACCCGTCATCACAACTACTGTGTGGTTCCGAGGCGCATACTGCAGTCGGTGCGTTTTTCTCGCATTCATCGTCCACAAAGATCTTCTTATGTTGTTTCGGGTGCTACTTGTGGATTTCATCTTCTTTTATGAATGTCGTAGAACAATGATCGAGCACATTCTCTTCTCATTCTTTGAGATAGCTGGGCCAAGGCCTTCCCACGTGGATTGAAGAAAAGATGTTAGGCTTTATTTAGACTCTG
The DNA here is from genome assembly GCA_009735665.1 of Angiostrongylus cantonensis. Taxonomy (NCBI): domain Eukaryota; kingdom Metazoa; phylum Nematoda; class Chromadorea; order Rhabditida; family Metastrongylidae; genus Angiostrongylus; species Angiostrongylus cantonensis. The sequence continues at coordinate 1,615,961 of MQTX01000067.1, forward strand.
AATATCGATAAAAAGAGTTTTTTTCAGCAATCGCGAGATTGTTACTCAGCACACGTTTGGTTTCTTAGAAAAAGAACTTTAGGGTTTGACCAAGTAAATTGCGTATCAGTGTACCCTTCCAGGCTCTGAAGATGGCAGTACAGCCACAACGTCAGCTATCGTTGTCTTGTCTTTTCATTTTGCAAGGAGATATGCGTGTGATGAATAATAACGTCGCGATTGCTGAAAAAGAAAACGAGATAATTACAATTCAATGCCGAGTTAATAGAAAGTCGACCAAAAAGAAGTTTCTAGCTCTTTTATTTACTGCCTACTATAATTTTTGACGGCAAGGTATTATGTGAAGTACAACCACAATGGTTCTGAGATATTTGCAAAATTCCGGAGCTCAGATATCTACGGGCAGGAATCGAGCACGTTATGTCCATTGCTGGGAATGACAAAGTACTTTGTTTTAAAATAAGAATGACATTTAAAAAAGGATCAAACCTTTCCTGCTGATTAATCACTGAGGGATACGTCATGCATGCATTCGACTTTATTCAGCATCGTTAGAAATGATTGATTGCATTTCCGGCTTAAACAGTGACTTTCCACGGCCTAGAAATGTATGAAAAAAATGTTGCTCTCCTCTTAGATATGTCTGGCATCAAATTGCCACTTTCCAAAGCACTAGAGGCCTAGCAAGCCGACGGCGCGGGATCGAACCATTGGCACTTCTAAAAACACGTGTATCTAGATCGACATTAAAACGGATAAAAAGAAAGCTCTCGGCGTTGATCAATCCCTGTGGCATGCGCCAAACATTCGACTTCATTAAGCATCGTTTGAGGTGATTGAATATATATCTGGCCTTTAAAATGACTCGCGGTGGCCTACCGATGTATCGAGCCAGTGCTGCTATCCTCCCAGACAAGTCTGGTACCAATTTGCCGACCCCGGACAATGGAAGGCTTGGTGGGCCATGGGCGCAGGGATCGATTCCACGTGTGTGCAGTAGTGGAGCCTCCAACCACTGCGCCACCAGCGCCCTTAGATCGATATTAGCAACAAATATTTCGGGCGCTTAGAATATTTTACAGGCCAAAGATTGAAAGATTGATTTAATGAGTTTTGGTTGTTTTGGAATGACGTCATCGCACAACTAGGTGTAGGCTTACTGTGTGCTGTTCAGTTACACGAGATATGAAGGAAAAGCTGTGATAAGGACTCGGTATAATTGGTGATGGTTTCATAATAAAAGTGAAACGAAGTCAGTTTATAAGAAAGAAGCTATTCTCAAGCACATGTTTTCAATATTTTTTAAGGAAATCATTATCAATGAAGTTAAGTCGTGGCCTTTCGGATCCTGATATATATCGTCCTAACTTCACTGTTCCATCTTTCAGTCCCAAATGTCAACGGAAAACCAAAGGTACAACTTCTGTGCAAAAAAAATAAATATTGCATATTTATACCATGTTTTTTTGGTATTGGGCCCAGCTTTTTTTGCCCTTAAAGATTGCAGTAACTAATGAGTTTAGGCTTACAGCCGATCCTTGAAGCGTTATCGCATGTCGCATCGGTCCCATCATCTACTGCCAAGCCGAACGATGTAAAGGACAACTGCGCCACTTAGCCTTTCACTAGAACACATTGTATATTGTTGTGTACTATTGTAAACTATTACAAGTCAGGTTATAATAAAGGATATCCTTTAAAAATAGCTTCTGCTTTTTTATCAGTTCTACATATCAATGATAGAAATTCTTCAGTATTGTTTACCAGAGCAGTATCCCGTCTCCGATTACACTTTCACAGAATCACGTGTCATGTTGATAACAGGTAATGCTCTCCAGTTTCGGTGAATATCATATTATTTCGCAGCGACGATAAAATCCGAGCCGAGTAGACTTTCTGCTTTCGTTCTACTCCATTGTCTTTTATTCGCTGTTTTTCCTCCATTTTTCTTGAACTTACCAAACTTAACTTCCAATTTATCAAGGAGTGCGGCTAGGCATAACTTTTCTGTAAGATCCATTTTCATCTTTGTTATGTGAGCTTTCAATGGTATGATGATGATCACTTACCTTCTGCTTTGAAA
>MQTX01000067.1:1618383-1666297 GCA_009735665.1 Angiostrongylus cantonensis
TGAGGGATACGTCATGCATGCATTCGACTTTATTCAGCATCGTTAGAAATGATTGATTGCATTTCCGGCTTAAACAGTGACTTTCCACGGCCTAGAAATGTATGAAAAAAATGTTGCTCTCCTCTTAGATATGTCTGGCATCAAATTGCCACTTTCCAAAGCACTAGAGGCCTAGCAAGCCGACGGCGCGGGATCGAACCATTGGCACTTCTAAAAACACGTGTATCTAGATCGACATTAAAACGGATAAAAAGAAAGCTCTCGGCGTTGATCAATCCCTGTGGCATGCGCCAAACATTCGACTTCATTAAGCATCGTTTGAGGTGATTGAATATATATCTGGCCTTTAAAATGACTCGCGGTGGCCTACCGATGTATCGAGCCAGTGCTGCTATCCTCCCAGACAAGTCTGGTACCAATTTGCCGACCCCGGACAATGGAAGGCTTGGTGGGCCATGGGCGCAGGGATCGATTCCACGTGTGTGCAGTAGTGGAGCCTCCAACCACTGCGCCACCAGCGCCCTTAGATCGATATTAGCAACAAATATTTCGGGCGCTTAGAATATTTTACAGGCCAAAGATTGAAAGATTGATTTAATGAGTTTTGGTTGTTTTGGAATGACGTCATCGCACAACTAGGTGTAGGCTTACTGTGTGCTGTTCAGTTACACGAGATATGAAGGAAAAGCTGTGATAAGGACTCGGTATAATTGGTGATGGTTTCATAATAAAAGTGAAACGAAGTCAGTTTATAAGAAAGAAGCTATTCTCAAGCACATGTTTTCAATATTTTTTAAGGAAATCATTATCAATGAAGTTAAGTCGTGGCCTTTCGGATCCTGATATATATCGTCCTAACTTCACTGTTCCATCTTTCAGTCCCAAATGTCAACGGAAAACCAAAGGTACAACTTCTGTGCAAAAAAAATAAATATTGCATATTTATACCATGTTTTTTTGGTATTGGGCCCAGCTTTTTTTGCCCTTAAAGATTGCAGTAACTAATGAGTTTAGGCTTACAGCCGATCCTTGAAGCGTTATCGCATGTCGCATCGGTCCCATCATCTACTGCCAAGCCGAACGATGTAAAGGACAACTGCGCCACTTAGCCTTTCACTAGAACACATTGTATATTGTTGTGTACTATTGTAAACTATTACAAGTCAGGTTATAATAAAGGATATCCTTTAAAAATAGCTTCTGCTTTTTTATCAGTTCTACATATCAATGATAGAAATTCTTCAGTATTGTTTACCAGAGCAGTATCCCGTCTCCGATTACACTTTCACAGAATCACGTGTCATGTTGATAACAGGTAATGCTCTCCAGTTTCGGTGAATATCATATTATTTCGCAGCGACGATAAAATCCGAGCCGAGTAGACTTTCTGCTTTCGTTCTACTCCATTGTCTTTTATTCGCTGTTTTTCCTCCATTTTTCTTGAACTTACCAAACTTAACTTCCAATTTATCAAGGAGTGCGGCTAGGCATAACTTTTCTGTAAGATCCATTTTCATCTTTGTTATGTGAGCTTTCAATGGTATGATGATGATCACTTACCTTCTGCTTTGAAACTTTCCTAGAATTTTTCCCTACATCTGAGGAACTTCTGGTAAGCTAGTTTTTTTGGAAGCGCTTGTTTTTCCTTTCAATGCCAACTAACTTAGTAGTTTTAGCAGGTGACAGCAACAATATGCTGTCATTCTTCTCTAAATGTTTCCCTTTGCTTAGTTTTTTCGCTGAATAATTTTGTATAGAAGTTGGGAGGAAATCGCGAAAAGGGTTTCAGCTTAGTTTGATATTCAGCTACATTCGTTTCGTTAGGGTCGTTGCCTTGTATTGCTCACCTGAGTTAAGCAAGACTTTATTTTAAGTTCGCTGCTCATTTCCTTACAGGTGATTTTCCATTTTTGAAATGTGAATTACCTGATGATGAGTCGAGCCATTCAAAGTTGAAATTTAGTTTCCAGGTGAGCAACGAGGTCGCGAAGATGTTCGACGTCTTTGTTTAAAAACTTACTCGGGAGTATACACACATTTCAGAAATTGATGACACCTGAGAGAGCAATGGGACAAATGACCGACATAGTCTTTTCATCTTACCCTGGGAAAAGCTTTCGTGGTTATCAAAACGTTATGTGCGACTGAGATATTACGTGAAAACCCTGCAAGAAACTCATTCTGGAGATTCTAAGAATCCGAAAATCATCCTTCATTTACTAGCATGCGTTTCTGTACAAGAGAAGAGACGACGAAAAGAAAATAACGAAACAATCAAGAAAAATGCTAGTGTCTTGTTTTCAACAGAAAATTGTCTAAGTTCAAATCATCGAAAGAAACAAAATCACGAATGAAAACACTGAAAGAGGAAAACGAATTTGTCATAGTGTAATACTGAAAACACTGCATAAAAATCCGTTGTTAGGCATAACTAGACGGATTTCTTTGGGAAACGGAAAAAAGCACAGGAAAAAGATAATGGTAGAACAGCAGACACCTAGTATACGTTTGACGAGTACTACAGTTACATAAGTATCAATTTTTATTCACTGATGGCAGTTACGTCATTCAGTGCGTAATTTCTTCTCCGGTGGTGAATGTGACGTCGATGGACTCATCACCGATGTACGTAAGTCCATAATTGTCGTCAACTGAGATCGTTCAATAGTTCATGACACTGTCATCATTTCTGATACCATTACAAACGTTGAAAAGAACTAGAATCTACCATCTTTTTCTAAGACTTTTTGTTATTCTGTAAGATGACACATGAAACTCAGTGGCGTGCTTGAATGCACACGTGGGCATTGATTCGGTCTCGCGCGCTGCGAAAACTAAGCCCCCATACCTTCCATAGTCGGTAAATTGGTACCAGATGTGTGTTCGAGGATAAAAACAACTGATTTTGCGTGTAATATGCATTTACTAACCTCAAAAATGGGTAATTAAGTCAAACGCATAAAGGACTTATCAGTACTTTATCCTTCATCCTTAAGATATTCGTTTAAGAAGTTTAGTCCTTGTTTTATTCTCGTAAATATTGTTATGCTCTGTGCTAACTGTCAATGGTACCGAATTCTGTGGGATGGATTGTAGACAGACAACAAATTATTATCGCTGGACAATCACTATCAGCTGCAATCGTCCTGGAGAAAGGTTCATTGCCGAGCGGGTTCGCCTCATTCAAGTGGTGCTGCACTGAAGAAAGTCCGACTCGATACCACCACGAAGATACCAACCACATCGATAGTACGGAAGATTGTGGACATCGACTCGGATCATCGGCTCTGAGGAAGAGGAAAACGTCGAAACATCAGCCAAACAAAGTTTATTTATGAATCTCGTGCTAGTTTATCAATGGAAGAACATTTGATACTTAGTCGCAGTTCTCAAATCTGAGTATTCCAACTCAGAATTCTAGTAAGCGGTATATTTTCATTACTTTGGTACTAGGCCCACCCTCTGCCTTTCTCTCGTCAGTGATATACTTTAACGGTACGGTGCTATCGACAATCACCCTTCAGCAGAAATAATCCCGGGAGCACAAATCTGCATTGAATCCGTAAAGCTGTGCTCCGCAAATGCTTCACGTTGACAGGTGATTAGCTGATAGCATGGTTGAGGTAAAAAACCAGCTGAGATAAAGGAGCATGCGTTGGTGAAATGGATAACATATGAGCTCCTGGAAAGGGTAATCACGGGTTCGATACGCACGTGAGGTTCCGAGTTTTCTTCATATCTTTGCATCCCTTTGGTTGTATTTAACATAATACCCTACCATGAAAAAATTCCCTTTTGAGAGGGCCAGATGATGAATACATTTACGTCGGTGGGCGTCTACTACACCAATTCATCGAGTGGGGATGCTATCATGGTGACAAATCACCGGCGACCCACCGGCGGCATCTTGTGATGATCTCGATGAGGTGATGTAACCTCATTAGCACTGAATGTCTTATCGCACCCGTTCGTCCATGCTTTAGCATAGCGGCATTCGTCACAACAGAGACAATAAATTGAAAACACCCACATACAGCGGCTCCCACTAAGCAAAAAAAGAGAACACCCACGTAATCGCATTAGAATGCTTAAACACCTGCTCATCTGGACGCTATAAAATGTTACGTGAATAACGGAGTATTCTATGGAGAACTTACGGTCGCTGGCAGAGCTCCGGCTTGATTTCGTAGCGCGTCAAAGCATTCCTGGCAGCGTGGCTGCTCGAAAGAGCTAGACACAATACCGTAGTCCACCGTTCTCTACAAAGAACTACTGCGACATTTGGATTTCGATTCCATTTTTCATCAAAATTTAAAAACACTACTTTTTTATAGGTTGTAGTAGGTTGTCATATGATGAGCTATCATAAATAATAAAATGAAGAATCTCATAAAGTCTTACATGACAAGCATAGCACTTGACACCACCGAAACAGTCATTGTCTTCCTTTTTAACATCCGGTGATCCACTTGAACCGCTTTCGTCGTTTGACTGAAACTAAAAGAATCTTCTCGTAAGATCTACTGGATCGGAACTGATTATTGTTGGTGGTATGGGAAATGAAAGTTCTACCAATGGCCTTTCAGAAATTAACGGATAGTGAAACTGTCAGAAATAAGTCGTTGTTCACTATTAATTGTAACAAAAATGTTTACGAATTCTGATTAATTGATGCCTTAAGCAGAATAGGAACCTTGAGTAGAACCTGGCTAGGAATTCCAGGTATTCGTAGGAAAAAGTCTAGTAAAAAAATGAAAAAAAAATAAAAAAAGTTTAAAAACATGCAAATTAAAAATAAAAGTAAAAAAATATAAAAAATATTGCATTGCTTAACAAATTTTATTGGCTTTTAAGTTTACCGTAATCGCTTTTCATTGGTGCCATTTGTACTACAGCATTTTCCCACACTGCTCCCGTTGAGTTACGCGTTGAGCAGCTTTCTTTGTTGAAGTTTAAAACCTCATATAAACGAGTATTCTTCCGGTCTTTGCATTTTTGTTGTTTTATTTTTGATTGTATGCTTCTATTTATCACTATCGATTTGTTGTCGGCTAAACAATGCGCAATGGTCTGTTCTGTTATGTCGAAGTCGCTATTTCACGATTATGTCGTTGGTTGCTTACGGTAACCATAACGAGAACGTCTGCATATCTTCAACAACAAAACTTCGTTTCCATTTGTTCATAACCACCCACAAAAACTATTTTGTGCTCTAGCATTAATGTTGACGTAATGTCACCCTATGAAGCTGAAGGACGAGATGTTGTGGGTGAGTTTACGACAGTATGAATGGCACAATTCGCATAATTGAGGTCGTGGCATTGCCGGCGTTTATGATGATGTTTGCTAAGCATTTGTCACATTTACTGCTTATACACCTGGCAGAAGTCCTATGTCTATTGGTCGACGCTAAATATCACCAGACCAGGAGAACATTTACTAAGGCACCGGAAAGATTGTTCAGAGCTGCTGTTGCCGATCAACCTCCTAGATCAGGAGATCTTATCCAGTCAACAACTAAGACATAGATGTAGAGAAATATTTTTTATGTACTACGGTAAGTTAGGTTAAAAAGGCGAAAGAGTTATATTGCACCTGAAAGTCTTTGTATTCGGAACAATGTTATTTATAAGCTCTTCATCAACAATTCCACTGAAAAAAGCGCAAGGTAATAAAGGCCGAAAGTATTGGACAAAAGTACTTCAGGACGCTTCAAAGCTAAGGTAAGTGATGGGCATACCTGTCGACTAAATGGTGTAAAGGTGTCACGTATTAAAGACGTTGTGCCTCGCTTCACTGAAAGTACTGAATAATTAGCTTACAGATAGCTATTTGTAAGAAAACATCCCATTACAGTTTTTTTTTTGCCGAATATTTCTAATTGCAGCCAGCAAAATGCTATATCAATGTCACAATGATTCTCTAATCACTTCGGAAATGACTTATTTTTGTTGTACTAGCACAGGAAAAAGATAATGGTAGAACAGCAGACACCTAGTATACGTTTGACGAGTACTACAGTTACATAAGTATCAATTTTTATTCACTGATGGCAGTTACGTCATTCAGTGCGTAATTTCTTCTCCGGTGGTGAATGTGACGTCGATGGACTCATCACCGATGTACGTAAGTCCATAATTGTCGTCAACTGAGATCGTTCAATAGTTCATGACACTGTCATCATTTCTGATACCATTACAAACGTTGAAAAGAACTAGAATCTACCATCTTTTTCTAAGACTTTTTGTTATTCTGTAAGATGACACATGAAACTCAGTGGCGTGCTTGAATGCACACGTGGGCATTGATTCGGTCTCGCGCGCTGCGAAAACTAAGCCCCCATACCTTCCATAGTCGGTAAATTGGTACCAGATGTGTGTTCGAGGATAAAAACAACTGATTTTGCGTGTAATATGCATTTACTAACCTCAAAAATGGGTAATTAAGTCAAACGCATAAAGGACTTATCAGTACTTTATCCTTCATCCTTAAGATATTCGTTTAAGAAGTTTAGTCCTTGTTTTATTCTCGTAAATATTGTTATGCTCTGTGCTAACTGTCAATGGTACCGAATTCTGTGGGATGGATTGTAGACAGACAACAAATTATTATCGCTGGACAATCACTATCAGCTGCAATCGTCCTGGAGAAAGGTTCATTGCCGAGCGGGTTCGCCTCATTCAAGTGGTGCTGCACTGAAGAAAGTCCGACTCGATACCACCACGAAGATACCAACCACATCGATAGTACGGAAGATTGTGGACATCGACTCGGATCATCGGCTCTGAGGAAGAGGAAAACGTCGAAACATCAGCCAAACAAAGTTTATTTATGAATCTCGTGCTAGTTTATCAATGGAAGAACATTTGATACTTAGTCGCAGTTCTCAAATCTGAGTATTCCAACTCAGAATTCTAGTAAGCGGTATATTTTCATTACTTTGGTACTAGGCCCACCCTCTGCCTTTCTCTCGTCAGTGATATACTTTAACGGTACGGTGCTATCGACAATCACCCTTCAGCAGAAATAATCCCGGGAGCACAAATCTGCATTGAATCCGTAAAGCTGTGCTCCGCAAATGCTTCACGTTGACAGGTGATTAGCTGATAGCATGGTTGAGGTAAAAAACCAGCTGAGATAAAGGAGCATGCGTTGGTGAAATGGATAACATATGAGCTCCTGGAAAGGGTAATCACGGGTTCGATACGCACGTGAGGTTCCGAGTTTTCTTCATATCTTTGCATCCCTTTGGTTGTATTTAACATAATACCCTACCATGAAAAAATTCCCTTTTGAGAGGGCCAGATGATGAATACATTTACGTCGGTGGGCGTCTACTACACCAATTCATCGAGTGGGGATGCTATCATGGTGACAAATCACCGGCGACCCACCGGCGGCATCTTGTGATGATCTCGATGAGGTGATGTAACCTCATTAGCACTGAATGTCTTATCGCACCCGTTCGTCCATGCTTTAGCATAGCGGCATTCGTCACAACAGAGACAATAAATTGAAAACACCCACATACAGCGGCTCCCACTAAGCAAAAAAAGAGAACACCCACGTAATCGCATTAGAATGCTTAAACACCTGCTCATCTGGACGCTATAAAATGTTACGTGAATAACGGAGTATTCTATGGAGAACTTACGGTCGCTGGCAGAGCTCCGGCTTGATTTCGTAGCGCGTCAAAGCATTCCTGGCAGCGTGGCTGCTCGAAAGAGCTAGACACAATACCGTAGTCCACCGTTCTCTACAAAGAACTACTGCGACATTTGGATTTCGATTCCATTTTTCATCAAAATTTAAAAACACTACTTTTTTATAGGTTGTAGTAGGTTGTCATATGATGAGCTATCATAAATAATAAAATGAAGAATCTCATAAAGTCTTACATGACAAGCATAGCACTTGACACCACCGAAACAGTCATTGTCTTCCTTTTTAACATCCGGTGATCCACTTGAACCGCTTTCGTCGTTTGACTGAAACTAAAAGAATCTTCTCGTAAGATCTACTGGATCGGAACTGATTATTGTTGGTGGTATGGGAAATGAAAGTTCTACCAATGGCCTTTCAGAAATTAACGGATAGTGAAACTGTCAGAAATAAGTCGTTGTTCACTATTAATTGTAACAAAAATGTTTACGAATTCTGATTAATTGATGCCTTAAGCAGAATAGGAACCTTGAGTAGAACCTGGCTAGGAATTCCAGGTATTCGTAGGAAAAAGTCTAGTAAAAAAATGAAAAAAAAATAAAAAAAGTTTAAAAACATGCAAATTAAAAATAAAAGTAAAAAAATATAAAAAATATTGCATTGCTTAACAAATTTTATTGGCTTTTAAGTTTACCGTAATCGCTTTTCATTGGTGCCATTTGTACTACAGCATTTTCCCACACTGCTCCCGTTGAGTTACGCGTTGAGCAGCTTTCTTTGTTGAAGTTTAAAACCTCATATAAACGAGTATTCTTCCGGTCTTTGCATTTTTGTTGTTTTATTTTTGATTGTATGCTTCTATTTATCACTATCGATTTGTTGTCGGCTAAACAATGCGCAATGGTCTGTTCTGTTATGTCGAAGTCGCTATTTCACGATTATGTCGTTGGTTGCTTACGGTAACCATAACGAGAACGTCTGCATATCTTCAACAACAAAACTTCGTTTCCATTTGTTCATAACCACCCACAAAAACTATTTTGTGCTCTAGCATTAATGTTGACGTAATGTCACCCTATGAAGCTGAAGGACGAGATGTTGTGGGTGAGTTTACGACAGTATGAATGGCACAATTCGCATAATTGAGGTCGTGGCATTGCCGGCGTTTATGATGATGTTTGCTAAGCATTTGTCACATTTACTGCTTATACACCTGGCAGAAGTCCTATGTCTATTGGTCGACGCTAAATATCACCAGACCAGGAGAACATTTACTAAGGCACCGGAAAGATTGTTCAGAGCTGCTGTTGCCGATCAACCTCCTAGATCAGGAGATCTTATCCAGTCAACAACTAAGACATAGATGTAGAGAAATATTTTTTATGTACTACGGTAAGTTAGGTTAAAAAGGCGAAAGAGTTATATTGCACCTGAAAGTCTTTGTATTCGGAACAATGTTATTTATAAGCTCTTCATCAACAATTCCACTGAAAAAAGCGCAAGGTAATAAAGGCCGAAAGTATTGGACAAAAGTACTTCAGGACGCTTCAAAGCTAAGGTAAGTGATGGGCATACCTGTCGACTAAATGGTGTAAAGGTGTCACGTATTAAAGACGTTGTGCCTCGCTTCACTGAAAGTACTGAATAATTAGCTTACAGATAGCTATTTGTAAGAAAACATCCCATTACAGTTTTTTTTTTGCCGAATATTTCTAATTGCAGCCAGCAAAATGCTATATCAATGTCACAATGATTCTCTAATCACTTCGGAAATGACTTATTTGTTGTTGTACTTTCAAGAAATTTTGCTGCGCTCAGTCGTATTACTTTGTTTGTTTTGCTAGATTTGTTAAAAGAAATCTTCTAGCCCGGACCAAGTGCTTAAGATGGCGATGGTGTTTCGTGAAGGCTTCCAAAAGATCCCAGTCAGTAGAGAACATTCGCATTTCCACCACACAGTCCTATTAATATGGTTTATAAACGCATGTTTATCTACTATTCTTCATATTCTTGTTGAGCGCACACGAATTGTTATCTTATTCTTTATTTCGGTAAGGCTGGCGTTTCGGCGTTTTTCGCCTTCTTGAGAGCCTGCAAAGGTTAAGTTGATCGCAATCTACCCAGCCAAACACCTCCATAACCAAACAGAGAAGACACTAAATCAAGATTTCAATCACACACAACACAGAATAGCTTCTTTCCACACTCATCGCTTTCTATATAGTATATTATCCGCAATAAGTTCAATATTAGAGAACAACTCACAAGCTAGTCGCTTCTGCTGATTATTTCTTATTCTCAATAGTTCGAGTTCACGTTTTCTTCGTGACTGTTCAGCGTTACTTGACGGTTCCATCAGTTTTGACTCTTTGACACTGCAAAATAGAAAAGAACTTCGAGCTCACAAGAAACCATAAAGCGACATAAAATAAAACAAAAGGGCTAATCAATACTCGAAATTAAATATGTGATTCAGTATATTGGTGTTCTGCCTTTGTCGAAAACATACAGAATTTAACGCTCTAGGTTTTTAGAGATATTCAAAACTCCGAAAATATGTTAAAAAATCGTGTGTAAATGTGCATGGTTAAGGCGATAATGCAACGTTCCTTTAATGAATCTATGTACTACTCAAATCCTCAAACACTCATCATTCGAGGAATCACCGCCATTTGGTGGAAAAGTTGCCATCGGAGTTTAAATTATAAAAGAAATTTTTTAGAGAAATACGCATATGATTTGAAAAGTGGACACTTTCAATACAATAAGATTCCTCGCCGACAAACGAGTTATTGAACAACCTCTGAATGACTCCGAGAAGTTTCTTTTTCTCGTGTTCGATATGATGCGACCATTCTGATTCGATGAGTTTCTCTCCGCATAGTGGACATATCGGGCAACCATCGTCATCGAGTTGAAGTTCTGTAACAGTGAACTAATTTAAAAAGTAAGAAAGCCTAGACTCAACCACAAGAATGCTGAGAGATCACCCAATTTCGGAACCTCGGTTACCCGCGATTACTCTTAGTGGTTGGGTACCGAGGCCATTGCTATGTCTTTCTCTGAGCCTGTTTTTTTAAACTCCTTCAGCGTTATCAGCAATCACCTGTCGGAGGAGGTGTAAATCAAGTTGCTCACTCTGGATCTCCTTTCCCTTACCTATTTTTTGGTTCAAGAGACGCAAAAAATCCGGTGTTTTGCAGAAGAACGTTTCACATGAAGCTATTTGCTGTTGGATTTTGGGTTTATCACTTCTCTGAATATTTATTATCAGCTATTTATTTCTTCAGTTATTGTTGCCTTCTAGCTAACCTTAATTTTCTCAGTTCTGTGAGTTTATAACAGTGTGTGTGTGCTATTACAGAGGTCGTCCAACGCAGTTTTTAGAGGAGAAAAAGAATAATATACACCGGGTTTTTGATGAATCTCGCTCTCGTGCTTTAGAGAAACAAAGCCCTCTGTGCCCCTGAGTTAAGCAAACTGGTATCAGACTCATCCAGGCTGGTGAAAACAGTGACTTGATACACCGATTACCACCACAAGTCATCTTTGTTAAGGCCAAATATGCTTGTGAAGGAATGGAGTCGAATGCATGTTGCATCCCTAAAAGCTTGATGATCACCGAACGCCTTATCCCTTGTGCTTTCATGGTGTGTTACGAATTCCGCAAATTTGATTAGTGACTTTCTGAACTATGCATGGCGTTTATCTGAGTGGGCTCCGAATGGAGCGCTTATCACTGACCGAGGACTGGCGGGGCAGCATTTATCTCATCCTTCCACTTATAGAGAAAGAATTTAGAGAATCTAAGATAAGTTGCGTTTAAATGAGGACTGGTGAGAAATCAGCAAAATCGAAGAATTTAACAGCGGTGGTGACGTAGTCAAATGAAGTGGACAAATGTTGAAGTAAAAGATTTTCGATTTTTCTGAGTACTGAGGCGTAAAGCTATCATTACTCATGAGGACCATAAAAGGTGGTAAATTGTCATCATCTAGAAACTTAGCCGAGGATAGACTAGCCAAGAATTTCAAATCGTAAACGATGGATAAGTGGTTGTAGTAAAAAAAAAACCAAAGAAGCCTAAGCACTGTTGCAAGCATGGCACTGTTGACATTCTAAAGAAAAACACTTCACCTAAGCAGAAAATAGCGAAGTACACATAGGTTGCCCTACGACCTGTGCGATTCACCATGAACTCAACCCATTCAACCATTTAAATGTTCAAATGTAGGCAGTTTGTCGAAATCGTTATCCAAGGCCTAAGCATCACTATCTCTTAGGCTCTCTTCAGTGGAAGGCTGGTTTCAGTTAAGATCGTTACCTTGTATTCTTGGCAGTACTCTTTGTTTGCTCAGATCTCTCGTTACTCTTCAATAGAGATTTACAGGCGGCCTCGCCTCATAACCCATTATGCAAATTTTTTACGATCGTCCAAATAACAAATGATCTTCACGTCGTCGTGCCGCCCTAGTGTATCATTCGCATCTTTCATGAGCACCGCTCATCCAGTCTTAGCTATTCAAATCACGTGCATAATTGCCCAACACACATACAGACGTATATACACACATCTATATGTATACACATACGTAGACAAGCATGCTCTTCTATACATATATACGACTCTCAAATAATCTATGCAATTTTACAATTCAAATACACAAGGTCTATCTGTGCCGTACTTTTCGAAAGCGTACTAGCAGACGAGCTTACTTCGCTTTGCTCAGCGATCCACAAAATAGCATGAAATCAAAATATGTGGGAGATGTTGCCAAGTTAACCAAGCGCTAGGGACTAGCCACAAATTGCCAACAGTCGGCAAGATTACGGTCATAAAGAATCTTTTCCGACAGTTTTGGTTCGAAATTTGTGGCGAGGTGATTGAGGAGTTTACGTGGAACTTGATTTATTTTCACAACAGGCCTTGACGGAGAGACTTGAACTCGACTACTAGAGAATCTATCGATTTTAACCGGAAACAGCGATGAATTGAAGAATGAAGGACATTTCCGGAAATCCACTTTACCAAAAAAAATTTCTAAAAAGTGGTATAATTTTGCTACTCTATGAAGCTAATACTCTGCTGTAATACTGATCTAGAGTTTTTGATAGGCTAAAGAGCGGTGAATAGTTGTAATAAGATGTGGCTAAAGATTGCAGTCGTTTTGGGCTCTTTGCGGCGATTTCTATTTGAGGTCAATACTTTACTGTTGCCGTAAACGTTCAGCCTTCAGATGTCAAGTGGATGAAATCCGTGTAGAAAATTCTGTTTTTCTTTAGTGAATTAGAGTACAATCTCATAAGAAGCAGCCCCTTCCTTTCCAAAAGAAAGAACAAGTCAAAATCTGCTTGGGAATTATTTGAAAAGCATTATAGCAATGCTTATGTTAACTAATACACTTAGGCGAAAAGGTTAGTAGCTATAAACAAATCATCTCAGTGAGGACAAATAGTACTATTGCCCTATCGTGGCTGAATCGTGTGGCTGGCTGTCGAAGTTCCAGGTATATCGACGGAGCATCCCGCCAGCAGGGTCACCGACGAGGTTAACTATTTAATCCAGCAAATCTAAGCCACGTGAGCTAGCTGGGCCTTCCTTATTACCAAACGCACTGAAAATTACAGAAAAACTCTGGTTTTAAATGATCAGGATTTAATACAACTATTATTTTGAAAATCGCCATATAACACCGCTTTTTTTCTTACGAATCTTAGGTAGTTTTCCGTTTGTGATATAGAGAGTAACGAACTAACAATTTAGTAATACCGTCTTCACCTCGTTTTGATTTTGATTGATTGATTGCTATCTATTGATTATTGACGCTAGCTATTTTCCAGTGATAAAGAGGTTTAATTGACCCTACGTTGGCAGTTCTACCAGTTAGTTCAGTCGTTCGTGTTGACTGGTATTAACCTGTCAGGCCTCACAGTCCCCGAGAATGTTCTGTTGTTAGTGTTTAGCGCTAATGTGTGACACCAAGGCAATAAATGGACACAGCGGTGCCAAGGTGGCCTGCGATGATGGCTTTGATGAAAGCCGACAGTCATTTATCTAATTTGCAATAGTCAATGATAGACGAGACCTTTCCGATCGTCATTAAGCTTATATTACCTAAGATTTTGTTGAAAGGTTACGCAAAAGTTGGTAACTGATTACATGTCACTATGTCACCAAAAAATTCAAACCTGATTGCGAAATAAACAAAAAAGGAAGAGCTGTTTCTGTAGTAATACAAAGAGCCAAAATATTGGTCACGTAACCCTGCGATTTTGTTTATCCCTGTTTGTCTAACTTCTAATGAAAGACGATATAAGCTTTTAAATGTGTTGAATTACCAAAAAAGGGATGCATTCCAAAAATCTCGACCTAACAGGTGCAGCTTTTAAGCGTCAAGAGTTTTGAAATCATATGAAAAACATCAGTTAGTGTTGAGACAGAAGCGTGAACATCGTTGCTTTTACTATGGATTGTGTAAGAATTTAAAGAAATTATATAAATAAGTGCTTAATTTTGTTAAAAGTAACCTTATTATCTTCAATTATATGGTTGGAGCAGTGCTTAAGAAACACATTTTTATCCCAAATGCTTACCTTCCTCTGACTCCACTTAACCAGAAAAAGCTTATTGAATCTCAGCGATCTGTCCCGAAATCTCAACCAAGATGCGATCCGGGCAACAAAGTAACCAAACACTTCCGAAATTCCTTTTCGACAATTTGATAGATTTGTAGTAAACTAGCCTACTCTAAAGGTTCTTTTGAAAATGATACAGATTCTTCCACTCATTACAAAACTTTTTCACATACTTCTTGCTAGTTCAACTATCTAAGGAAGCACTTAAAGGTATTTTAGAAATCTTTGAAGACACTTTGCTATTACTTCTTTAGCCTGCCAACGGTTTACCGTCTCATAGTGGCTGGGAGGTGTTCCTGGGTGTCAGGCTGCGATGCACAGTGGGAGCATTCATCAACCCCAGCAGGGTCTCATAAGCTGAGAAATAGACCGGCGTTTCCGCCAGGAAGCCCAGCTAAGGGTAAACAAATACCAGAATTTACCACCCTCCTGGTATTACTCTCTGATCCACAAGGACTGCGACTTCCTGTGGTGGTAATGACAAACTTTGGCCAGGCTGGTCTTGGGACTCCAGGAAACCACAGTAGCTAAACCAGCAAAATTCCGAAAAAAAATGAGAATTATGATGGAGTGAGAAAAACCAGTGTGGATGGGCCATCCTAATATGTGAGCACTTCTCATGTAAATATGCTCGGTTCATCTACTCTAGGCGCATTATCATGCAACAGGTAACAGAAATGCACTGGATCTCCTTGTCCTCGTCGAGCTGGGTGAATTTGAATCGTCCGATTGCATTAGCCATGGTTGCTGCGGATAATGACTAAGATGAGACTTGTGAAAGGAAAATGAAAAGCTGCCTCGTTGCCGCTATAAACCGACACGTATCAAGTGACATTAAAGTCGTAATTCTAGCGTACTCCGTCCGTCGGGAAATCATCATCGCGACAGGACTTACACATGACTGCCTGCTACAGCAGAAAAAGCACACAGAGACTACGGTAAAGATATAATTATTGGAGAGACGTTAGTTCGTTTGTCCACGTGCTACCGTAACCACATGCACATCGATTCCGCCAACTACGTAGCGTCTAATTACCGACTGCA
This sequence comes from Angiostrongylus cantonensis, assembly GCA_009735665.1. Taxonomy (NCBI): domain Eukaryota; kingdom Metazoa; phylum Nematoda; class Chromadorea; order Rhabditida; family Metastrongylidae; genus Angiostrongylus; species Angiostrongylus cantonensis. Next base: position 1,633,726 of record MQTX01000067.1, read on the forward strand.
CTTCACGAAATGAAACGGCGCTGAAGATAGCCGGCAATCCACAAAAGTGAGTGACAAATGGGGGTTATAAACGCTTTTAATGGTTACGAAATTAATGAAGATGTCATGTCGATATGAATTCAGCTTTACAGCTCTATAAATAATGATGAAAAAGGTGCAATCACTCACATTTTGTAAGAGTAGTAAGACCTAAGTTCTCAGTAAGGTTAATGAGACGTATCATTTTACAACATGCTGCCATTCTTTTTAAACTGAAACTAATTTAAATCTATAATAGATTAAAGAAAAAGTTTTTCCTTTCATTAAAGCTTTTGTAGAAGCATACTATCAAAAAGTCTGGAAGTATCGTAGCCTAAGGTTGCTTCCTCTGCATGTCGCAGGAGATTGACACAAACAGCACTAGTTGTAAAATCTTTCCCCACAATAAGCTATGGAAAATTGTTGACAATATTAATGAAGTAGAAGTTATCACACTCACTGGAGGCAAACATGAATAATAATGGTACTGTCGGAGCTCTAGCATTTATAAAGACTTTCGTTGTTCTAGTGCAGAGACTAAATATCTTCATGTCTACTTTTTTATTTACTGCCTACTACAATTTTCACGGCAAGGTACTATACAAAATCAACCACAACGATGCTGAGTTATTCGCAGAACTTGGACGCCAGACCAGATCGAACACCACGATTGCCCTTTACGGAGGAACGCGTTTTACATATTACACCACTGAGGTCTTTGCTGATGGCAGCGTTAAGTAGAAAACTAGCTGAGACAACGCAGAGCAAGGGTCTCCGTGGCCCTGTGTATAATGCATGAGCCACAGCAAAGGGAAATCGTAGTACAATCTTGCCTAGGGTAACAGTTTTAAAAATAGCTTAGCATTGTTTCGGTTAAATGTTTTTAAAAACAAGAATTCAAGTAGTGGAATCGTATTTTAATGATGAGAAATTTTTTGGGTTGTGTCAAGAAGCGCACTGAAAGAAAGTCCACTTATTCCTACGCGTTTGTTTGCATAATTTGCTGGGTTTCATTATTTTGGATTCCTAGGTGGTGAATTAAGAGCGCGTGTGGCGCAGTGGTTGGAGGCGCCACTGCGATACGCACGTGGAATCGATCCCTGCGCCCATGGCCCACCAAACTTTCCATCCCTCCGGGGTCGGCAAATTGGTACCAGACTCGTCTGGGAGGATAGCAACACTGGCTCGATACATCGACAAGCCACCGCGAGTCATTGTAAAGGTCAGACATGCATTCAATCACCTCCAACGATACTTAGTGAAGTCGAATGCATGGCGCATCTCTCAAGGATTGATCGACACTGAGAGCTTTTTTTAGGTGGTGAATTAGATAGAGACAATCCCTGTTATCACAACTGCTTAAAGTCTCTTAAAGAGAGAAAAACTACAAAAAAAAATTATTGTTGGACCAGTCAAATTCATATTATGTCAGATGTTGGCACATACACAAAAAAAACTGCAAGAGACATTAATATTTGATTCCCATGACAACAGGAGGAGTATTTTCCAGTCAAGTCAAATCCCGGCGAAATTTCACTTCAGAGCGCAAAAATATTTTTTTAAAATGAATAACAAAATGCAAATAAGATTGTATAAATGTTCGCAATCATTTCTCGACGCAGGTGGTTTTCGCTCGTAGGTTTCCACATCTGGTTATTCCGACTATTGTAATTCACTATTCGTTGAAACGTTAAATGTCAAAGGAATTTGAGGAGAAAAAAAGTTTAGCAGTTTGAAAGGAAATGCTAAAGGACACCAGCTTTTTAAAGTAATTTTTGAACGTATTATCACAGAGCATAGTTTTCTGTGTAGTTTCGCAATTCGATTAATAATTAACGATAAAAAGGTAAATCTGGTGGAAAAATGTCCATTAGATTGAAAATGGTCCTAGTAATACGAAGGTAAACACTTAATTTCAAAAGCGTATTCATAAAACTCCTCACATGAATTATGTTATCAGGTGTGATGGAGGGTGTGTGGCTCAGTGGTCGGAGGGGCCCTTCAACACACACATGGAATTGATCCCCACGTTCATGGGCCAGCAAGCCTTCCATCCCTCGGTGGTCGGCCCACACTTGTCTAGGAAAATAGCAGCACTGGCTCGATACATCGGCAGACCACCGTGAGTCATTGTAAAGGACAGATATGCGTTCACTCACCTCGAAACGATACTTAATGAAGTCGAAGGTATGGCGCATCCCTTAGCGGTTGATCAACGTCGAGTACTTTATCCTTCTATCCTTTATCAAATGTGATACATGGAGTAACTGTGATATTAACATACCTTACTGATGCCTTGAAGAATTCAATATGAAGAATAACTTATGTATGTTTATTTCTGACATAGTCTTGCATCAGTATCAATGGTCAAATGATGGACCCGGATGTCGAATCGCGATATGCCGAAGAGATTGAATCCACAGCAGTGTCTCCGAGCTGAGAAATTCTTTGATATTATCATTCCAGAAATCCGTGGCAGTGCCAGGAATCACCGTCGTTGGCGCCAGCTTAGTTCCGAGGTGGTAAATCTCCCTTCGGAGCGAAACTGCTGGTTGTGACGGCATAGAACGCCTTCAGCAATGTTCAACGGTTCAAAAGAAATTCTGACTGGCCAGCATGATTCTTCTCAAAGAAACAACATTGGAGTGGTAGTAAGCATAAGTTCATTGCGTCGAGAGCACAGTCTTAATCAAAGCTGTCGCTTCTACGCAGAGAGTAAATGGGTGAGATACAAGGTATGTCCCTGGAGTTCCTAGTCAGTTCTATCGAAGTTTTATTCCGAATAAGAAATCTTGCAAAGCTTGGTAAGACAAACACTCATAATTCTTGTGTCTCCCAGTTCACTAATAAAACATTCGACGCTAGCTAGTCGTAAATAAAAGGAAAGCGTCCGCGGCTTCTCGCCTAATGGAAAAGTTTTCGTTTGATGTCAGCCGACCTCGTATCGTCTCCGGGGATTCACAAGTCTTCACAACATTGTGTCTGGAGACATCGAGAATGTAGCCGTGGTAAATTAACAAAGCAAAATGACATGGTGAAAACACAGCTATGAAAGATAACCGTACAGTTTTTTGTTTGGCTTTCATTTATTTACTGGTCAACTGAGACCATTGCTATGTTATTTCATACTTTTCAGATATTTCTAATTCCTCGTTGCATAAGATATTCGAAAGACATGTGCTTTATCTTTTAATAAGCTCGAGAATCTAAGATAGAACGTTCCCATCACGTCCATAGAATAATTTTGTCGCATCGTTAGACAAGTATCGCTACACTTTCTCCTAACAGATCCCACACCCCCATTGAAATTGAAGTCCTACTTGATGAAACTAGGAAAGCACCATAAATATGAAGTCCACTGCTGTAATTCTATAACGATTTTGGTAATCACATTGAATCCCTGGAATCTCCATTGGACTGCATATTTTTTCCACCTTTTCATTGTATGGTTCCCATTGATCAACCCTTGGAACAATTACACTCACTCGTAAAGAACCTTCTAAAACTTATTGATGCTGTTGAATGGAATACGGCATGGAGTATGTGGACTAGCATGGATAGAAATGGCACAAACCGTTCGCTCACTTCAGAAGAAATAGAAGTTATGTGTCTGACCCAGAATTACAAATATTTAGAAATGTCGTCGTCAAATGCCATTCAGAGTTTCTTCACTTTGTGGTAAAAGTGGGAACCAGTACGGAAGTAAGTCGTTGTGGTGGTAACGTCTTCTATGACTGAGGCGTAAGCGTCGGCGGCAGCAATGCCGGTGCCTTTGATCCGACCTTGTAGGTAGCACATCCAATTTACGCTCTATCACACATCAAGCCGTTTGATGTCGACCGCCCTGCGATACCGACCGCTGCCGACGTATGAGATCATTTCATGAAAATGTCAGCTAGTTGCTCGATATCGAGTTAGTGGATAGAAGAATGAGAATGTCATCATCTAACAATACTAGTTAGTGACAACTAAAGTGGATCGCCACCCAGGGATTTCGAAAGAAGAAAAGCAATTATATTATGAACTGTGACTAACTAACTGCTCAGTAAGTTGCCCTATGAGTTCATAAAGTAGACCGATATTTGCAATTAAAAAAGATTCGGTAATAATGATGTTCTGAAGCCAAAGCGGTTCTTTGTGAAATTAAGTGTATACTTCGATTCTGTTGGCGTTCAATGCTGTCATATAATAAACTACTCTGGTAGATTCAGTTTGTTTCTCAGGAGCGATCGAATAGATAGTTCCATTACTTTTACAGCAAAAAGCTCTATGTGACAAAAGGAACCACCGAAAAGAAGATGGATCGAATTCAACATGCATCGACCACAATGCCAGCGGCAGAATCAACTCATACCAAGGCGAGTATCTCAAAACACTGACGAGAAAGCGCTAGTGTTTAGGTCTTACAGTATGAAATCTGAACGTTTTTGAGAATTTCGTAACTCTTGATAAGAAAAATGACACTTATGGGAAATTTTGCACTCATTTCTCTACTCCATTCATCCCAAATTTCTTATACTCATTTTCCATTTTGTTAATCTGCTAGTGTAGCGCCGTTGTTAAATTTTCAAGCAGATGTTCATTATTCTGTCCAGTCATTTACTTTTCCAAAATCCTAGAGAATGTTTCAGAAGATTTTTTTATGTTCACAGCTGACGAATTGCTGAAATGTTTCGAGATCACCATTACAACAGTAATGGGAGACAGCACCTCAGCACCATAGGAATTGAGAACGGGGGATAATCCGAAACTGAAAGTGACTGATTTTCGTCTACGAACGGTCCCTTATTTAGCTCTGAAATGTTTTCGCAAACCTCTATCCCGCCTCCTCCATTAAGTTCACTTCTCTTCTTGACTAGTTTCCTTTGTGCAAACTTGTTAGTGAGCCAATGCAAATCGTTTTCGAAATTCCTACTCGTTGAACTGGTAATACTAAATTGAGAGGACCAACGATGAACGACGTGTATCGTGTTGCGAGCGATGTATGTAAGTGTTGCGCAAGTATCAACGATACTGCAGCTGCATGCGACCCACTTCACTGCCTCTTCGTCTTTTGTTCTAACCAGGTGATGACAAATGAAATACTTGTCATCGATACTGAACAATAACAATACAGTCAAGCACCTGTATTGATTGACCATCATCACAATGACAAGCATCCCAATCACCTGCAACAGCACCGTGTCAATTTTTGGACGAGATGCACCTTGAACGTGGGCATGATATCATCATAAGAACACCTTCACGATCTTCTACAGTTTTCTTAACATTACAACTATAACTAATATTATTATTACTATTATTACATGAGCCACCATCACAACTACTATGCGGATCCCAGCACTTCTTGGCAATAGATTCGTTTACTTCGCATTCATAGTCTACAAAGTTCTTCTAATATTTTGCACGCTGTTTCGGCTGCTATTCGAGAATTTCGTCTTTTTTTTTTTACGAATGTCATAGTTTGCTGGTCGAGTCGATTCTCTTTGCAACCTTAGAGACGGCAAAGCTAAGGCGTTCCCTCAATATTGTAAATGTAGCCAAAATTTTTAGTAAAAGCTAAAAGTCTCCTGGCTAAAAGTACTTAATTTTCGCACTATAGCAACAGAGGCTTTCATGACTGCTTCAGCTCCGACCATATTCATTATTATTCATGTTTGCTAACAGACAATATAAAAACGTCTATTCTATCAATATCATCCACGAAGTTCCACAGTATATTGTGGGAAAAGCAGTTATAACAACTAATGTTGCTTGTGTGAATCTCCAACGATAAACACGAAAAATAATCCTAGGCTAGGAAGGAAGGATTTGTGTGAATCTCTAACGATAAACACGAAAAATAACCCTAGGCTAGCAAGGAAGGATATTTTTAATGTTTTTGGCAAAATGCATTTGCAAACGCTCAAATAAAAAGTTAAAAGTTCCTTTAAAAACGCTTATAAATTTGTATTTGTTTCGGTTGTAGGAGATGATTGTATATTGTAAAGTAATACACTTTATTAACCTTAATGAGAATCCGAGTCTACACAGCATTCAACCCAATTTAAAGATACCAATGTGAGAAGATCAATTTCAAAGTCTTCACAGTTCAAATCGACTCGGCTAGAACTTCTGTTCACATCAAAGTCGAATCACCTCGTGAAGATTGCCTTATTCATCGTTTCAAGAATGTCCTCCCTGTTAGGGTTGGTTAAGGAATAGTATCCAGAGCTGACGAAAGTATTTCATAAGACGTGAAAATCTTAATGAGCCATTCCGAACTTAGCACAGTGAACTAGATTATCTAGTTTAACTGCACTTTTGATAATTTTCAAGCTTCTCTGAATAATCACTAGACCTTCAACAGTCTATCTAAGCAGAGGCATGCAAAGATTCCGTAATTACGAATACTCAGCAAGTCTTCAAACATTAAGGTTTCTGGGAAACCATATTCTCAAATTCCTTCAGAAGAATCCACAGATATATCGCTGTTTTTGAAAACTTCATGAAGTTTATGCATCACATATAGTGGGACCCGCCCGAAAAATCGTTGCGAGCATCACGAAATCAATTTTCATATGTTTCCGATCACTTCGAATCGTCATCTACCGATGACCCCGTTTCTTCTTCCGTTCTAATACTTCGTCATCATCGTTGATGACAGCTGTCCTCGTCGTGAACTCCTCGTTCTGAATACCAGCCACACTCAACCATACGGTACAACCACGCACGGAAATGCGCGCGTTTACGTGTTTGCTGCGCTCCGTTGCCCATTTTGTGTTAGTTGTTCGTCGTCATGAAATGAGCGTCGACGTTGTTGGCGGCGAACTGCACACAATCGAGCAGAGTGTGATGGTTCGACTCGTTAAGGTATACGACCCCATGAGGTATACACATTCTGGGAAAAACCTTCCCTACGAGAACATTCAGAGATGGAACTATTATTACCGCCAACCACGTGTACATCTGAGGCCATGAAGAAAAATCAATAAACAGCAAAGCGTTGATCAGTATTGAGTGAAACTAAATTCAAAGCCAGATAAAACGCCTAGTTATTCCGTTTGCCTGGGATAGGTGATAAAGTTTAAAATGTAATAATTTTAAAAACGTGATGACGAATAGTAAGACATCTCGTAGAGTAGAATTTTTAAGTTAATAAACTTTTGAAAAATTCAAACATAAGGATGATGTAAACAAAGGATATCGGTCACATCAGCATTACCTCTAAGAGTAAAACTGCTGTGGAGAGCTGCGCTGAAGAGCGATAGCAAGTCAGAAGTATCTTGCTCTTGTTTTGCGTCACCTATCTAAGAATCGCCTGCTGCACAATAGTTATAGAAGAGATCTGAGGCACATTGTGTCCGGTCCCATCTTGAAGCCAGCTTAACTGAGCTCTTTATTTATTCGATGTCTACAAAATTAGTATCAGCATTGACTGGAAGAATAAATGCACTAGAACAGTGACATCGTAAGCGTTAAACTGATGCAACTATATATAGTGAATATTGAAGCAGACTAACCACATCTGTCATCTACCTATCTGATTTCGATTCCGTAGTAATAGACTACACGGCTTTATGTACAGATTGTCAAAAGTTTTCGACGCAGCTTCAAATTCAAGTTTTCACTAATTTCGTTGAGCTGGTTGATTTCTTATCGACTAAGGTAGCCCGAATCAAATGCAGAAGTTCGGGTGCGTGGAACCAATCACATTCTTATTCAAATTTATTCCTGAACTGGCCGCCTATTAAAGCGTTAGAAGAGTAGAAGAGAGACGATATGTCACCGTTCAGACGCGAGTATTTTATGATTCGTGGGAGACCTCCTCCTGACTGGTTGGTTCCTCGGTCGGTCGGTCGGTCAGTCGGGTCGGTCACTTATGGAGAGACATGGTCAGAGATGTGTGGCGTTGTTCCGATTACAATAACTGATGACGACCGTTAACGGATTTTGTGGGAACATCAAATAGCGAACAGATTTGTGGGAACTTAGAGAATTCTCTGAGGTCATGTCAATCACAAGGGACAAAAAGAGTGCTACAGTAGAATTTCCAAAGATTACAAGGTGAATAATAAGGTGGTTGTTAATAATATCCTTATCTCTGGTTTTAGTATTTATAAAGCATGATAGCTACTGCTTGAGAAATTTATTAGAGAGCATGTTTTCAACTTAACGATTGATTAATTTTTATTTCTACGTAAATTGGGAAGGATTTGTCAAGGAAATTGTTGGTAGAGCTTTTCAAACCAGACTGCTTATTAGTTTGCAGCTGAAAAAAGCAAGAGCTCAATGAAGCAAACCTTATGGCGAATTCTTCCTCAGAATTACGAACTCACGGCGCTTTTCGTTACTTTGTAACACTCGGCCTCTCAAGCTACTTTTGAAACAACTTTGTATTATTTATTACAACCCATAGTCAGAAATATTTAGGAAACCCACCATATTAGCAATCTGTCAAGTGAAAAACTGATTTATTCGCTGACAAAATCATGGAGGTAGGTAGGTTGAAAACTACAGTATGACAGTGAGTAGACTAGTAGCCCATAAATAGGTCAATGTCTACAGTATTTTCTTTTTAAAGAAGCCCAAAAAGGACTCATAGAATAAGCGCATTATTAGATTCATGCATAAGGCCTTTAATGAGCCTTAAACTGGCCAGGGGTCGATTTCATGCTTCGCTGCCTCAACCGTATGGGCTGATCGTACGTACGGTGGTAGTGAAGGGATAACTTCCGGTTTCGCGTCATAAAACACACCAACGACCAGCGCTAATACTGTGTGTGTGTGTGTATGTGTGTGTGTGTGTATGTGTGTATGTGCAGACGTGGTCACGCTTCCTAAACACCCTTAATGAGGCATACGGTAATCAGTCACTAACTAGCGACATACCGTTCAAATCCAACATAACAACCGGATCAGTGAGCATGACACTACGCTGATGTGGTGGATGCTGAGTAAATTCAATCAGAGTCGAACAGTCAAATAATACTGAACTAAAATGGTGAATGTCTCTACGTTGATTCTCACACTCGATCAATGAAAGGCAGCTTACTAAGAGTGGTGGTACTGTTGTTCAACCCCATCTCTTTAAGAGCAAAGTATGGTGATAAACCATGGCGCTAATCACGAATGACTCCAACTTTAACGTTAATTTTTAATGTTAATTTTTGTACCCAACAAGAAAAACTCTAAGCTTAACCATAGCATGAACTGCATTGGAAAACGCCGACAAGTTTCGCTATGATACTGACCACGAGAACAGAAGTCGAGCGGTAAACGCGCAGAATTCATTAATCAGAAGGTCACTGTGGCCATTGAATAAGCAATTTTAAAGGTCGGTTATCGATTTCTCTATTAATCGTTTAAGTTTGATCCACTGCTTTTAAATATAAAATAATCGACAGCTTAACAAAGTGAATTCTTTCATTGGAAAGCCGTGAAGAAAAAACTAATTCTCGTCACAAGGGAAAAATGAAGGCCTTTCGTATAGAAGATGGTTTATGAATTTTTGTCGCATATCACTGAGAGATGTGATCTCAGCTTTAGCCATTAGATTGTTAAATTTATTAAGTTAGTGAAATAAAAAAGTTGGCAATAAAAAATATTAGTTGTTTGACAAAAAAATTTGCTAAAACATTTGGTGAGCAACTTCGATGGTATTTTTATGTTGCTGTTTCACTTTCAACAGCAATTGAATGCTAAACAACTGCAATGCTAAACAATCCTACACGCACATCAATCATCGAATGTTGATCTGCTGTGATTTTTCTTAAGGACAAATATGTACACCATGGGATGAATTCCTCTATTATTTGAAAAAAACGTCTTGGAACTTGGTTAAATAATGTCGTGGTTTCTGAAAACCTTCATGAACTCTACTAGATCAAATCCCTACTTTTATCGAATATGTTCGTTTTTTTCCAGGAAGCCATACATTAGATAATCATAATACATTCGATCAGCTGATTTTCATCAAGATTGGCTTTAATGTCTCAAACCAAAAAACACGTGTTCCTTTGGTCCTCATGTCAAGTAGAAATTTCATACCAGTTCTTGAAGTCTTATCTTTGTTGTCATAAGTCTCTCTACAACGTTGGATTCATAATGGCAACATACAGTTAATATAAGTGGTATTCTATAGCAACTAATATAACTTCAGCGTTTAGGACGTCAAAAAAGTCTACAAAGATTTTAACCGAGCATCTTACTCAGTTCATTTGCATTTCTATCACTTCCATCTCGTACATTGATTCAAACACTGTGTGCTTTCGTTTACAGATCGGTTCTGAGAACTTTCTTTGCGAGTTTCAAGCGCGAAGCAACTCGTCTGGAAGGCGTTGAAAAACACAGCGCGCTCGGCATTGTTTCATGGGAGAGAACGGGAGAAAAGAAAGACGAACCGAATCGCAAAGTGTACGAGAAGAAATGAAAGAAAGGGCATGTATGTTGCAAGTTCAAGCACTCACACCAACAGAGAGATGATAGAGTGCTCTGGGAAATGGCACACACACACACACGCTCACATACACACTTCACACCAACAACGCAACCACTCATTCTGTCACTAATTGGATCGATCGACCAGATCGCTCTAGGTGTTCGAAGATAAAAAACATTAGGATAACATTGTGATCTCTGACGTCTAATGCCTTTAGAGAATGTGATTCACCTCAAATACGAGGGATAAGCGCAGTACGTTTGTATCGAAACCTAGACGTGATAAATTTAGCTCCGTGTTTTTAATAGTATAAAAAACCAAATGGAAGAAAAAATGAAGGTTTTAACAACTGGCTATGATACAATATCCTACAGTTCAGAACATACTGCATATCCAAAAGAATTCGCTAAGAATCCCGAATGTTGTCGAAAGAAGTAATGGTGGCGAATTTCTGTTTTCTGCTGAGGTTCCGACGAAATCAAACTAAGCATTCTTTGCTTCATTAAAATCGAACAGGAAAACACGGTTACAGTTAGATTCAGTAAACCTGGTAAATCTGTGGTTTCCCGTTTTCTACATCCGCAATTAAGAGTCCTTAAAAATGGACTAGTTTCATGCGGGAGGAAAAATTCGCGCTTTCAGCAGCGATACTTCAATTCCTACTTCAGCATCACCTACGAAGATTTTATAAGACTCTACTCTTACGATTAGTCATCTTGATCGACAATGTTTCAAACGTCTGACATTTAACGTAATAGTACGTACAGACAACGACAAAATACCAATGAGGTGGTGTTAGAAAGCGTTCGATTAGTCATTGATGGCAACATACGACAGCTCCTTGGTCGTTCTACTTCATACGGAATACTTTCAGGGAGCCAAGACAATAGTGTACAGCATGGAAAACCCTGCTTTTATGACGAATGAAGAGTAAACATGGTATTCCACCATTAATTTGCTTGTTCGATCAATATTCACTCTGTTCTAATGCCTAGGCATTACAAAAAGTTCATTGCAACGAATCTGAAATGGTAGTGAAGGAATTTCAGAAGCTGGACTCACTCTTTACTGATGGCGAGTCCTCACGAGACGAGGCATGATCTGAGAGGCACGGTGATTGATCTAAAGATGAATAAACAATCATATGAACTAACAATGAAAACTTTACGACTTCTCTGGGCTCCATGTGAAAATCCGTAAGTTACCATTCTTAGCGACTAGCTTATGTTCGTATTAGAAAGCAGTTAGTACTATTCTCTGTTCCATACATATTATTTGAAACTTCATTTCTTACCTGCTCTAATGCCAGGACTTTGTTGTTGGGTGAGCTGAAGAAATTGTTGTTGAACGAGATTCGCGTAGAGCTGTTGAAAACCGGGTGGAAACATCGGAAGTGACGGAAACACTGACGATGGAGATGTAGATGGTACGCAAAACGGAAACGGAAAGACTCCAGGCATTCGAGTTTTGTCAGCAGTATCCATTCTGAAAAGAATGAACGAAAACGAATGAACTCCTACGTGCCGCCGTTTATTCCAAGCAGAGTGGAAGAAACCGAACAGTAACAAACTCAGCCAACATATAGATGGAGAGAGAAGCAGAGCAGATGAAGTTAGAAAATTATTCCATACTTGCATCGATAGTAATGAAAAAAGTATATTTGTCCATCGGCAAGCGGTTTAGAAGGAGTTTCGACCTATTTAATTAAAAAATCCTTAGTCACTTTAGCACCATATGGAAAAATTCTTGGGCAAAATAACCTTAGATGGCTTTTCACTTGGTGGAATTCTCTCTGTGAGAGTCAATCATGGAAGAATTTGCCGCCATATCACGGCGGTAGCAATTTAGTGTTAGGAAAAAATTCCACCAATGCTTCATCATCACTGTCTAATTAGGGGTGACTAGTTTCCATTAAAAAACAACATTATCAAGCAAGTGCTTCGCTAGCCATGCTTATTATAAGAAATCTTTATGTTAGAGGTAGTCAGCGATATGATGCTGTAGCGAGTCGATTTAGCGTCCAAGTCGTCCGTTTCTGAAATAGTACCCATCTCCTTTATTTTCAGTGATTGTACAATGAAACAGAAGCGCAATTTTCTTACAACCATAGTGTTCTCCTAGTGAAAGAGCACTAAAGAACGCAGTTCGCCCATGAGTAAGAAAAGAAAAGTAGACGATTATAAGTTAGGCTTTAAGGCCACCCTGCTCAAAAAATAGAATAGTGAAAACAAATGAACAACTAGTGCACGACAAAATCGATCACCATCGTTTTATGTGATCAAAACGAAAACCAATAAGCTTTTTCCACTTCTTCTTGGTTTTCTAGGTGTTTTGTTTAGTAACCATCTCCTTTATAAACTACTTAAACCGCCAAAGTACCAACAATAACGATGTGAACAGGATAGGCATTAGTCACTAAGAGAAGTCAGTCTGTTGAATGGCCAACGTAAAGTGCTCTAGCACTCTTGACGATTGATCGGCCCCCTAGTTCAACTCTCAGCTTTGTGGCTTCTTTTGCAATTTTCAGTTTATATATCAATTCTTATTGCTAGTTTGCTATCTTTACTTAGTAATCACTATTGCAGTTACATTTTCGTAATTACCAATGCTTATTATAGACGTTTACTGGTTTCTGAACAAGTGCCTTTGACGACAATAGGTGATGATCATGATGATAGACATTGTGAAGATGGGGTTGGTGATGTTGATCGTGGTGGCGATAGTGACGGTAACGATGATAACGATGGTGGTGATGGTGGATTATGCTGCTGCTGATAATATTAACATCAATAATGATAAAAAGCGGCAATAATGATGTTGATGAAAAAAAAGAAAAAAAAGAAGATGGTGGTGATGACGGTGATGACTTTCTAATGTGCCTTGATGACAAGTGTCATCTCGATTCTTCGACATAAGTGGGCTGAGACAGAGAGGAAATGAAGTCGGGTGGTGTCGCATCGAGTGGCAAACATATTGTGTTATGAAAAGCATAACGCTCAACCCGACTGCGACACTGTGCCGTCTATTTCTTTATAATGATCAGATAACACGAACCATAATGTGATGAGATGACTACGGAAAACCAACACATTAACTGGTAATGTCTGGTAAAAAAAAAAAACTCGGTCTGCTCTCAACTGTTTTCCAATTCAACGCTCCATCATCTGACTTGCACCATGCCATTCCTAAATGAAGATTATTATTGTTATTATTATTATTGTCAAAATCAGTTCATTCTTTGGAACCGATGACGTCAACTAAGAGCGAAAGCAAATTGAAAGAAGAGGGATTAATCGAGCATTCATTGTGATGGTTGCCATATTAACTGACTTCATTGCAAATTTTAGCCCTTTATGTAGCTACACACAGCACCGTTTTCGTGACCATCTTTTAACAATGTTGTAGGAAGTCTCCAAGATCATAGAGAACGTTTTAAAAAGTAGTATTAAGCACTGTCACTAGGTATACATAAAAATTATTGGTCAACAAAATTCCCTTTCACGTTGAAAGCGTTGACCGTAATTTTCTGGTTCAGTGCGCGTTATGAAAATATAAAAAAATGCTTTAACTCAAATTAAAATTTATTTATTCCACTGCGAATTTTGAAAATTGTGACCAAGAAAGTCACCGGCAAATTTAGTTATGTTGTCAGTTCGATTGAACAACAGCCTCGTTTGCAGCGGTCTGGGGTGGCTCTGCAAAAACGGTCTTAGTAGATCATTTCACGTAAACTCTTAAAATTTGTTGCTATCAATATGAAACGTGAAACGTGTGGATTTCAGGTATTTAATTCGGCAGAGTAGAGTTAATTCATGAGAGAACACTGGCGGCAAATCCCCTCATGCATGGCTTCACTTTCAACTCAAGCTGGTGGTGTCAATACGGTAGTCTTGGAAAGCGTGTTTGGTTAAATTATGAGTTGCCGATATGAGGTCAAAATCAAAAGACCAGGTACAGTTTACAAACACTACAACGCATCACTCTATGTTACCATCAAATCTCTAGTTCTAGTGCAGCGCTTTTAGATAAGGCTCTTAATGAAGTGGATAAAAAATTAACTACGATGAAAAATTGGACAAATTAACATTTATTCCAAGGTCTGTTCTTCGTCCAGAAATGGAAATTATGTGAGAATTATGAGGTCAAAATCAAAAGATACCAGGTACAGTTTACAGACAGAGGCAATGTGCATCACAAAAGAAGATTCAGTTTGTAGGAAATTGATGATGAGAATTCGTCACAAGAGATTCTCCAAGGATATTGAAAGTGTATCATTCCAACCGACTAAAGTCAAGCCTATCACGGTGTTGGGTCCAGGTTCGTGTTCAGCGCTACAGTATCGGGCTGCGACAGAGTAAGTGGTGTGAGTGAGTGAAGCACTCACTGGTTGACTGGCGACGTATGTACGGGGTGGACTATCTCAACGAAGAATGATCGTCTGCTCTCCAGCACTTCGTTCATGCTCTCTTCGTCACCCACACTCTCATACAACCGTCTGACACCGGCCCAGCCCCAATGGGCGTGGTTCCTGCGCTGATTGGTCGGCCACAAAGCGACACCTGAGCGTCAGCGGATTATACGCCAGACCTAGTAACTATATTACGGTATGTGGTCTTTTCGTCAAGTGAACTCAAGAACGAGGTCATTGTCCTCTCGATGGCTATTACAGCCCAAATAAGATTTCTGCACAAAGTATCGCTTTGGTAAGCAACTTTATAGGAAGAGAAGTTCTTACAAGTATTAAATTGATATGGGTTTCCATACGTTAGCTAGCCTTTCTGTTTACAAATATCTTGCAAATAGTTTTTTTTAATGCAAGCTTTAAAGGTTTTCTAAAAGTCGAAAATGTTCAGTTTCGTTTTGAGTGAAATGAATACGCTTAGTTGTGCTCCAGATGCGTAGTTCTCGATTATTCTACAATTGACTATCTGACAAGGTCATTTTTCTACATGACCACAGAGATTACTTAAATACTACTACAAAACAATGCTACCATGGATGGAATGTGTGTGAAAAGTTATGAATAACCACCGCCCATCTCCCGCCCCGTGGAAAGTTTTCCTCCTCCCTAGGACCTCGGCGAAAACCATTTTACGCCCGATTTCTCGCTGTTCTTAGTGATTTCCTGCTGAGTTGCAAGAGGTAGGAGAAATGGTGAGTATCCTCATTCATTCCTAGACCTTTTTTCCAATATAAAAGTTCAACGGCGACAAGGATACTCTCAAGGCATTTGCTACTACAATAGTGGCGGGAGCTTTGTTAAGCTATTCCCGTCCCAATAAGACTCAAGCCGAAAATATCACCAAGTCAAATGGTATTCATTGCTAGCATATGACTCGTGGCGAAGCATTTACCAAACTCAAATTTCCTTTCAGTAGACAGAATCACTTTCTAATCAATGATATTTCATCTAAACGTGAGAAATTGGTAGAAAAAGCTAGATGTAGAGCAAAATTTCTCAACTTACTGATTCTAAATCATCAGTGAGTTTCTTATTGATTTCTTCCCACATCCAGTTTGATCTATACCGCTTTTTATCCCTCGTTGATAAAAACAGTTACTATTATGACTGGACTAAACAGCTCGTACCATGACCACGTTCTTATCATATTCTTATTATTTCTGCTACCGGTGCTCCTACAATATTTTGATTTTAGAAGGATCCAATAAGGGTTTTATGTAGTTTTCTAAGGTTTAGTAAGGTTTAGAAAGAATAATGTTATCACTCTTAGGTATTTTGTTATGAAGGTGGAAATTACAAACGAGTGACTGAGATTTTCTTCGAAAGGCCATTCCTTATGGACTCTATGGTTGATGTTAAGTGCTTTTTTAAAGCTTTTCTAATCTAAAACAATCGAGCAATGGTGTCTATCCATTTTTTCATCATGAACCCAGTTCACTTTCGTCATTGATTTGTCATTTCTTTAAGAATGATGGGAATGATTGAGTGCAAGGTTCAAGGCACTAAAATCGGTATTGATCATTCTTGGAATGAGGTGGATGCGTAGCGCCAACCTTACGACTCACTCCATCGACAGCAACGACGACATGAATGGCAAAATTGCTTCAATATCCGACTAGTTATCACATCAAGAGCAGCTGGACGATATTAACCAGCTGGTGCCGAGAAGATGAGAATCGGACCTCTCGTGTTCTTTTCTTGAAAGAATTAGACCTGCCGCATTTTTCTTGAAGAATGAAAACTATATCTGGAAACCGAGTTATGGAAAGACTAACAGTAGAAAAGGAAGCGGGTTATTCGAAACCTTTCATAAGAGCTTGATATAGTGGATGTGCAACGTCCGGTTTTTGAATGGTGTCTTCTGTGTCTTCATATACATCTAAGAAAAATAGTTTAAACGCATTGAAATAGTCAAGAAGAAATCCAGGGAAGAAAACTAGGTGAGTTGAATATTTCTTCATCCGTTGTCTTCACTTCTCAATCTTAGCGAATGGCCAAAAGCTTTCTTTTCTCAAATTATTTCCTGGGAAACTCTAACACGGCTTGTCATATGAAAAATTGCGCACTAAAACCTTTTGTCACAACGCAAAGAACCTAAAAAGCTCGAAATAATTTTGTGTGTTGGAGGTCCAGATTGGTAAGGTCTCTATATTAGGAGCGTTCTTGGCTGCTCGGCATGGGCAGCAATTGCTGCCATTGTGATTCAAAGCCGGTTTTTCCCCACCGTACAGTGAAGAAGGCTACCAAGTAGAATGTTAAAAAGTCCAAACAATATTGGTTGGCGACTCGCTGATCTCTATTCGAGATCGAGGATATAACTCTTCACCAGTGTAACGCGGTAATCCTCGTGGTAGGAGGCAAGAGGCTAATGAGAAAAATACGCATGAAAGCCGTTTTCAGGAACATTAACTAGATGCTACTCGGTTTGAAACGGTATTCGTATTGCGTCATCTGAAAGGTATTAACTGCTTCTGAAGGCTGGATGTACGACGGTGCAATGGAAAATTGCCGCTTGGTTGTTATGGACATAAAACATAGAAACTTGAGCGCCTTAATCATAATTTGCATACGGTTGTACAAAACTGGAAGTGGATAGTGAAGTGGAGTGAATCTAACGTAATTGTAAATAATAAAGCAAAGTACTTTTTTTATAGGTGTCACTACTTGAATTATTATATAAGATTGCTTGAGTCTGTGCCTTAAGAGAAGAAGAAAGCTTGAGAGTGCAAAGAATGAGACTTGCAGTTAAGGTGAGATAAAAAGCATTAGGTAAAGGGTTTCTTTTACAACAGAAAAATTAAATCAGTAACATGTTTGGAAAAAAACAAGAACGGAATATTTTTTAGATATGAACGAGAAAGATTTGTTAATGAAATTTTTTTAGTAGAGCAGTCACGTAGCAGTCAAAGGCGTTGGCCTTCGTTTCGATTTAGGCGGCCGATGAAAGACAACGACGGAAAAGGTAATCGTATGCGGGAAAGCGGTGATTGGGAAAAGACTTTTTGCTACAAACAGTCAAAATAGGAGTCGATTGGTGCTAGAACTCTGTCTTGAAGAGGGCGGGTCACCGACAGTCATCGAACCACGTGGAATGTGAAAGCAGACGCCACCCTCAACCAACAAAACTACTAATGGTCACGTCGTTACAGTTCCGATGGACTGTGGGGGATCACAGCGAAGGTATTGGGACGGTAGAATCCATTTTTTAACATTAAAAAACATTAGAGTATTCATAGTATTCGTAATTTAGTTCTGATGGTCAATATTTTTAGTTTGAATGAACTATTTAGGTAGGTCTTGCTAATAAGGTATGGCTCATTTTGTTTCTCCAGCTTTTTTGCTCTTCTACATTCTCCTCGCCACGATCCACCTTATTCAACTCACTTCTTTACTTGTCTTCACGTAAGGTTACCATTCATTAGCTAACAATTTAAGGCTGTCCTTCATAACATTATACGCAATAGCGACATATGCCTGCTGTTGCCCAGGTATAACCTGGTAGAATCGATATTACGATGAAGCATCCATCCCTAGATAACTGAGGTTGAGCTAATAGTGTTGAACGCACACAACTGCAGAAACTTACAGAACTAAGTCCAGCGGTATCCTCACCTCCTCCTCCCAATTCTGTTTCGATTCAATAACTCATATTGCTACAATAATGACATTTCATGGAGCAATCCCATTCCAGCCAGTCGTTATCGAAACACACGGCAGCGTATTCCAATCGTTCAGCTAGATTCCATCGTTTGTGAGAAAGTTCGAAGACTGATCAAACCACCAAATAAAATCAATTTTATTCGTTTGCCGTAAATGTTAGATCCTGTGTCCACTTGCTGTAAGACTTGCTCTAAGATGAAAACTCCCTTTATCAATTCGAATTTTTATTTCTATTTCACTAAATCGTGACTTAGGTGGGCTTTCAATTTTGTTAACAACAATGACGTGATTTGTCTTGTTAAGGCGATCAAAGGCAAAGTCACAAACTCCACTGTAGCTTCGATTCTAATTATATTCACGAAGGACAGTGCACTATAACTACCGTATAGAAAATTAATAGAAACAAAAAACTGTTTTATATTCTTAATCGACGACTTTTGCATGATTGCCTACACGACGGCTGCTAGCTGACGTCGAAAGCGCCGTGAGACAGAACCGCATATTTCCACTTTCTTCATCAACTTTTCATTATTTGCCTAAATATAATTCTTTATAACTATTTATGTGGGCCAAACATAAAACGTTTATGGGCAACAATCATGTCAACAAGCACACACACCTCATACAATACACGTAAGTGACACATAGCTCTTGCTGGTGGGAGAACATGAACGCCTAAGTTCCAGAATTCATTCTCAATTCGATTGCACCATAACTTAAGAATTTCGTAACGAAATAACTGCTAGCTTTTCAAACAAAGAAGCCTAAGCGAACCGTACAGCAGCGAGACTAATTTCAGGATATTAGCAATGTCTAAATTAGACAATGCTTTCGCTTTATTCTCAAGCGCGCCTCGTCTCATCCTTTAACTACACTTTTTGGATCATTTCCAAGCGGTAACGAGCTTAAAGGCCAATTCAAAATCCTCCATTAAAAACTGCGTTTAAGGATGATCCAGCAGCAAAAAAAATGTCACATACGTCTTCATTTCTCTACAAAATTCTTTTACTCTCTAACTTTTTTCCGTTTTTTTTTCTTTCGTGAACTTTTTACTTGAATTTGTGAGCACGTTTAAGTGCCTCTTGAATCCTAATAGGCTTTGTAAAACCTTTTGTAAGGCGTAAGCAATTTAAAACAAATTAGCGTGATTCTATTGAGACGATCTTTGTGATGTTCCCATTTTTTTTATTCTTTTCAAAGAGTTGAATCCAAATCAGAAAATGATGAAAAGGTCCTTTCATTTTCAATTCACTGAATGCCTTCATGTCGTCGTTTTCTCGGAACGAAGAGAAATTCGATTAGTACGTAAAAGTGAACTGTGCTCTAAGAAAAACTGCCCATATGGATTACGGAGCTTGTCAGTTTCATAATACTTAAGCAGAAGCTTGTCTGACAGCGCTTGTATCAATACGAATTGAAAACAAACGCCGTCGGAGTCTTTGATATCCTGGTGTTCTGTTCTGTGTCTGTTTTTTTTTCTAATGCAAAACTGATAGTAAAGCTCTTTCTGTAGATAAATGAATAATACTTACCACCAGTACGGTCGCCACAACCGTTGTCACCGCCACCTCCATGACAACGGCCACCGCTTCAATCAATCGTCAGTAGGCACTGCTGCTGACTACGGTAGCGAATAAGGATTTATGACCTTCATCACATTTTATTTGAGTGTCTAAGCTTATAGCTTATAAAAACATAGGCATATTGTACAAGTTGTTCTATGCAAGTTTCTGGAACGTAGCATTCAATGGAAACATCCATTTCTCTCCGAATTCCTATTGTGCTTTTATATCAGTTTGCGCCTCTTTCCATGACATCATGACTCCAAACCTGTTAATGTGAACAATTAAAGCTAAATGTGTAGTTACTGTTAATTGTTTAGTGCTTTCGATCTACAGAATTTCATCATGAGTTATCCATATAGTACAATGATGACGTCAGTAAGTGGAATGGTTTAAAATAGGAATGGGAAAAGCGCAAAATCGTGTAGAAACATAGATATGGGTAAAAGCCTTAGAGAGGAACTGCTAGAAACAAAACATTTGGAACGAAGGAAAGAGAAATCACAAAAAAACGAATAAACGACAGAATAGAAATCGAATTGGAATGAATAGATTTTAAAACCTCTTTTGAAAACTCGGGGTTAAATGGATTTACCTGCCTTAAGCGCTGCAATCCATGTTTTACTAATTTTTTTATTTACCTGAAATACTTTTGTTTCTTAAGGAGTAGGTTAGTAAGGTTCTTTTCGCAGAATCATTGACTGTTTCTGAAAAACACCGGACGGTAAATCACTGAACAACGCCGCATTTTCTTCTGCTTTTCCAGTCGATTTCTTCTGTGGTTTTTTTCTCCACTTCCCGATAATCTATTCAGTGAACCAATGCTCAGCATTGTTGGTTTCACGATATGTGCACGAGCATCACCACATTGCCACAGCAATCGATACTTTTCAGAATCTTTCGAGTTGACGGCCGTTAACATGAGAAGCGTACCGTAGTAGATGATCGCATCTGTATACAAGAAGTCGTAGTCATTGTAGTCGCAAATTCAACGTCGACGAGATCGGTTAAGGACGAAGTGATGGAGTCCTGACGAAGTTCGCCCTGATTTAAGGTCAAAACTGTGATTGCTGATTATAATGGATGATGTGTACACATTCTAAAAAGTCTGTTTAATACTGCATTTACTTACTTGGATACTTGGACGGTCCGTCTTCACGAGTCGTGCGGACCCCAGCACATATGCCATTCATTCCTTTCTCTAGCAATCGTAGTCCATGGTGGTGGTCTTGTTCGAGTATACTGCATTTATGAAGTAAGAAACAGTTGAAGAGGCTTGAAGCCTTTTAGGCTTCTCCTTTCAGGCTTCCTAGGCCTTCTAGTTGTTATCGTTGTTGATGACGATAAGGTCCAGTGGTGATTTTTTCCCAAAATCTAAAGAATATTTCCGAAACATTGAAGAATAGATCTCTGCTTGCTATTCGTTCATCGTTAGTCTTTGTCTGGAGATTCAGTTCTTTAACGCATTGCTTAAATATCTACAATTCTACTCGAAAAAAAGTGCCAATCCACTTGATGTCGCAGTTTATCAGCGAAATGTTCTTGTCATAGAAATTTTGTATGGACGTGTAGACTTTTTATGGATATAGAAAAAATACTACTTTGAACAACCTTTTTCTTAATATCAGGAAAGAAAGTGCGAAGGATTTTTGTCCACATATCGTCTTTCGCATACGTTTTACTACGATGGACAGGTCGTTGGTAGATGCTGCGACCTGTTAACGCATTCAAAGTTTCGCCATTTTAGCACTGATTTCGTTGTCTTCCTTTCTTACCAGGAATAATTAATTGCACTTCACTTCACAGAAGGGGCGTATGTACCGCAATGGTAAGAAGTGCTCAGCAATGCTTAAAGGACCAGTATTGGTTCGTCCATGTGTTCGGGATCAGCGGCACTTCCATCCTGCGTCTGCTAATTGATACTAGCCTTGTTTGCGATGATAAAAACACTGACTGTAAGCACCAGCTAGCTATGTTATGGGCCAAATATGTATTGCATCAATTCTACGATGCTACGAACGGAGTCCAATGCATAGCACATACAGGAGGGATTGATCAACGTCAAACACTTTATCCTTTATCCCACTTTACAAAAACCTCCATCACATGGGTCGGTTTTTACATTTTTCTAATTATAAAATAAGTGTGACAAAAATCAATACCTACGTAACTTCTCGTTGTCATGCGTCTAAGAAGATGAACGCCAGCTTAACTACAATATGGATCATTTATGGCTCCTTCAAGCTTTCGTGTCATTATACCTTAAAGCTTTTGTGATTGACTAGTCTACCATCGGAGCTTCTGTACTCGTTATTTCTTCATTATTTTACCGTTGCCTCCATTGGCATTCATAAGTTCCTCATTGATCGCGAGAAAGAGAAAGTCTAAAAATGAAACAGAGTGAAATTATGCGATTGTGCAAGTGTGAATGTATTACATCGTTTGCCTAATCGATTGTACTCATTTACTAAACCCCTAGGCCTAACTGTTAAAATATCATTCCCGTTGAAATGTAACGATTAATACAAAGAATCTCAATAGCTGCCACTTCACCTAGTAATTCCCAAGACCGACTTTCTGTGTACCTCGGCATTGATTGATAATTCGATTTTTTATTTCACTAAGCAGACATGAGGTTGTTATTATAGAATTTATTGGAATACAATAGCTGACGTTTCGGCGGTTACGCCCTCTCCAGAGCCTGCAAAGGTCGAACTGAGATGCGATCACCTCAGCCAAACACTTTCATAACCCTAGCAGATGAAACTTAACAAATAAATTTGTATTCGCATATGAAACAGCTTTATTTAAACACTTACCGTTTACTTGTTGTAAAGTTAGTTTGTGGATAGCAGCCGCACAGAGTACTACATGGGCGAGGACTGTGCCTGTGCCAGGTCATTGGGAATAAAATAGAAAAAATGACCTGACACAGGCACAGTCCTCGCCCATGTAGTACTTTGTGCGGCTGCTATCCACCAACTAACTTAGATACTTTGCTAAATTTTATCTGCTAGGGTTATGAAAGTGTTTGGCTGAATAGATCGCATCTCAGCTTGACGTTTCCAGGCTCTGAAGAAGGCGAAACCGCCGAAACGTCAGCTGTTGTATCCTAATAAATTCTATAATAACAACCTCGTGTCTGCTTATTGAAATAGAACATCGAATCTCAATAGCTCCCTAATTTTTAAAATTCTTTTCTTTTTTAATGATTTTGAGTCTTTACCTAAAATGGATCTATTTTCTGGTGTAGAATCTTTTTGAGACAAAAGTCTACACGCTTGGTATTGCTTAATACTGTATTAAGTAATACAAAGTATACCATTTTTCTTATTTTATTTTTTTTATTTTATATTATTTATTTATTTTTTTAAATATTTTCGAGGTAACGAAAAACTAGAAATATTTCTTTAGATCTGACCAGATATCTTAAGACTCATCTGAAAAAAAATTTAAAAAATAAAGAAAAATGAAGAAAAAAATCTTGGCACTGGAGATTTGGAGAAGGGACATAAATGCGTTATCACTAAGGTATGCGGTGGCTGTATTTAATATACTGAACGGTATTATTACTGTGTTACCTTTTTGCTTAATGCCTATTGTTATTTTACACGGCATTGTCCGATGAGAAATGCGACCACTATGATGCCGTGATAGCTGGTGATCTTGGACACCGGGGCAGGTCTAACCGCGATTAACCTTTCCAGGTTCTCACGTGCAACCCACTGCACCAGTGAGGCCCTTGCTCTGGCTTTCTCTCAACCAGTTTTCTACTTAACTTATTACTACTAATAGAGCTTCTATCATTGTTTGCGTTTCTGTAACGGTCTAAATTATTCAAGTTTCTGTGAGATTGTCAGTTATGAGCAAACAGTCGTGCAATGCTTTCTTGTTTTAACTAGTCAGCCGCCTTTCAGAATGGAGACGTATTAACACCATCGGTCGACTTGTCGACGATTATGGCGCCCATCAACATTTGTATGTGCACGCTTATGTGGTGTGTGGCGTATGTGATTCAATAAAATGATTGTTAAGAATCTTTGTTTGATGAGGGGCAAGTTTCGTGTTGGTTCGCTTAGCTCGTCGTGTCGCCGAACAATCACCTTGCATCCATTCATTGACGTTCCGGCAAGTTTTATGGAGCATTCACACAACCCATCTATCTATTTGTCTCGTTCACACTCGTTTATTCTTCGTTGTCGTCATCTTCTTCACAAACCCTAGTCATCGTTATACAGTAAACTACAAACGTTTCAGAAGAAAACGTTCGAGCCATACCGTTTTTTCGAGGGTTGCAAGGTCGATAAGAAGAAGTGTGTCCGTCCGGTGGAACAAAATTCTTCGAGCAATCAAATAAGCTGTGATAACAAAATTTTTTTTGAGAACATGTTTCTAATAGCGTGATCCCATATGACATAACCCACTTGATAATACTACCCTATCCTTTTGCTAAAAAAAAAAAATTGGGAACGATTACTCAAAACAAGCCCATATCAAAAAATTGAGGTTCAGTAGCACCTATAAGCAGTTTTGTATTTTCTCCCACTTTCTTGTGTATATTTTTGATTTGGTTATCATCACAACAATTGTTATCGTTCCAACTCGTGTTTTTTTTACACGGATCGATTTCTTTTATATGCCCATGAAAGCAGTTACAATCTGTGGACGATGAAATATGAACTTTTGTAGGAAAGGAATTCTGTATTTCTGACACTATTAAACAAACAGGCAAACAAACGCTTTTATAGGGAGCTATAACACAACACGACATTTTTCTTAAAAGAAAGCGATCGTAATATTTTAATAATACTAACAGAATAACAGTGGAGCGCGTGGCGCAATGGTTGGAGGCGCCACTTCGACACACACGCGAAACCGATCCACTCCCCCATGGCCCACCAAGTCTTCCATCCCTACGGAGTCTGCAAATTGGTACCAGACTTGTTTGGAAGGATAAAAGCACTGGCTCAGTACAAAGGTAGGCCACCGAGAGTCATTGTAAAGGTCAGATATGCATTCAATCACCTCCAACGCTTAATGAAGTCAAATACATTGCGCATCCCTCAGGGATTGATCAGCGCCAAGAGCTTCATCCTTCTTTTTATTTTAACAAAACAACAACAACACATTCTTTGTTTCAACAACCACTTTGCGATTTAAGAAAGCCGTCCATCTTGATGCGGCCAATAAAACATCCTCTCTTAAACCAATCATGTAAGAAACAAGATATTGGCTATGCCATGTTCAAGTCCATGATCTCATTCGATGTGCATCAGTTAACATAGAACTAAAGCACAAGACTCATGGATAGCATCTGTTTTGAACAAACTCATAAGAAATACTGGAAACCTTCTCTCTTTGTTTACGAACGCCAGAAACCAATAAAAAGCTAAGAAAACTGCAGATATTTGATTGAAGTAATCCATGGCAATCTAATCAACGCAGCGATGAGGCGTACACTGTTTAAACACAGTCAGTAGTAGATATTAGGTCAGTTTTGAGATAGGTAAGTTAATGATACTCAAAGTTAATGGCAGAGAAGGTAGTTGAAGAGAAAAAGAAAGAATGTCGATAACGACTGTCAGAGCTTCGCAGAAATTTGCAATTAGTCGCCATGATAAAGCATTCGAATGATTTAGGAATAAATAGGACCATCGACTCGGATCATCGGCTCTGATGAAGACAAAGACGTCAAAACGTTAGCCGATAATAAATATTGTTATCAACCTCGTGTAAGCTCATCAAAGAACGAATACATATAAATAGGACTGTTTTATCTCGCATAACGATGCTAATATGTTTTGAATTTTCAAGGCTACGAAGTGTTGATGTTTACCAACACGTCACCCTTAGGTAATCGGTTCTGCTATTCTCTGAAGTCGCTTTGGCACAGGAATAATCTAAGATGATAGCAGAAAACTTATATTGAATCGAAGAAAACCGGTGACAGATTTTTTCGAAGCCCTTAGAAAGTCGCTAGCATAACTAGTTCTGAATCTCAAGGCAAACTGCCATTCAATCTCTCCATGAGGACGGAAATAATGGCCGAATCTATGGGCGAATTCGAGCTCTCAACCTACTATTTTTAGTAATTTGAATTTTTCATTAGTGTTTTTCTGGGCATTTCCTTCATTAATCTAAAATAGAGATCGATACTTCTGCTACAAAGTAAATTCGCGTAGGTATTTAGACAGAACAGCGTCATAAAAAGATCTCTGAGAAGCAAATTATTTAGGAAAACTGCCAGCCAGATATTGCTTGTGAAGAAATCTATCAGTTTTTCTCAGCTAGCTAAGCAGGATCAGTAGGATGATACAGGATTAGCCAAAAGCTTTAACTACTCTAACCCAGGAATATTGCTGTTGACCGGCCTAAAATTCTCCACAATACTTTTAAACATGATCATAGGTAATGATTCCAATGTAGAATCGTTGGAAGATAATGCTCCGATTCGCAGTCATTGAAAAAATTCCAGGTTCCGCAATCACCGTTGAGCGTCGTATTTGCTCGAAAGGTGATAGTTATTCACCGCGGAGACAGGTATTGGTCTCGTAGCGAACACGGCGCTCCCATGTCCCAAATCAGTTGCAACATATCATTTACATTAGACGATGCATGAGCGAACATTTCCTCTCATGAAAGCGAACAAGGTCGTTTACTCAATGAGGAAAACTCGAAATCGCCTCGTGTGAATGGCAGTACAAAGTTACGAGACAGCGAACACAATCATTGAGTAGAAAAACGTTGAAGGTGCTTGGAATTGGAGTGCAATAAAAAACGGTCTTCAGCACTAAAAAAATCTTTGGGGAGTTCTCACTACAGTATTTTGTGGTTTCGTTGATTAGAGAAATATATTCTTATCTACCCCAAAGACTATTTTCTTAAAGGCTGTTCTATTCTTTCACATGCTCTCCAAAAGTCGCGGGAACAGTAATCGTCGTCGTCTAATGTTTCTGTACTATTAACCTCAATATTCGAAAAATGTGCTTAAACTAGCCAAAAATATAGACCTACCTCAATTCTGAACTCGGCTTTCCTCCAAGTCTGAGAGATTTTTTTTTCCTGGTGAAAATATTCACCTTTTCATTGTTTTCTTGATTAGCAGATACCAGGTGGAATGCTAACAAAAAGATTTACTTAGTACAATAGTGTCCGACGACTTTTCGGCGGTTTCGACTTTCTCAGAGACTGCAAGACCAAGTCCACACGCAACTCAGCCAAATAAGTTGATATCCTAATCAGATAAAATTTAGCATGTAAAAGTTTGTTACTTTTTACTCTTTATTTATTAGTGCTAAGTACCAAGATAGTGCTCAACTTTGGAAAGGAGAATTAGATGTTCAATAAGTTTCTCTTCGGGCTGGCGGGTCTGGATTTGAATTCAGCGTTGTCGGGATGGCCGTCCTCAGTTAGGGTCGTGGTGGCGAATTCATTACGGAAGTACCGTAGTTGGTGTGTTTATTCAGTGCGATTACACTGCTGCCCGTCGTCGGTCGCGTGTCATTACTTGCTTCGCCCTGTGGTGTCGGTCTGTTTGCTAACGACGACTGAGAAAACAATAAAAAAGTCAACCCGAAGGTTTCGAACGCTGACTTGGAATAGTGGTAGAAAAGGAACTTGTACAGTAGGATCTATAAAGTAATCAATAAAATTTTTGTCATTACAAGAATTGAAATGTTCGTTCCATTCCTGAACCATGTGAAGCTCTGTGCCGCTGATCTCCATTAAATAATTGAAAGACTTAACAAGAACGAAACGACTTTGGGAAAGGCGAAAGCGCCGAAAAGTCGGCTATCATTGCACTGAATGAATTTTGTTGCTGACAACTTCATAACTACTCATCGAGAAAAAGAGGTGACTTATTTGGTGAATGCTAAAATTGATAGAAAGTCGGTTCTAGAAAGCGGACCGCTTTTTATCGATTGTTATAATCCGACGATCAATAGCCATCCATACGCGATCTTTGAAGGCCTACCTGAAAGCTATGATGTGCTCCAATTTTCTGTTTTCCGTCTGTTCGTCCATTTCATCTAACCTTTCACAGCTGTGTAGAATGAGACAATCTTCTAGATTTACCGATCCAGAAATCGAACCCGTCTTTGACAGAATGGAACATTCTTTATTATTTTGCACATTATAAAATGACCGGCTTATATCTAATGATTTGCAAACTGTTCATTTTTTAACTAGTTTCAGAAAAATTCTTCTAATTGATTATGATTATCACCATAATATTCATCAAGAAGAGATGAGACAATCGTTTTACGACGAGGCGACTTCAAATTCGTTCATGGAATGGTGAAGCCTATGCGATCATTTTTGTCCCAGAATCGTATTGCTCAAAATTTGTTTTCGTTTTACTAAAGCTTGAACTGATACGACCCTTAACCGGTTGAGTGGGAATAATAGTTTTCAAATAACGGGATGATAAGTAGTAAATAAGGTTAATAAAACGGTTTGCGCACTCAGTACGCTCGAATTCCAACCGATATGGAACCCAAATTATTAGATCATGATGTCAGTGAACTTCCCTGGGCACTAATTCGTAACATCGATCTCTTTTTAACCTTGACACTGATCAACGATTGATATAAGTAATCAATATACCAACAATTATTCATCCCTCACTTTATTTTATCCACTTTCTAACCTCTTTATGTACACTCGAATGCTGTAAATTGAATTTTCAGTCTACTATTTGGGTGGTTTTGTGCATGATTTCTGAAGAAACTAGTTAAATAATACTTAGCGGGCCATGCGCAATCACCCGTTAACGGAAATGATGTGGGGCAGCGAAAACTGGCATTGAACCCGGCTATGTTGAAGCTGTAGCAGAAATCACAATGTTCATTATTTATTTACTTTTCACTTTTTTTCTATCATTATTTTTATTTTTATTTTTCACAGCATGATGTGATATGGAACACAACCACTATGATGCTGAGATATTTGCAAGACTTGGACCCATGGCCAGATTGGAACCATCAAAGAGCTGAATAGCGCTTTGGTAATAATGTATTATAGTTAACAACGGGAATAGTCCCGTTTCTATTCCGCCACCTGCTCATCAAGCCTCTCTTCCTTTCGGGATCGGTAAATTTCTACCGCACTTCGCTAAGCCTAACGTATTCCCTCAAATCCAAATAGAAACGCTTGCTCTAGCTCAGCGATTCCAAGACTCCAGGAGGAAGTTACATGACCAATATTTACTAAATTTATAAGAGGGAAAATAACAAACATCAAGCAGTAGTCTAACTCGCTTCTGAAAATTTCAAACATCTTCTTGGATGATGGATGCCATGAAATGAAAAGAATGAAAGAAGTGCTGGGATCTGTGCAGTACATGTGAAGATTGGTCATGCAAAATGAAATAATACTTGTCATTTTTGCTCTATATAATCGTGCTGTGAGTTGGAAAAGAACTAAGACTTGGACGAAAGAGGAATGTTGCAGAACTTTCAAAAAGGTCATTGTCGCAAAACATGTAATATAATCGTCAACATCGTCTTCATCACCATCGTCAAAAATGTCAGCAGAGGCTTGTGTCAATTTGACACAACATAAAACTGAACTATCGAAGAAAGATAGACAGTGCTTTAAATATTTATTTCCTTTTCTTCATCGAACGAGAACAGTGGCATCAGTACCGGATAGATGATAGAATCAAGCAGTCACACCACTGTTATTCAAAGTAGAGGCTGGCTCTTGTATATCAATGACGTCAGCATCTCGTTAAGTGTTTGTTCAATTTAAATCAATTTTTGTGAATCTGACTATGTCTATACAAGAAAAAAACTCTTGAATACGAGCAAAACACACCTGGATCGATTTCAAAATGTTGTTTAAAAAGCGGACGACTTTCATTGTCATCACGAGTGGTGGAAGAAATATCATTATTTTAACTTATTATTTACTGCCTACTCCTTTTAATGGCAGGTTGTATATTGCGAAACATAACTTTAATGATGCTGAGATATTTGCAAAACTCTGGACCGCAGGTGCTTGCGGTTTGAAACGAACGTGCTATTGTCCTTTCGGGGGAGTAACGCGTTCACCACCACACCACGCGGGTCCCCCGTTTTGTCTGTTTCTCAGCTAGTTCTATCGATCTTTTGCCATCAGCAATCACCCGTAAGTGGGATTGGTCCGGGGAGCCCAAATCGGCGACGAACCCTGTGATTTACACTACATTTTCAGCTTAACAGGGTTCGTTGCCAGTTTGGGCTCCGCAATCATTTCCGTTGCTGATGCTTGATCGATAGACCTAGCTGAGGAACAGGAAAAACGAAGGATCCGCATGGTGTGGTGGTGAACGCGTTACTCCCGGAAAGGACAGTAGCGCGTTCGTTCCTCACCACAAACACCTGCGGTCCAGAGTTTTGCAAATATCTTCATTAAAGAAATATCATTATCTTTCAGATAACTGCTTCGATACTTCGATGTTTCCAGATCGCCGTGGTAGTTGCAAATTAATTTGAGAACTCAATTCTACTAAATCAAACATAGTGAAATGTTCAAATATCAATCACTCGGATCTACCTGCTTCTTAGGGGAACAAAGGTCTCTTTTGGTCCTCGGCCAACCTCCTATCCGCTACCTAGGACGCGCCACGTATCCTTGCGACTAACCGGCTCGAGATCCCTTGTGTGAGGCAGATCTGTGGTGAAACGTAAAACGTACATAAATTAATAGCTAATAAGCCTGTAGATTAAAAAAAGATAAACTATCCGTTCGTTTTTCTTAGATACTTAAAAACGATGACTTCGTCCTAGAAAAGTAGTGCACGTACACGATTGCTTCAATTCAAAACAGCTTTTTGTTTGCGAGAACGAATTGGGTTCCTGACTTTGTCCAGCTGCCACAGATAAAGTTAGTCGATGTTTGCTCAAAACTTCGGTGAAACACGACTGTAGTGGAATAAAGGATGAAGTAATGGAATGCCGGCGTTATAAAGAAAGCTCAAGCCTAGATCATTAACGAGGGTGATAGCTATAGAAAAAAGGGGGACACCGCTTAGGTTAAGTTAGAAAGAAATATGTCGCATATATTTGTTTTTGCGCAGCAAATCAAAGTTAAATATAAAAATATAAGGTAAAGCTAGGCCTATGAAATTCAAAAGTTGCAACCAAATTAAAATTGTTCGGGGATTTCATGGTGCAATGTTGCAGCCAATAAAATGAAGTTGACAAAATGGTGCTACATATGACATAAAACCGATTTGCGCTCTCCAGATAAATCCCGTTGACGGTTGATTGCTGATAGCACCTACAGGTAAAAGCACGGCCGAGAGAAACAAGAAACGAAAAGCCTGAACAGTTCGGTAGTGAACGCGTTCACCTGTGTCACCTGTATCATCCGTAGTCCCGTTGATTGTCGAGTGACTCGAGCAGGCTCAAGCAAATCCTCCATTTTTCCCTGTCGCGTGCAAGAGTGGCACAGTGGGTTCTCTTCGCTTTAGGGACTCGTCGAGTATCATATCTTTCTTCTAGGCTTTTCGTGAAGAACTCTCACCATCGGGTCGGTGGTCCCTCTGTACGTTTGACATCCCGAGGAATCCAGTCACTAAAAGCTCTTGTCCATCGGTTATCATTCATACGCATTACGTGTCCGCCCCACCTTATCTTCGACTGTTGGGCGTATAGAACGCATCTTTGATTTTCGATCGCTGACGTAGGTCGGAGCTTCGGATCCCATCCCTTGCTTGTGTGAAGCGGGACACTATTAGCATCGTCCTTTCGACTGCGAGTTCGATAACGCTGAGTGATCGTTCATTCTGCTAACGTAGCGACCGGGTCTCTGACGCATACGTTAGGGCAGGAAGAATCGCTGAGTCGAAAAGATGGGCACGGAGTCAGGTGTTCTTTGTTCTCTTCACTACATCCTCGATGCTCTTGAAAGCTTCCCAAAGCGCTCGTTTACTTCTGCTCAGCTCTGGAGCTAAGTCGTTTATCATATTGATTTCCCAACCTAGATAGACATAACTGGAGCATTCGGAGAAATTCGTTTCGTTGAGCGTGAATGGGGCAAACGAAACCAATCCGTTCTTCATGAACATCGTTTTCCTGAGACTTAGTTGAAGACCAATCTTTACACAGGCTTTATCAATGTCCGCAAGCATACGTTTTTCTTGGCTAATGTCTGGTGTTATGAGAACGTTATCATCAGCAAAGCGAAAGTGATGTATCTGCCGACCGTCGGTTTTCACTTCCATATTATCCCATTCCAATGTTCGCATGACGTTCTGGAGGGTGGCTGTAAATAATTTTGGCGAGATTGTATCGCCTTACCTAACTCCTGTCTTGACGTCAACGTTAATATCGTTGTAGAATGGTGAAATCTTGGTTGTGGAATTTTTGTACAGTTCACGAAGAATCTTTGTGTACCGAGAAGAAACTTCTTGAATATGAAGGGTTTCCATGACTGCTTCTATCTCAATTGAGTCAAAGGCCT
>MQTX01000067.1:1666459-1712435 GCA_009735665.1 Angiostrongylus cantonensis
CTTGTCCATCGGTTATCATTCATACGCATTACGTGTCCGCCCCACCTTATCTTCGACTGTTGGGCGTATAGAACGCATCTTTGATTTTCGATCGCTGACGTAGGTCGGAGCTTCGGATCCCATCCCTTGCTTGTGTGAAGCGGGACACTATTAGCATCGTCCTTTCGACTGCGAGTTCGATAACGCTGAGTGATCGTTCATTCTGCTAACGTAGCGACCGGGTCTCTGACGCATACGTTAGGGCAGGAAGAATCGCTGAGTCGAAAAGATGGGCACGGAGTCAGGTGTTCTTTGTTCTCTTCACTACATCCTCGATGCTCTTGAAAGCTTCCCAAAGCGCTCGTTTACTTCTGCTCAGCTCTGGAGCTAAGTCGTTTATCATATTGATTTCCCAACCTAGATAGACATAACTGGAGCATTCGGAGAAATTCGTTTCGTTGAGCGTGAATGGGGCAAACGAAACCAATCCGTTCTTCATGAACATCGTTTTCCTGAGACTTAGTTGAAGACCAATCTTTACACAGGCTTTATCAATGTCCGCAAGCATACGTTTTTCTTGGCTAATGTCTGGTGTTATGAGAACGTTATCTAAGTCGATGAAAGTGAGACAGAGCGGTCTTTTGTACTCTCGCGATACTTCAATGAGCCTTGTTAACGTGTGAATGTGGTCCATCGTACTAAATCCTTTTCGAAACCCTGCTTGCTCGCACGGCTGTCCTTCGTCCAGTGTTCTGTCAATCCTGTTCAGGATGACTCGAGTGAAAAGTTTGTAGACGACAGACAGCAAGCAGATTGGGCGATAGTTGCCTATATCGTGTAGGTCGCCCTTCTTGAACAACAACACGGTCCTGCTGGTTTTCCACTGAGTAGGGACCTTGCATTTAGACAGGTAACGTGTGAAGAGCCGAGCTAGTGTGCTTACGAGGATTGGGGGAAGGTTCTTCAGATGTTCTGATCTTATCCTGTCCGGGCGTGGAGGCGTTCGATTTTTCACCGACGAAAATGGCACGTCGGATTTCGGAAGGGAGAACCGGTGGAACAGCATATCCATCCTTTTTTGTTTCATAAGACGGGAGATGGACGTGGCTATCGAAGAGATCTGAGTAGTAATCGTGGATGATTTTCTCCATTGCCTTTCTGGACGCTGTTATTGTTCCGTCTGGGCGTCGGAGTGCAATCATCTTGGCCTTGTAATTGGTGAAGCTTCGGAGGGCTTTGCGAATGCTTTTTCCAGCCTCTGTAGCTTTGACCATTACTGCTGCTCTTCTCTCTATAAGATCTTCTTTTATCGCTTGTCTGCATTGTTTCGCAAGTTTGGACGTTTGTTCGCGGTTGCCTGCAACTCGTTCGAATCTACGCTGGCGGGTTAGCTCGAGAGTTTCCGGAGACAGACGTCTCTTGGTGACCTCCGAGCTCTCAGTTTTCATGGCGCCAACGTGAAGATGCTCTATGAGACGATCGTATTCCTCGTCGATGTTGTCGACAACGGCATCTTCCTAGCAGCCGACTAATAAGTTGAATAAGTCCCAGTTTGTGGTGGTTCTGGGACTTCGGTTTTTGAATTTAGCGGCTTTCTTTTCCGCGAGAAATGAAATTTTGCACGAAGGAGACGGTGGTCTGATCTCGTGTAAAATTTTGGGACAACAGCGACATCGGTTGGGCAAAACTTCCTATTTACTGTGATGTGGTCTATTTCGTTATGGTACTGTGATTCCACGTCCATCGTTGACGGTGAGGCTTCTGGAAGTGCGAGTTACCATGGATGGTTTTGGTCGCCATGATAAACTCAGAGAGCCGCTCACCCTGTTCGTTCCATTCTAATCCGTGGGTCCCAATGTGACGTTCCTCAGACGAACTTCTTTTTCCGATCTTGGCATTTAAATCTCCAATGATGACGTTGAAGAATGTATGGTTTTCTCTGTAGAAGTTCTCCAACTCCATATAAAACGCTGCGACTTCTTCTTCGTCATAGTTCGATGTCGGTGCGTAAACGACGAAGATTGGCAAAGCCGGTGTTGATTCACATCTTTTTAATTGTAAACGTCCGATTCGGGTTGTAAGGTGTTCGAATGAATCGATGTTCATAGACGAACTCGTGTTGACGAGAATGCCGACACCGCCTAGGCCTCTACTGTAGCATGTTCCGAGGAACAGTTCTTCTCCAGTGTCATAGGCAGCGTTGAATGGGTGGCGTCGTCTCGTCTCGGCCAGGCCGATGGCGTGTCTTATCATTCTTGCTTTCATGAGCAAATCTTCTATCGAGGACTCGCATGCAAGTGTACGTGCGTTATAGATACAGATCGTGACCATAGTTCTTGATCCTGGCAGCTTCCATTGGCCCTGAAATTTTAGCAGCTTCTCCGTACTCGTCCTACCCAACGCTACGAAATTGGGAGCTCTCTGGGGGTCAGTGGAATGAGGCCCGTTTTTTTTCCTGTGTTTAGCATATTTGATACCCACGTATAGCTTGCTGGGCTTTGAACGTGGGGGTTGGTTATACTCACGGCTAGCTTGCCAGGCTCTCCCAGAGTGGACATGGAGCTTATTTGTTGAAGGCGACTCCTAACCGTCTCCCATATACTTCCCTGTCACTTGATTGCAGGCTTTTGGCCGAATTGACTCGTAGAATACAAACCGCATAAAGCAAGAGCGCACCCACACACGCATGCATGAATACGTCTAGCAAATACAGAAAGTATGTGCCAAATCGGCGCAGCAGAAACAGGGAGTCCATCCCCTGGATCCACCTGCGTCTCAGGGAAGCAAAGGTCGCTTTTGGTCCGCGATTAACCCCCTATCCGCCACCTGGAGACGCGCCACGGAGCCTGGCGACTAACCGGCTCGAGATCCCCCATATGAGGGAGATCCGTGGAGTGAACACATTAGTCTCCAGAAAGCGTAATATGGTGTTCGATCCCCACTGCAGATACGTGCGGTCAGTTTTGCAAAAATCGCAACATTAGATTATATTCCGCATCACACTTTGCCATAAAATCATAGTAGAGGCTAAATAAATAGTGACTACATTGTCACATAAAGTTTTAACATAACGAATAGGTTTAAGATAAAAATAATAGTAAAGTGAGCGAAACTAGCAGTCATCATCACGTCAGCTTCATCGCTGTCGCAGACGATGAAAGAAGTAGGGAATCTTCTAGATTCAAATAAAAATGAAAATGGAGCTCTGCGAAGAATCCAAATAAATACTCCAAGAAGCGCGATGAAGTTATAGAAACTACTGAATGATGCGACGCACATGCAGTAATCCTACTACGGATGGCATCATTCTTCCAACCTAAGTGAAACCTTGACAGGTTCATGTAACCCAAAATAAGAATTGTTTCATTAACAGCAAGAATATGGTAGCGTTCCTTCGAAGAAATGAAGAGATTTACTGTTTTTTGTCTGGGATGAACTAATGACTTCTGATCCATATGGTTAAGAGCTGATGACATACAACAGGTAAGGAGGTGAAAATTCACTGCTGGACAGCCAATTTATAAAACAAAACAAGACGAAGGTAGTGCTGTATTTTAATAAACACCATAATTTCACAATGTTCTGAAGTCAATGCAAAAGTATTGACTAAATTTTTCCTATACCAATACATTTATATACTCGTTACTTGTAACTTGAATGGCCCATCATGATTTGTTGTGTGGGCTTCAGTATAATCATTTTTCGGAGGTCTGCTGGTTAAGCAATCGTTGGCTCAATGGAATCCCGAGAACAGCTTGGCCAAAATCTGCACCAGGTCGTCACCATGAAAGGCAGTCGTAGCTCTTGGATCATAGGGAGGTTTACCACAATGCGATTTTGATACTAAGACGGTGGTGGATCCTGGCATTGGTTTACTCTTAGCTAGGCTTCCTGATGGAAACGCCGGATTCCTTCTCAGCATGGGAGACCCTGCCGGGGAGACGAATCCCGCGCTGTACATCGCTGTCTGACACCCGCGAACACATCCCAGCCAGGGTGAGGCGGTAAACAGTTGGGCGGAAACATTTATATATACAACGATGCTGAGATACTTGCAAAACTCTGGACCCCAGGTGTCCATGGTGGGGAGCGAATGCGCCTTTGTCGTTTCCGGTGAGCAACGCGTTCACCACCACACCATGCGGGTCCTTCGTTTCGCCTGTCTCTCAGCAAGTTCTATTTGCTATCACCAATCACCTCCCCCAGACCAATCTCGCTGACGGGTGATTGTTGATGGCAGAGATCGATGGAACTAGCTTAGAGACAGGCAAAACGAAGGACCCGCACGGTGTGGTGGTGAACGCGTTACTCCCCGTAAAGGACAATAGCGCGTTCGTCCCCGGCAGCAGACACCTGCGGTCAGAGTTTTGCAAATATCTCAGCATCGTTGTATTTCGCATTAAAACCTGCCATTAAAAATAGTGGGCAGTAAATAAAATGGTTAAGATTACATTTACATATACTTATGCAAATACATACATTTGTCCACTGATCTCCCTCATATGAGGGATCTCGAGACGGTTAGTCGCAAGGCTACGTGGCTCGTCCCCAGGAGGCGGATAGGGGGCTAATCGCGGACCATAATCGACCTTTGCTTCCCGGAAACGCAGGTGGATCCAGGGAATAAACTCCATGTTTCTGCTGCGCCGATTTGGCACATGCTTTCTGTATCTGCTCGGCGTATTAGCGCATGCGTGCGTGAGAGCCTTCTCTCTTTATGCGGATAATATTCTACGAGTCAATTCGGCCATGCAATCAAGTGACAGAGAAGTATATGGTAGGCTGTTAGGAGTCGCCTCCAACAAATAAGCTCCATGTCCACTATGGGAGAGCCTGGTAAACTACCCGTGAGCATACCCAGCCCAAACGTTTAGAGCCCAGCAAGCTATACACGGGTATCAAATATGCTAAATACAGTAAAAAAAAGGGCCTTATTCCCCTGATCCCGAAAGAGCCATCAATTACGCAGCGTTGGGTAGGACGAGTACAGAGAGGCTGCTAATATCTCTTGGCCAATGGAAGCTGCCTGGATCACGAAGAACTGTGGTTCTCGAAGAACTTCGAAGATCTGTACCTACAATGCACGTCCACTTGCATCTGAGTGCTCGATACAAGTCTTGCTCATGGAAGCAGGAATGATAAAGTACGACGTCATCGGCCTGGCCGAGACGAGACGACGCCACCCATTCAACGCTGCCTATGACACTGGAGAAGAACTGTTCCTCGGAACATGCGACAGTAGAGGAGTAGGCGGTGTCGACGTCCTCGACAACACGAGTTTGGCCATGAACATCGATTCATTCGAATAGCTTACAACAAGAGTCGGACGTTTATGATTAAAAAGTTGTGGATCAATACCGGCTCTGGCAAATGGCGAAAAAGAAGTCAAAGCGTACCACATGAACTTGGAGAAGCTCTACAGAGAAGACCATACATTCTTCAAGCTCATCCTTGAAGATTTCAATGCCAGGATTGGACCAAGAAAAACGTATGAAGAACGTCACATTGAGACCCACATATTAAAATGGAACGAGCAGGGTGAGTGGATCTCTGAGTTTATCATGGCGACCAAGACCATCCATGGAAACTCGCAATTCCAGAAGCCTCACCGTCAAAGATGGACGTGGGAATCTCCCAATGGAGCGTACCATAACGAAATATACCACATCACAGTAAATAGAAAGTTTTGCCTAACCGATGCCGCTGTCGTCCCAAAACTATACACGGGATCAGACCACCGTCTCCTTAGTGCAAGATTTTATTTCTCACTGAAAGGAGAAAAAGCCACTAAATTCAAAAACCGAAGTCCCAGAACCACCACAAACTGGGACTTATTCAACTTATTAGTCGGCTGCTGGGAAGATGCTATTGTCGACAACATGGACGAGGAATACGATCGGCTCATTGAGCATCTTCACGTTAGCGCCATGAAAAGTGAGAGCTCGAAAGTCACCAAGAGACGTCTGTCTCCGGAAACTCTCGAACTAACACGCCAGCGTAGATTCGAACGAGTTGCAGGCAACCGCGAACTAACGTCAAAACTTGCGAAACAATGCAGACAAGCGATAGAAAAAGATGTTAAAGAGAGAAGAGCAGTAGTAATGGTTGAAGCTGCAAAGGTTGGGAAAAGCATTCGCAAAGTCCGCCGAAGCTTCGCCAATTACAAGGCCAAGATGATTGCACTCCGACGACCAGACGGAACAATAACAGCGTCCAGAAAGGCAATGGAGAAAATCATCCACGAATACTAGTCAGATCTCTTCGATAGCCACGTCCATCTCCCGTCTTATGAAACAAAAAAGGATGGATATGCTGTTCCACCGGTTCTCCCTTCCGAAACCCGACGTGCCATTTTCTTCGGTGAAAAATCGAACGCCACCACGTCCGGACAGGATACGGTCAGAACATCTGAAGAACCTTCCACCAGTCTTCGTAAACACACTGGCTCGGCTCTTTACACGTTACCTGTCTGAATGCAAAATCCCTACTCAGTGGAAGAACAGCAGAACCATGTTGTTTTTTAAGAAGGGTGACCTACACGATATAGGCAACTATCTCCCATTCTGCTTGTTGTCTGTCGTTTGCAAACCTTTCAGTCGAGTCATCCTAAATAGGATTGGCAGATCACTCAACGATGCACAGCTATGTGAGCACGCAGGGTTTTGAAAAGGATTTAGTACGATGGACCACATCCGCAGTATAACATGACTCATTGAACACCGCGAGACTACATAAGACAGCTCTGTCTCACCTTCATCGATTTAAAGGCTTTTGACTCAATTGAGATAGAAGCAGCCATGGAAACCTTTCATATTCAAGAAGTTTCTTCTCGGTACACAAAGATTCTTCGTGAACTGTACAAAAATTCCACAACCAAGATTTCACCACTCTACAACGATATTATCGTTGACGTCAAAAGAGGAGTTAGGCAAGGCGATACAATCTCGCCAGAATTATTTACCGCCACCCTCCAGAACATCATGCGAACATTGGAATGGGATAATATGGGAGTGAAAACCGACGGTCGGAAAATACATCACTTTCGGTTTGCTGATATTATCGTTCTCATAACACCAGACATTAGCCAAGCGGAACGGTTGCTCGCGGACTTTTATAAAGCGTGTGGAAAGATTGGTTTCCGAATAAGTCCCACTTAAACGATGTTCGAAGAGAAACGGGTTGGTTTCGTATGCCTATTCACGCTCAATTGATCGAATATCTCCGAATGCTCCAGTTACGTCTATCTAGGTCGGGAAATCAATATGATGAACGACTTAGCACCAGAGCTGAGCAGAAGAAAACGAGCGGCTTGGATGCTTTTAAGAGCACCGAGGATTTAGTGAAGAGAACACGAAACACCAGACTCCGTGTCCACCTTTTCGACTCAGCGGTTCTTTCTACCTTAGCGTATGCATCAGAAACCTGGTCCCTGCATAAGCAGGATGAAAGATCATTCAGCGTTATCGAATGTGCAGTCGAAAGGACGATGCTAGGAGTATCCCGTTTCACATAAGTAAGGATGGGATCTGAAGCTGCGACCTGCGTCAACTTTCGAAAATCAAAGATGCCGTTCTATGCGCCAAACAGTGGAAGATGAGATGAGCCGGACACGTAATGCGTATGAATGATAACCGATGGACAAGAGCTGCTAGTGACTGAATTCCTCAGGATGTCAGACCTACTGCAGGAAGGCCACCGACCTAATGGTCAGAGTTCTTCACGAAGAGCCTAGAAGAGAGATATGATGCTCGACGAGTCTCTAAAGCGAGCAGAACCCACTGGCTACTCTTGCACTCGACAGGGAAAAATGGAGGATTTTCTGGGGCCCGCTTGAGTCACTCGACGATCAACGGGACTAGAGGTGATGCAGGTGATAATTCACAACCGACTTTTTTTAACTACGCTATGACTAGTCAATGTGCTTTTTTTGATAAGCTTACGACAGGTTAATAAATTATTATTATTTACCGCATTTTTATTTAAAAGAGCATGGCCGGTTGAGTACAGCTCATTCTAGGGAGATGCTTCACTGAGGAAGATCAGGCTCGATGCTCGACGATGTTGCCACCTGGAGTACATTAACAACTGTGGTCCACCGACTCGGATCGTCGGTTATTTGGCAGTTTCGTACAAGCTTATCAAAGAAATAATACATATTGGTTACTCACACGGAGGTTAAAGAGAACAGGTCTTGAAATATTATTACGCTTTGTTGTTGGTTTGGAAATTTATTTTCGCTTTTGCTCTTTTGCTCATTTTATCTTCATCTTTTATCTTTTAAATCATCCGTTCCCAATTTTAAAATCAATTTCGGCAAAATATTGTTAAAGAAAGCACATCCGGGTTTGTCGTCTATGTGTTTTCTATCTACCCTTTTCGCCATTCACCAATGGTTTCATAGGATACTGAATGTGCTCAGAGTGAAAAAAAAAAACATGCGAGAGTCCATCAAACCGTCTCTGAGCTTCGATTTGAATTCCACAGTCACCATTGTAAGTCTCTTGAATATTAATTACTTTACAGATCCTTGCAAATTCTTTTTCTTAAAAGATATTTCCTTACTTTGCCCAGCGTTTTCAGACCATGGCCGAAAAGCATTCGAGTACGCTTGGTTGTTTAAAATCAAACTTATCACTGAACGCCTAATAAGCAAATTCAGGCTATGATGTAGAAAAATTTATCCACACTGAAGTCTTAAGCGAAAATAAAAAAAATGTAAAAAATAAGACTATCTCTACCTTGGGAAGAAATTTTTCAGAGCTAAAATTCTTCATGTGAACTGAAAAGATCGTTTGAGAGCAATCAAACTAATGTTCTTGGTATATTCTTGAAAAAAGCTTTTGTAGGAGACGTAATGGTTCGAGTTCGTCGAAAGCTAAGAAAAGTTAACTTTTATCTACTGCCTGTGACGATGTTTCACGGCAGGGTATATTATATGTAATACAACCATAATGATGCTGAGGCATTTTCAAAACTCCGGACCGCAGGTGGCTGCGGTGGGGAACGAGCGCGATATTAGCCTTTCATGGGGCAACACGTTCACCACCACACCATTCGTGTCCTTCGTCTCGCCTGTCTCGCAGCTAGTTTTCTATCGATTAGTGCCATCAGCAATCACTCGTCAACGGAATTAATCTGGGCAGACCAAATTGGCATTGAACGCAGTTAGGCTGAGGATGTAGGTTAAATCACATTGCTAGTTTCTTATTTGCTGTCTACTACAATTTTTTTACGGCAGGATATCATGTGAAGTAGAACCACAATGACGCTGAGATATTTGCAAAATCTCTAACTACAGGTATCTGC
This sequence comes from Angiostrongylus cantonensis, assembly GCA_009735665.1. Lineage (NCBI taxonomy): Eukaryota > Metazoa > Nematoda > Chromadorea > Rhabditida > Metastrongylidae > Angiostrongylus > Angiostrongylus cantonensis. The sequence continues at coordinate 1,675,745 of MQTX01000067.1, forward strand.
GCTAGGGAAACGAACCCGCTATTACCTTTGCTAGGTGAACCTTAACTGGGTTCATTGACACTTAGGTTCTCCAGATATCAATCCTACCTGCGGCTGATTGCTGATGGCACTGATCGATAGACAATTAGTTGAGAGACAGGTGAAACGGAATACCCCATAGTATGGTGGTGAACGCGTTAGCCTCCGGAAAGGGTAATAACGCTTTCGTACCCTACCGCAGACACCTGCAGTCCGGAGTTTTGCACACACCACAGCTAGGAATAGTTCCTGAAGAATCAGAGTATGGCGCCACCTATCGTCGTCCCGTTGATCGGAAAGTGACTCGAGCGGTCGCCAGCAAACCATCCATTTTCCCTGATCACGTGCAAGATTAGGCCAGGCTCTCTAAGCAAAAAAAGTAGAGCCAGCTATCCTAAAAAACCCTGACCATCGAAACTGTGGGCCTCCTGCAGTACGTTTGAGCCCACGTAAAACTCTGTTACTAACGGCTGTTGTCCATCCGTTGTCGTTCATGTGCACTACGTGTCCGGTTCACCTGATTTTCGACAATTTATCGTGTAGAAAGGCATCGTTGATTTGTGATCGTCGAAGTGGATCAGGACTTCGGATCCCTTCTCTCACTTAGATGATAGAGAGTACTCCCAACATCGCCCTCTTGAAAGCGTGACCCATTATACCGAGTGAGTTTTCATACTGCTTACGTAGTGAGGATGTTTTTGACGCTTAACTTAAAACAGGGATAATAGTGAACTCGCAAAGGTGAACACGGAATCGAATAACCTTTGTTTACTTCACTACGTCCTCAACTCTCCTAAAGAGTTTAAAAGGTTCTCAGGACTTCCGTTTCCTCCTGTAGAATTCTGGAACTAAGTCGTCCATCATGTTGACCTTCCGTCTAAGATAAACGCAGCCGATGCATTCGGAGGTGTTTACTTCATTGATGGTAAATGGTATGAGAATGCTAAAGCAATCCGTTATTGTATGGAAGTAAACGTATGCTGTTCAACAACCTCGCGATTGCTAAGAAAGAAAACGACGAATTCGCAATCCGTTTCTCATAAATATCGTTTTTGTGAGATTTAGTCGAAAACCAACGTTTTCACAGGTGTTATCAAAGTGGGCACGCACTCGTTCCACCTGGCTAATGTTTAGTTTTAAGAGAACGATGCCATCTTTGGGCCAAAGATGGAGTAATTGCCGGCCATCGATTTTCACTCCTATGTTTTCCTATTTCAATGTTCTCTTGACGTTCTCGAGTGTGGCTGTAAATAATTTTAGCGGCATTGTTTTGCCTTGGCTAACCCTTCTTTTGACAACGACAGTAATATAGTCATAGAACGGTAGATTTTGGTTGTGAAATTTTTATACAACTTGTGAAGAATCTTCATGTATCGGCTAGATACGCCTGGCTGTCTAGGTCTTCAATGAATGTTTCTACCTCAACTAAGTCAAAAGCTTACTTTAAATCAATACGCGTTCGTTCTTTGATGAGCTTACACGAGGTTGATAATAATATTCATTATCGGCTAACGTTTCGAAGTCTTCGTCTTCATCAGAGCCGATGATCCGAGTCGATGGTCCACGCTTGTCTTTCGTCTCGATGTGGCGGCTTCGCCTTCGTGTCGAGTCAGGTCTTCTTCAGCTGTCCGTCTCCTCGAATGAGGCACACTCATTCAGTGGTGCCCTTTTATACACGATGCTGATGGTGGATATAATGATAATGTCCGTTGATAACTATTTGTTTTTCTTCCGGACATATATCATCGCGCACATCGTGCAGAAGTCGGTGTTATCATTAGCTAGCACAAAGCGTATTAATGCTTCGAAACCGACTTTCCTTGAACCTCGGTGTGCTTAATCAATACGTATTCATTCTTTGATGAACATACACGAGGTTGATAATAATATTTATTATCGGCTAACATTTCGACGTCTTCGTCTTCATCAGAGCCGATGATCCGAGTCGATGGTCCACGCTTGTCTTTCGTCTCGATGTGGCGGCTTCGCCTTCGTGTCGAGTCAGGTCTTCTTCAGCTGTCCGTCTCCTCGAATGAGGCACACTCATTCAGTGGTGCCCTTTTATACACGATGCTGATGGTGGATATAATGATAATGTCCGTTGATAACTATTTGTTTTTCTTCCGGACATATATCATCGCGCACATCGTGCAGAAGTCGGTGTTATCATTAGCTAGCACAAAGCGTATTAATGCTTCGAAACCGACTTTCCTTGAACCTCGGTGTGCTTAATCAGTATGTATTTTTTCCTTGATGAGCTTACACGAGGTTACAAGGCTTTTCCGCCCTGCCTTTTGAAAGCTGTAACTGGTCCATCAACGCCTCGGAATATAGCCATATTGATTTTGTAAATGACAAATTTCGGCGAGCTTTGCGAATGTTTTTGTGTACATCGGCAGCTTCAACCATGACTATTGCTCCCCTCTCGTTAAAATCCTCTTTTGCCGCCTGCTTGCAAGTTCGGTTTGAGCTATTGCTTGCCTATAAATCCTGCAATTCCATGCTGGCCCATCTTCTCGAGTGTTTCCAAAGGCGAACATCTCTTGGTGACTTTTGAACTCTCAGCTTCCATTGGTTTAACGTGAACATGTTGAACAAGTTCTTTGCATTCCTTGCCAATGTTGTCAATAACGATATCTCTGGCTGTGAAGAAAGCGATTCTGCCAAAACTTCAGCTACGATTGTCTTGTATGTCTGTTATTACATAGAAGTAAACGTATGTTGTTTAACATCCTCACGAACGAATCTTCCAAACAGTTGATTATTGTTCTAAATAAATCCCATTTTATGGGGATTTGAGGATTCGTTTTCTGAATTTAGTGGTTTTCTTTCCTCTCTGCAAGAAATGGAATCCTCCACGTAGGAGACGAAGGTTTGATCTGCGTACAATTTTGGGACAACAAAGAAATCGGTAAAGTAAAACTTCCGATTTTCTATAATATGGTCTTTTTCGTTAGCGTACTTTCCATTGAGATACTCACACACCTAAGGTTAAAAACGGAGGTTCTGGAATTGTCAGTTACCACGAGTGGTCTTAGTCGTCACTATAAACTAAGGGAGCGATTCACCCTGCTAGTTTCATTCTCATCCGTGGGTCTCAGTGTGACGCTCCTCAAACGTTTTACGAATCCAGTTATAGCACTGAAATCTTCAATGATGAGATTGAAGAATATGTGGTTTCCTCTGTAGGATTTCTCTAAGTCCATGCACAACGTTTCGACGTCTTCTTCGTCATAGTTTAATGTTGGCGCGAAACGACAAATGGTCAAAGCCGGTATTTATTCACATCTCTTCAGGCGTAAAGGCCTTTTCGGGTTGTTCGTTGTTCGAATGAATCGATACCCATGGTCAAAAACATGTGTTAATGAAAACCGTGGCACCACCGACTCGTATATTTTCTCATGTTCCGAGTAACAATTCTTCTCCACTGTCATAGGCCACGTTGAATGTGTGGAGTCTCCTCGTCTCAGCCAGTAGTATGATGACGTCGTACCTTATCCTTCTTGCCTTCATGGTCAAATCTCCTATCAAAACTCAAATGCTATGAACGTGCATTATAGTTACAGATTGCTATATAAGTCCTTCAAAATCTAGAAAGTCTAGATTTTTAGCACTATATCCGTACTCGTTTTACTCAAAGCTGCCGTATCTTGGACCTTTTCGATTCAGATGCCCACTTATTCGACTGTGTTTAACATTCTATACCCACGCATAGCTTGTTGAGCTCTGATCCCTGCTAGAGTGGACAAAGAAGCTTGGAGATATGAGGTGGAACCTAACCGCCTACCATGTACTTAGTATATGGTTGATTTTGGTCTGCGTTTATGTCTCAATGGCTCACCTGAGGACGAAAAACCCCTCTTTGCAACTCCTTGTGACTTATGGTGAACAAACGTCCATTTATTTGAAGCGAAAATGCGATGTTCCTTTTCTCTGTTGCATTAATTTTAATAATTTTATGATTATCTTAGCCCAAAATTTGTCTAAAAAAGGTCCTACTGAGACAGTAAATGTTTGCTTCGTTTTTAAACTGGATTGTATGGTGCATACTTTTTCCCTCAATTGTTTTGCCTTGACTGCTAATGTCGTCTCCAATTTTACAAATTTGTCGTTACTTTAAAAAATGACTGGACCTAATTTGTCCATAGGTGCTTCAGATCCGGTAATATTTCAAGGCGTTTTGTGTACTCATTAGAGTTACTCTATGTAACTAGAGTTTTTGAGAGTCCTCTCTGTGAAGATCGGCTGTAATCACTGTGATGCTGAAATATTTGCAAAACTGGGACCACAGGCCAGATCGAACGGGTGATAACACTTTCCGGTGGCTGACGTGGCTCATTCTCGTTAACGGCTCATGGCACCATTGAGTAGAGAAATGGCTGAGAGAAAGACAAAACAAGAGCCCAAATAGTGCAGCGTGTAACTAGTGAGCCTCTGAGAACAGTAATCGCGGGTTCGCTGTAGCCTGGGCTCTAAGTTAAAAAAATATCTCAGTATCATAGTGTTTGCACTTCACATCATACACTTCCGTGGAAAGTAACAGTTGATAGTAAATAAGAAGTTAGTATTGACTATAGTATCTGGTCAAAACATTTCGCTCCTTCTGTCGATCTTAAGTGCATCTCGTGTTCTGAACACAAAATGTGAGCTTTGCCGTAGGTTTTGTGATGTAACATAAATCTATCGAAATGGGAGATTGGATGGTCTTTATCGCCTCCATTCCTTCATATGCTCCATAAACATTCCTGCACCCTTCCTATAGGGTCACTCAGGTTAAATGGTTTCGCATTTCCGTCCGGAAGTTCTATTAAGAGTAGAACCGTTGTTCGCCAGTGTTCTGGAACCAAACTAATCGTAAACGTACAAATCACCATGGGAACCAGATGGACCAACGATTTTCTGTGGTGACGGAAAAGAAAAAAGTCCTAGAGCGGTCACACAAAACTCAAAGGGAAAATTCGTGGGCATATGCAGAAATATGAGTCTATTGAGAAATTGTGTTGGTTTGGGCGGTTCACAATTCATCTTGCAGATGAAAAGTTGAAGGTTTGCTTAAGATATTTTAGTAAACAGGTTTATTGATTCTATGCAAGAAGATAGTTGTTAGTTCATTAAGGCATTGCTGTATTCTGGCTGTCATTTACGATTGGTGCAAAGATCAGTGCGAGTGTTCGAAATCGAAAAGCCTCTCCCAGCTGCAACTGAGGGCTACAAAGCATGCGTGCACATTTTCATATTTCGTCCTTAGATGTGGGTCACGAGTCGTAATGTGCTCATGGTTTTTTTAAACAGTGTTTTGGCTGAGGTATATTAAAACAACGCAGTAGTCAAGATCGTGTAAATCAAACAATAGTTCACCGTAATTAACTCACTAGTGAGATTTCTCGAGTAATATGGTACTGAATTCGTCGTCGATTTTAGCTTGTTGTTTACTCTGCCATTTCACCTATGTCGCCAGCGAATGGCTTGGATTAAGATGGCGGAGTGCGGGAACACCAACAAAAGATTTTCGGGCTCTGTACCTTTCAATGTTCTGAGTTTTGATGGTGATCTGAGTGAATACCGTAATGGAGTGTCTCCTAAATTTTTAACGTTTCTCTGTTTAATAACCAATTTTTGCTGCGGAGATCCTAAGAATGCTTAAGTTCTTATGTGATTTACACACAAGCCAAGTTTCTACGGAGAAACAGCGGTGTGCATTGATCTCCAACCAAAATGGTGGGTAGATTCATAATAAAATGCTTTCTAAATTTTTTCCATTAGATGGATACTAAAATGAAATTTTTGTTTTCGGATTGTTTATAGTTTTTAACGGATTAATTGAACCAGTTGTAAACATGATGCTTTCTTTAGTAAGGTAAGTCATCACACATATTTTTTTGAGGTTTTTCAAATTTCTGTAGAAGGTCGTCCACTGACCCCTTCTTAGCTGAGTATTATATGCGGATCTTGATGGCAAGATCAATGTGTGGTAATCTGGTAGGTGGTAGTGAGTAGGCCAAGATTCCATACAAAATTTTGAGGAGAATTGAGAGAATGTTGAAATGTGGTCAGCACTCTGCAGGGAGATTACGTTGAACGGTTCTGTGAGTGAGCGCATTCCTTAAACCTGCGAACTGGCACAGTGCGGTGGTTCATGGCGTTACTTCTGTTAATTCAGACAAGGCTGCACTTTATTATTTGGAACGAAAAAATCATTTTTTGCACAAAGCGTTCAGTAGGACCGAGTAGTCGATGAAAGAGCAGGTTTAGGCACTCATCTGATGAGATTTTTTAGAGATAGCAATGGTCAACTCCTATGTCACACTTAATTTTAAGACCTCGAAGCCATTGAGTTCTCAAATATCAACGGGTGTCCGTAAAGTAAGTTTTTGACAAAATTTTTTTCGTTTTTTTTGTTGCAGAAGAATCCTCAATAGCAACGGATACCATTTCCCCACCTCGTAGTGATTCTGTTGAACTCTCGAATTTTGATCGGCTGCCTTCCCAAGCTACTTTATCAGACGAAGAGAGCAGAAACAAACCAATATTAAATGGTGGATGCCCATGGAAAACTTAATGATGAGCCTTACCACATTGTTCTAAGCATACATGATGAGTACGGAAGAAAGTAGAAAACGGCGTTTCTAGAAATCCTATTCTTACTTACTTACTTGGATACTTGGACGGTCCGTCTTCACGAGTTGTGCGGACCCCAGCACACATGCCATTCGCTCCTTTGTCTCGCAATCGTAGTCCATGGTGGTGGTCTTGTTCGAGCATGGTAGCGCTTGCGACTCTCATACCGTGATCTGTAAAATAACTGCAGTTGCGAGTACAGCTGATTAACTTTGTTTACGAACACGTCCGCCCAACGTGTAGGTGGTCGACCAAGGGAGCGTTTGCATTCTCTTGGAGTCCGCTCTACTGTTCCTTCCCTCCAACTGTTGTCTGTTCTTCTCGGGAATCCCATTCTAAGACGAATATTTCAAAAGTTCATCTTCAGCTAGGGAATTATCAACTAGCATTTTTCATCTACTAGCGTCACTTTGTAACTTACGTTATCTGAATTAATCACAAGTGTTGAACTTCTTCACATTTTGATATAGATCAATTCTCCGTCCATTACGATGCTGAGATATTTGCAAAACCTGCACCTCAAGCATCCGCTGTTGCAGTTTTCGGAACCTCGCGTGTGTTACCCACTGCACCATTGAGGCACTTGCTCTGGCTACCTTCAACCAATTTTCTATCTAATGGCATCACTAACAATCAGTCGGTTGCATTTCACATTATACTCTGATATGAAAAAGTGGTAATTTCGCATGTACAAAATTCATTATCCGCTTATTAAAAGGTTTGGATAACTATGGTGAAAGTTCAAAGCTTTGCATTTTAAAAATGCAGTTATTTTTACTAGTCATAGGAGTTCATTACATTGTCCTGGCGGCATCACTCCACATCCCAACACTGTCGAGACTGCGGCTAGAAGAGAAATGAGAAGTGCAGGAAGTCGCATCGCTTTGAAAATGCTATTCATTTTTGGCTCCTAAACATCTAAACAATTATTGTGAACTCGAGTGAAAAACGACTTTACACCTTCAAGTCGTTCACAAGGCAACGAGTCTCAGGACCAGCATTAAAGTGCCGTTGGCACTGCGAACGTTTCTGCAGCCCTTAGACTTTTCTAAGAGCTTGAGGTGTGTCCTAGCTGCTGAATCCCATGGAACATTTTTGAAGCAACACTTGTAATATTTTTGCTACTAGAAAACGCTTGAACTAGGCTGTTGAGGTAGAATGAAATCGTGAGCTGAATATGAACGGAGTTTATGAAAGTGATCAGTTTAAAAAATTCAATGAATGGCTCAAACGCTCAGAAACCATGGTTTAAACCTGTTTCTCCCCATGTTATTTGTACAACTGCGGCACAATGCACCACCATTCCCATGAGTAAAAGACTTCTGAGAAAAAGTCGGTGAAGAACACCGGCATTGAAAAACGCAGCAGGAAGTTTTGTGCGGAACCTTCTTAGGAGCACAGATCGCGTTAACTGAGCTCTAATGTTCTCATTAGGATTTACAATTCACAATAACTTTGTTGATTAAAAAGCCAACTGACTCCTGGAAAAAAACTTTACTTGAGTTCTATGAAGGCATAGATTAGGAACAACATAGGACCAACGATCCGCCGAGATAAGAGAAACGACAACCGCGTGAAACCTACCCATTTAAGACAAGTCCATTAAAGCATGCTTTTCACTTTAGTTGCAAGAATTTTTATTCTCGTCCATACCGAAAATTCACCGAGACGCGAAAGTCAGTTGGACATTGTGAGGAAGGCTACTGAAGTGACGCCGCGGTTTGGCTGCAATAGCCATCTTTTCAAATGCTCCGAGTTGCTAACAAAATGTAATGCTTATGGAACGCTGCCAATTTCTTCGCCGTGTGCAGACAAAACAATATTAGCTACTATTCATGTCAATACTATTTTCAATTTTTCTCAATTCTACCATTATCAATCAATAATTACTATTTATCGATTAATATTATAACCAATTTTGTTATTACTATTTAGTACTATTTTCAATACCATTCATTTTATATAATACAGTCTCATTGCATTGATGCAATCGTTTCAAACTTTTCACTGACGTCACAGATTTCTTCAGATGTTTGGAAAGGACCAGCTGGAGCTGGTAATGTCGTTTTCGTACGAGAAGAGGTTAATCGAACCATGCAATGCTTTACGTCTTTGAATTGGTTCGAAATTTTTTTTACTCAACGCAACGATTCAATACGAATATAGCAGGCTCTTACCAGAAAAAGAATTGCTCAGTTCGATTACAAGAACTTATAGCAGGTTGAACTCTCTACATTCCTCTCTCTCTCTCTCTCTCTCTCTCTCTCTCTATCTCTCTCTCTCTCCCCTCTCGGCTTCGATCAATCTCTGAGGAGTCTGCTATGCATTCTACTTCATTGAACAATGCAGAAGAGATTGAATGCATTCATCGGCTATACTCTGTCTCGCTGTGACCTGAAAGTGTATGGAGTAATTGCTGCTTTGCTCCAAGACAGGTATGGTACCAATTTGTGGAAATGGAAGGCTTCGTAGACCTTGTGGTCAAAAGCACAGTGGTCAAAGCTGTGTTTAAAGTTGAGGATTCCACTCGTTTCCAATATTTAACGAGAATTCGCCGACTGTAAGAACCTAATAATTTGTTTTGCCTGTTTAGGAGGTGATTAATCGAAAGCATCGTCTGCACCATCTGTTTTTTTTATGAGTATTTTATGAACGCGGAATAAAACTGAAGAAGCAGTTGCACTTTGGAACAGTTCCGTGGTGTTTTAAATGAATGGCTGAGTAACGGTCAGCTTCCTCACGGCATTTTTTTCCACATTCAACGGCGGACTGTACACAGATGAGGAATCCAAGCCAACAGAAGAAAATGCCACTGTTATTTTGTTTTTATTTCAGAGCAATACGAGCCATAATCCGCTCAGTAACCTTTTAGCATTCAAATGGTTGCCCCAAAGGCTATGATACTACAAAGTGACTGCATGGTGAATTAGACTACCGCTTCGACCAAATGGGTCCTACGCCGATTTGTGTTCATCAGATTAAACTCGTTGACGTGTCATAGCTGATAGTACCTATTGGTTAAAACACGGCTTTGAGTGAGGAGGAATGAAGAATTCACATAATGTGCTGTTGAAAACGTTAGCCTCACGAAAGCTTTATTGCGGATTCGACCTCATCGCATACACCTACGGATCTACGGGGTTCTGTGAATATCTTAGCATTATTTTGGTATATTTCACTTCGTACCCTGCCATGGAAAAGTGAATAAGCAGTAAATAAAAAGTTTTTGAACTGAAATAGTATTTTTTAATTTTATTTGACTCGTCTTTCACATCTGCTATGCGGATCACAGCACTTGTCATGTTTGGTTCTCTTCCTTGGATCACTCATTTACTGAGGGCTTCAAACTTTTTCGTTTGACTTAGGCTTTGTCGCTGCTTGAGGATTCCCCTTTCATCCTGAGTATTGTGGAATAAAGGTCTGAGTCGGTTCTGCCTGATGTCCTTAGATAACTAGTGTGTTTCTGTGTGGATTGCAGTGTGATGTTAAAAGGCTCCTGGAGAGGTCCGGTATCAGTTTTCACATTAGAGGGATGAAAGGCTTGGTGAACCCATAGCGGAGTCGATGGTGCACCTGGTCTCAATGACGATTATTAGATTATAACTAACGAATAATAGTTAAGAACTATAATAGTTACCAATTTCTTCCAACTTCTCCACTGTGTGCAGACAAAACAATATTTGCTATTATTCATTTCAGTACTATATTTTTTATCACTACTATTGCTAAATTTTCCTATTTATTTCATTGCTGTTTTCGATTGTTTTTCAATTTTACTATTATTAATTATTAATTACTAATTATCGATTAATATTATTATCAATTCTACCAATACTTCGTTTTCTTGTTCAACAACCGCGAGGTTGTTATACAGCATGCAACGCTTCAGTAGCACTTACAAAAAGACGGAAAACTCTATGGCAGCTACATGATCAACAGATTCTCGAGGTCCGGTACCAGTTTTCACATTAGAGGAATGAAAGGCTTGGTGAACCCATAGCGGAGTCGATGCTGCACCTGGTCTCAATGACGATTATTAGATTCTAAACAGAAGTGAAAAGAATCATTTCATCAATGCCGAGGTCAATAGAAGATCGGACGTGGGACTTACTTATGTGTTAGTTTGTTATCTGAAAGTCTACATGAGTCGGTTGTTGAGGTGAAATGAAGATCGAATCCTGATTATGCACGAGGTACATGAAACGTGCACTGCAAAAAATTTGAAGGAATGCGCCGAATGTCCGGGTGGCACGGCCTGTACTATGTCAATGACATCTCGTTTGTTTTACGGTGACATAAAATCCTTGTTTTCCCACGAATATAAAAATTCAAAATCAATGAAAGGCCATCGTTACGCATTTTTAAGAAAAAAGTGACGTTTTTGCAGCTTCTTGACTTTAGCCAGAGCACAATGCGTTTCCAGCCCGTTGAATTCTGAGCAAAATTTTTCACTGCTGCTTCAAATTTCGCTATGGGAGTCTCCATTGGAGTCGGTTGTTGGGGCAAAATGCATGTCGAGTGAAGGTGCGGGCGAGGTACGTGAAAGTGAAAGCTTCAAAAAATTTTAACGAATGGACCAATTTTTGAGGAGCCGCGGCATACACATGGTCCCCCCATACCTCACTTGTACTGTTGCGGCATAAAATCTTGAGTTTCGCACAAAGAAAGAAATCCATATCCGACAAAGCGTCTTTTGAGAAAAAATCTTCAAAGAATATATCGAGTGACAAAAGCGAACCACAACTTTCGGTGCAAAGCATTCATAGCAGCAAATTTCTAAACAGCGGACATCGCATTCCATAACTTTGATGTTCCTATTAGGTTTTCCACTTGTATCAATATAAAGGGAGCGTGTGGCGCAGTGGTTGGAGGCGCCACTGCGGCGCGAACGTGGAATCGATTCCTGAGCCCATGGCCCACCAAGCCTTACATCCCTTCGGGGTCGACAAATTGGTACCAGACTCAACTGGGAGGATAACAGCACTGGCTCGATGCATCGGCAAGCCACCGCGAGTCATTGTAAAGGCCAGATATGCATTCAATCACCTCCAACGATGCTTAATGAAGTCGAATGCATGGAGCATCCCTCAGGGATTGATCAACGCCAAGAGTTTTATTCTTTAGCTTTATCAATATGAAATCTTTTTTGTTAGTGGAATGGTACGACTTTCAGGCAAGGCAAAGACGTTTGTAGTAAATCCTTTAGCAATTTTATTCCTAATGTGTTAGCGAACCTCCGACTTTCCGATCCCAATCAATTTCGCCTTTTCTGATTCGTGCGTGACAAAGCGAAAGCATGGTCAGCGCCATCTGCATTTAACGAGAACTTTACAAGCACAGAACAAACATGAATAAGCAGTCTATTTTTTCGCAGTTCCGCATCGATGCAAATGAACTACTGTGAGGCGTTTAAATTTGCCACGGTATTCTCCTTACACTTTTAATGCGACATGGTACGTAGTCGGAGAGTCTGAGCTAACGGAGAAGAGGAGGACCAAAGTTAACATGCTTTCAGGTGGGTGTCGCTATTGCTCTTCGGAAACCTTTTCGCATTCAGATGGACATGTCGACAAAGCAAAAATTGCGTAAGTTACTACTTTGCTCCTCTTACCAGCTATAAGCGTCCCAGTACCGGTTTTCTTGCATTCTTTCTGTTCATCGAAGTGCTCAGAAATTTTTTTCATGCAGCTCTGCTTTAAGCAAATCCACAAGCAATGCATTAGAATTTAATTACTGACGTTTCAAGTAGACAAATTTAAGTAAAAACAGTCGACATGAATTTGCGAATACAGACATCGGTGGATACTCCCGGCAGGGATCTGCATTGCTTCCAGACTGGAGATCTGCACTGGGAAGTTGTGGAAATTTGAGAAAGTAAGCACCTCTTTGAAAACGGACTTTAAATTCCTTTCAAGAAAAAATTCTCTTCAATTTTTTTGAAAGGTTTTGAAAGAGATTCTTCTCGTCAGCTCTTATTGTGGCACCTCAATGTCAGTTTTGGCAAACAGTGGCGAGCTATGGTCTCAGCACAAGAAAAGTGTCTGTTGTCTCATTATTTTAAGAAATGCTTCGTCATTGGTTATGAACAGAACCAGAACGTTATATTTTGTAGCTTGCTTCATCGTATTCACAAAAACTAACTTTTAAGTCATTCTGATATACTTCACGTAGTAATTCCCAAGACCGACTTTCTGTTAACCTCGGCATTGATTGATAATTCGATGTTTTATTTCAATAAGCAGACATGAGGTTGTTATCTTAATAAATTCTATAATAATCTGATATCGCATTCTGATATAGTTTAGATTTCAGAAAAAAGTTTTCTTACTAATGAATGAGTGCGTTTTCCTGTCAATCCCAAAGGCCAATTACAGGTAGAATGCGGTTAAAAAAGTTGATAAAGCAAAACTAAAAAAAAATCTAAAAAATCAGAGATTTAAATCTAAACTAAAAGCAAAGAAACTTAACTAAAGCGCGAACAACCACATCACGAGTATGACCACCTGTGGGCCGTCGACTCGAATCGTCGCGGCTCTGTGGAAAGCTACAGTGCCGAAACGTTAGCACAATAAAAGTTCAACACAGATCTCGCGTTAACTCAATCACACAGAGAATTATTATTCTTATCGACAGTTGAGTCAGTGTCATTAGAGCTCTTGTTTCCAAAACTTAGTTCTGAGAGTAGGGCGAAAGTAGTGATCAAGCAGGCTTCATTCTAAACACACAAGTCGTAACTGAAGCGATACTATAGCCATGACGAGCGTTCCTAATACAATAAAAAGCAGAGAATGGTGTAAGTTTCGTATAACCACATGGCTCCCAAAACACGCTATGGAAAAAAGAGAAAACGTTTGATTCTGGAGCGCATTTTAGGGCGATCGGAAAATACATAGCTTTTCGTTGCTAACATTTCATTTTCTGCTTAGTGTAGTTGAAGTGGGCGGAAATGGTCCCAGAATCACCGTGGCTAAGACTTTTTATTTACCGTACATTAATTTTAATAGTGCTATTTTGTTCTGGGTTTGATTTCCGACCAATTCACCACTACGATCTCCCTCACATGAGTGATCTCGAGCCGGTTAGTCGCGAGACTACGTTGCGCGTCCCCAGGTGGCGGATAGGGGTTAATCGCGGACCAAAAGCAACCTTTGCTTCCCTGAGATGCAGGTGGATCCAGGGGATAGACTCCTTGTTTTTGCTGCGTCGATTTGGCACATACTTTCTGTATTTGCTAGGCGTATTCATGCATGCGTGTGTAGGGACGTTCTAGCTTATGCAGATTGTATTCTACTATTCAATTGGGCCAAAAACCTGCAACCAAGTGACAGGGAAGTGTATGGCAGACGGTTAGGAGTCGCCTCCAACAAATAAGCTCCATGTCCACTCTGGGAGAGCCTGGCAAGCTACCCGTGAGTATAACCAGCCTCCACGTTCAGAGCCCAGCAAGCTATACGTGGGTATCAAATATGCTAAACACAGTAAAAAAAACGGGCCTCATTCCCCTGACCCCGTGAGAGCTCCCAATTTCGCAGCGTTGGGTAGGACGAGTACGGAGAGGCTGCTAAAATCTCAGGACCAATGGAAGCTGCCTGGATCAAGAACTATGGTGACGATCTGTACCTATAACGCAGTATGGGAGTGAAAATTGATGGTCGGTAGTTGCACCATCTTCGCGTTGCTGATGCCATCGCCCTTTTAACACCAGACATTAGCCAAGCGGAACATATGCTTGCGGACTTTGACAACTCGTGTGGAAAGATTGGTCTTCGACTAAATCTCAAGAAAACCATGTTCATAATGAACGGATTGGTTTCGCTTGCCTTATTCACGTTCAACGGAACGAATATCTCCGAATTCCCCAGTTATGTCTCTCTAGGTCGAGAAATGGCATGATGAACATACGATGAACGACTTAGCTCCAGATCTGAGCAGAAGGAAACGAGCGGCTTGGGGAGCTTTCAGTAGCATCGAGGGTGTAGTAAAGAGCACAAAGAACACCCAACTCCGGTTTCACCTTTTCAACTTAACGGTACTTTCTGTCTTAATATATGCGTCGGAAACCTCGTCGCTGCGTAAGCAGCATGAAAGGTCACTCAGCCTTATCGAAGGCGCTGTTGAAAGGACGGTGCTAGGAGTGTTCCGTTTCACACAAGTAAAGAAAGAGATCCGAAGCCCCGCGTCGTCGATCAAAAATCAAAGATGCCGTTCTCTACTCCAAAACGTCGAAGATAAGGTGGACCGGACACGTAATGCGTATGAATGACAACGGAGAAACAATAGAGATTAGTAACTGGATTCTTTGGGATGATAAACACACTGCAAGAAGACCACTGACCCCATGGTCAAAGTTTTTTTTAAGCGGAGCTAAGAAGAGAAATATGATGCTTGGCGAGAAGCAGATCTCGCTGGGCTACTCTTGCACGCGATAGGGAAAAGTGGAAGATTCGCTCGAGTCACTCGACGGTCAACGAGACCACCGGTGATGCAGGTACGGTTTTATGCTAAATGCGACCAAATCGAGCTGGGATATATGCAAAACTTAAGTGCCAGACTAGATTTGTACCCTCGATTACCTTCCCAGGATGCTCGGCAGTAGTCCATAATGTTTTCTTAAATGATTAGTCTAACTCGAGGTTTATGAAAGCAGCTTGATTCAACTAACACATTTCGATGGCTTCACTTTCTCCGATAATTTGTTGGTTATCTGATCATTAGTGTAACCCACATTTGCGTCCTCTGAAAGCACTGGTTTTGCGAATGAAATATGAAGACGCTGATTGATGATGAGGTGATATTCGGTCAAATGCTGCAATAATTAAACGTATATCACACATCACATTGAAGTCGTACGATGTCAATACTGTAGTGATAGCATTTTGAGAAACCGTTGCCGAAATTTGTTTGAGATGGTGAATTGAGGTGTACTTTCATGTTCGCAAAAAACTAAACAAACTCTCTGATCAGCTAATCATCACAACAACACTTCATAAATTTTTCGGTAGAATGAAAACGAGTGGCTAAAGTATGTGAATCGGTTTGGAGCCATTTAGTAAAAGGCTTGTCAGATAATTGCAAAACAGCAGCATCTTTTCAGCTTAGAGATAGTTGACTTACGAGACTTATTTTCTACAGATTTATGGATAACTAGTCGATATATTTTTACACATATTCTTGCAAATTGCACTGCTGAGTGGAAGTGAGATTGTTACAAGTTATCGTTGTTGATTGTGTTGTTGCTGTGATTCGTTGGCAGACTGTTAGGTAATATCGCCTTTCTCAGAGAGTGGTAGTCTTCCATGACTGCTTCTATCGCAATTGATTTAACGGATTTTATTAAATTGATGAAAGTGAGGCACGGCATTCTTTTGTGCTCGCGCAAAACTTCAGTGAGTTTTGTTATCGTGTGGATGTGGCCCATCGCACTAAATCGTTTTCGAAACCTTGCTTGCTCACATAGCTCTCCTTCGTCGAGTGTTCTGTCAATCCTGTTTAGTGAAAAGTTTGTAGACGATAGACAGCAAGCAGATTGGGTGACAGTTGCCTATATCGTGTAGGTCACCCTTCCTGACCACAACAGGGTCTTGCTGGTCTTCCACTGAGTAGGGACCTTGCATTCAGATAGGTAACGTATGAAGCGACAAGCTAGTGTGTTTACGAGGACTGGCGGAAGGTTCTTCATGTGCTCTGGTCTTATCCTTTCTGGACATGGTGCTGTTCGATTTTTCACCGACGAAATGGCAAGTTGGATTTCGGAATGAAGAACCGGTGAAACAACGTATCCATCCTCCCTTGTTTCATATGACGGAAGCTGGGCGTGGCTAACGAGGAGATCTGGGCAGTATTCGCGAATGATGTTCTATTTTGCCTTTCTGGACGCTGTAAGTCGGAAAGCCGCAAAAACGTCGCGTTTTTCTTAAAAGTGCGCTCGTAACGACGGCCTTTCCGACGTCCATTTCGAATTTTTATATTCGTGGGGAAACAAGGATTTTATGGCGCAGTAACACAAATGAGATGACATGAACACAGTAGAGGCCGTGCCACCCGGAAGGTCTGCGCATTCTTTCAAATTTTTCACAGTGCCCGCTTTCACGTACCTCGTTCATGTTCAGGATTCGATCAAAACATGACAAGTGCTGTGATCCGCATAGCAGATGTGAAAGACGAGTCAAATAAAAATAAAAAATCCTATTTCAGTTCAAAAACTTCTTATTCACTGCTTATTCACTTTTCCATGGCAGGGTACGAAGCGAAATATACCAAAATAATGCTAAGATATTCACAGAACCTCGTAAATCAGGTGTGTGCGATGAGGTCCAATCCGCAATTACACTTTCGTGGAGCTAACGCTTTCACAAGCACATTATGTGAATTCTTCGTTCCTCCTCTCTCACAGTCGTGTTTTAACTAATAGGTACTATCAGCCATGACACGTCAACGAGTTTAATCTGATGAACACAAATCGGCGTAGGACCCATTTTGTTGAAGCGGTAGTCTAATTCACCATGCAGACACTTTTTAGTTTTACAGTCTTTGGGGCAACCATTTGAATGCTCAAAGGATACTGAGCGGATTATGGCTCGTATTGCTCTGAAATAAAAACAAAATAACAGCGACATTTTCTTCCGTTGTGCAGCGCAGCGACCATTCTGTAGAAGTGGTGCCTAGTGCGTTAAGGAAGCTCTTATACGATTTCAGCAGCTAAAGGAAGTGAGCATGCACTTGTCAGCTGCGGCATGAGTCTTTTCTTGGCTGGCTCACTTCAGAGAGGACCCTATATTACCGTCTGCTAAATATCAATGATGAACGTATTTCCGGTTAATACCGTGCCATTCTGAATAACTAATTACTTGGATACTTGAATGGTCCATCTTAACCGGTTATGCGGGTCACAACATAATTCCAATTACCTGTAGATTTGCTCGCTTAGACGCTGCGGTTCCCTACAGCTCCGAGGTCTGCCTAGTTGAAATGGTCAGTTGTCTAGCTGATACCATGACACCCGTGAGTTCCAGCATTGGTTCACTCTTATCTGGGCTCCCAGATGGATGCGTGGCTAAATATTCTGAATAACTGTCATCAATAATTTATCATCTGATTTCGTCGATGAGCCAAGTGTCAATGTCGAATGTTCAGGCAGAGGCATTTTTGTGCTTCTTCGCCATTCACGCTCTTCATGGTGCATACTCCCTTCAACAACAACAGACTCGCCACAAAACACACGATCTCATCCAAGAAAAGCATTTTGAGTGCAGAGAATATCTGTTTATGAGAGACACATCAACTAACAATTTTGTTTGTCCGGCTATAGATAGAGTAGAGAAAAAGTAAGCTAAAAGCGCTCTGTGAACATGAATGGCTATTTTTAAAGACTTTTTTGAACCGTGCAGAAGCACACGTGGTCTCGAAGAGAATCTTAAAGTGGTCGATTTCTGCAACAACGGTTGTGTAGACAGGTGGTTAGTGGTGATGTGGCCAATTTAATAAATGTTAAACATTGTTTATCGCGGAGAGGGACGAGTACCAAATTTCGTGCAGAGCGCTCCCAGATGAGGGATGGATGATGTTGGTGTCAGCAGTGACCTCGACCGACCTAACAATTATATTCGTTGTGATCTAGTCTGCGTGATGCAGTGTTAAGTAACACGATCATTCCATTGCATTCTATTCTTTGGGGATTTGTGGAAAATATGTCATTGTACGTTATTATTTGCTGATGACTCGTGTACTATCCATCCCACGTGTTTCTGCGATGCAGACCTTCTGGGTCACTCCAGGAATGTGGTCATTGGGGTTCGACTGCCCCCTTCCGCGTGCCTCGCGGCTGGCGGCGCTTTGCTGAGCGCGGAGGTCTATGTTTGGACCACTCTGGTGATGTATGGCACAACGTCCAGATATCACGTTGTGCGACGCTGAATGCCGCTACATTTACGAAGGGAAAGGGCGCGCCGTATATCAACCTGGTCCTAGTTCTTTTCTTTTCTGTTGGAGACATACGAAGAAAACTACGTTTCGCCAAATTTTTGAAATGAAATGCGTTAGTCAACACATTCGAAAGGCAGGTAGCTGCTTTAAAGGCAAAAGAATTGTTCGTTTTAATGAAATTCGACTTGAAATGGTTCGGCCGCCGGGTAAACACAAGACATGCACTTCTCTAATTCTATGTGTAACTTTGCATTTCTCATAGCCAAATGTGTTCTGATGGAACCTTAGCCGGCAAAGAAACTACGTCGAAACTTTAACCAAATAAAAGATCTTCATCACCCTCAACAATCTACGACGTATTGGGAGGTAACTCATTCTACTTTAATACCGTTGAATGCCGTTGTAGGAGACACTTTCTGAAATCTGAGGCTAGTTATGCTCGGACGTTACAAAGTTTTCACTACAGAAGACGTCAGGCTTTCTGGGTCCCACTGACTGACAGCTCATTTAACGATGTTAGACTTTGACAGATTTTTAAATACTTTACAAAGCATAATTCTGAGCGTTTAGTGTTACAGAAATTTTCACTTTTTTGACCATCTGTTTAAAAGACCAAGTGGTTAATTTTTCACTCCTGTGACGTATGCTACGACCACTGCAAGAGAGAAGGAAATAGGCTGAGTGTTCAAAAATGTTTCGCCTGCCGATCGCACTTTACTGCTCATCCACATTTTCAGCTTTAAATCTTAGTCAAACAGTAGTACTCTGAAACTCATTTCACCTCTAAATAACTGAGATGGAAGTAAACTCGTGCGACGCGTTAAGTGGAGTGCTTATTACCAGTATTTGAAGAGGATTTGGATTTCTCTGCTTCTCTAGAACTGTAGATGATTGCAGCGGTTATATGTTTGGTTTATGGTTTCTAGTAAACTGATAGATTTTGGCTTCCCATCGCTGAATGCATAAAACACGCTAGCGCACAATGGCGCAGCAAACCATCAATTCCGGTCAACAGGTAGGCAACCAGACAGTAAAGAATAACACAACAATCGCATTTTTCTCCCACATTAAACATTTAAAAGTTTCTTCAGGATTTTAGTCGGATACCCGTCACGCCATTCGCTACCATTGAGTTGTTTTGCTCTTGAACAAACGAAGCGGTCAGCAAAACCACATAAGCCAACATTGGACAATGACGTCAGAGCCACTTTTGGCAACTCGCCAAACACTAGTATTTCACTTGCTGTCTCTGGAGCCCTAGAGATTGAACAACCGCTAAGTGGTTTTATATCACAATTGAGTTTTCCTGTTGATATGTTTGTTTCATTGGTCTACTATTAGCTAGGCTTACTGATGGAAACGAATGGAGATGGAGACCCCTTCTCAGGATGGAAGACCCTGCCAGGGGGATGAATCCCCCAATTGCAAATCGCAGCCCAACACCCAAGAACGCCTTCTAGCCACGGTGAGGTGGCAAACCGTTGGGAGGCAGACAACAACGAAGTTTTTAAAGTGCAACATTCTCTGCGGTACAGTGCAGCTTATTTAAAACAGGCATATTTACTCCCTCATTAAGACCATTTTAAGTAGATTTTTGGCTCAGATAACTAAGAAATTATTAAAGTTACATGTTTTAAGAAAAATAGAACTCGAACTTTTAATTTATATCCGTGAACGTTTATTAGCCATGAGATGTTACCATTAACCCACAAAACAAAAGTATAAAGCTCATAGGGTCAATTATTCACTGAGGAATGCGCTCTGTATCCGACTTCGTCAAATATCGTTTGCAGGTTGCTGAATAAATGTCTGGCCTTTGCAGTGATTTGCGGCGTCCTATCGATGTATTGAGTCATTACTGCTATCCTCTCAGACAAGTCTGGTACCAATTTACCGACACGGAGGGCTGGATGGCATTGAGGTCAGCGGAGCAGAGATCGACCTTATATGCATAACGCATACTGAAGAGAAACCGAGCCCAAGATCTCTTCAAAATCGCCAATTCTATCCACTCTAAAACAAAAGCGAAGAAAAGGGTTGTGAATGAGTAAAAGCCATGGTCCAGTCATAACTTGATCACAACAACTTTTAAATCTACCAATCTTCTGAACCTTGCCTGTGGCCGTGAGATCAAAGGTTTCGATAAACCGACGTGTTGATCAATGATTGAACAAAAAATGCTGTGAAAAGGGCTGCATATTTCGAAATTTTCCACTTGCAGCCTTCATTTATGGATAATCGAATACTTAGAAATCTTTGATTCTTTGGCTTCCTAGAAAACGCTAACAAAAAGGCGGACCGGAACTACAAATAACACTGACACGCTCTCAGAACATGACAGAGTTGACCACGGAGTTTGCTAGCTAAGTTCAGTAGGTCAACCTTGACTACTTTCCTGCGTCACTACTTTCCTTTCGTTTAATTTCAGAAAAGTGTTTTTCTGCGAAACAAAAAGAAATGTTAAAAGGCAAATTCAAACTAGCAAAACATTGGAGACAAAGTATGTTTGGGAAAAAAAAACTACGTTGGGAATTTTGAAAAAGAACCAGAGAACGGGGATATTTGACATCCGTGACCTTTGTGCAGCATTCAGGCATACGGTGTTTTTAGTTAAAGGTATGTGTGAATATAGATCAGTTTAACCGCGATTATGCTAAGATTTTTGCAAAACTCCGGAACGCAGACAGCTGCGGTGAGGAACAAACCAGCTATCACCCTTGCCGGGAGCTAATGCATTCACTATCACACAATGCAGGTCTTCCGTTTCGCCTGTCCTTCATCCGTTTCTGATACACATCTGATTTGTGCCCCCCAAATCAATCCCGTTGACGGATGACTACTGATGAAACTAATCGATGGAACTAATTGAGTGACAGGAGAAGCGATGCACCCGCATGGTGTGGTGGTGGACGTGTTAGTCCGCTGATAGGGTGATCACGCGCTCGTTCCCCAGCGTAGACACCTGAGCTCCCGAGATTTGCATATGTCTCATCATTAGTGTGGTTGTCTGACACATCGTACCTTGCCGAGAAAAATTGTAATAAGCATCAAATAAAAATTAATACATTGGTTTTTAAATCAGACAAGGAATATCTTCTGAAATCTCCTGAAAACCAGCGGAATTGCAAAGTGAAATCATGATGAATCATCCGCTTTTTCTTCGGCCCTCTCACCACCGAGACTTAGATCAAAACTGATTCCTTAATAACTCAAAAGAGCGACCTACCATAAAAATCGGCATAGATAGTTGTTATATTTATTAACATGATCTTGTAAACTAATCTTCTTCAGCTGATACGAGCTTGGTATAGGTCTTCGTTGTCGTTGTCGTTGTTGTTGGTGTTGTCAGTCGACGGCTAACGCTTCGGCGATTTCGCCTTCCTCAGAGCCTGGACGTATTTTATATTAGAATACTTTAATTATTCGGTGGAAAAAAGGCTAAAATATTAATAAAAATTAGGCTTTTAAATAAATCGTGGGTTAGAATCATACTGTCAAATGCAGTTCTATGCCGTATTGAACAAAAAGGCCACACACCGTGATGCTACGAGCGAGACTGGCCCACGCGTTGTTCACTTGGCGCGAGCAAGACACACCGCCGGGGTCAAAATATCATTTTGAAATAGGGTACCAGGTCACGTGTGATATTGAGCCATTCGTTTTTGGGTTCATCTTTGGATTTCGAAATCTATCCTAAACACCTCAAGTGTTTAGCGCGTTGATGTTTTCAGATTTCTGCGATAAGATGCTCACAGTCACTTTAAAATCATCGTCGTTGCGCTCTTGTACCCTACGGGTACTTAGAGGAGTGTTTGGACTAATTTTAAATTTTAACTTTTCTATCTAGGTGTTCTTTTATGCGGACAAAAAGTTGTCTACCCGTATCTCCAATATGTTCCTCTCCGGATGCGTTACATGAGATCAAGTACATTATACCGGAACTCATGAAATCACCGTTTCTCACGTTAGGGCAGATTATTGTTTTCTAAGCTGCACGAACGATCATAGAAACGGTTGCAAACTAAATGGCGACGTAGGGTATTGGCTGAGATGCCAATAATCGTTACATAATTTTCAAGACTTTTTCTCAACCATCTCTTAATGGCATAACTTATTTTATTTGAAATGAAGGGTAGGTTAAAAAAGGGATCTTCCTTACGCCTAAGGCATTATTTTGGTGAACTACCGTATGGTTATCTTTAATCCGAGTGGCATCTACTTTTTAGCCATGGCTATTTTAAACCAGGCTTTGCGATTCCTTCCCTTCCTCCTTCAACCATAAAAGTGATGCGGATCAGCACCGACTTTGGCAACTTTCGTTGCTTGCGCACCGGCATCAAACTTCAAAGAATATGAAATCGAAGCGTTCTGTATGAAGCTGGGGACGTTTTGCAGAGAAAGCAGCACACTCCTCAAAGTCATCACTGGAGATTTCGTTAATAAGATTAAACGATGAAAAACAACTGAAGAACGTCACATTGAGAACAACGAATTAAAATGGAAGGAGCAGGGCGAGCGGCTTTTTAGGCTTATCATGACGCAGAAGACCGTTCATGAGAAGTCGCAATTCCAAATGCTCCACCCTCAAGTCTGGACGTGGGAGTCTCCCAGTGGAGAGTACTATTACCCATAGTGGAGACCATATCATAGTAAACCGAAGGTTTTGCTTAACAGATGTCGCTGTTCTCAAGAAACTCTACAGGATATCAGATTACCGCTTCCTTCGTGCAAGATTCCATTTTTCGCAGAAACAAGGAAAAGCCAATAAATTCAAAAAACGAAGTTCCGAAACCACCATAAATTTAGATCTATTCAATTCTTTAGTCAGCTGCAGGAAAAATGCCATCCTGGAGAACATCTACGAAGCTGGTAGTTCGAAGATCACCGAGAGATGTCAGGGCAGTGTGGAATCACAAGAGCTGTAGGCAACCGCGATCTGACGTCCGAACTTGCAAAACGATGCAGACAAGCGATAAAAGAAGATCTTAAAGAGTGAAGAGCAGCAGTAATGGTCGAAAATGCAGAGTATGAGAAAATATTTGCAACTCCAGCAAAGCTTCGCAAATACAAAACGAAAAGGGCAGAAAGACAGTGGAGAAAGTCGCTAACGAATACTAATAAGATGTATTCGTTAGTCGTTCTTCCATGATACCAACTAAGGGAGGATAGATTTGTTGCTCCACAACGTTTTTCATACGAAGTTAGGCATGCTGTTTCGCCGGTGAAGAGTCTAAAAAGACCAGCTCTAGGCAGGATATGCTCTGAACACCTATAAAGCCTCCCTCCGGTCTTAATAAACACGTTGGATCAGCTACTCACTAGTTACTTGTCAGAGTTCGCGATTCGTTTTTAATGGAAGAACAGTGAATGCGTGGTACAGCTCAAGAAGGATGAACTTAACAATATCAGCAACCATCACCCAATCTGTTTGCTGTCTGTCCTCTACAAACACTTACTCGAGTCATTCTAAACAGTATTGGCAAAACACAGGACGAAAAGCAGCAATGTGAGCAGGGAGGGTTTGGAAAAGGATTTATTACGATCGACCACATTTACACGACAACAAGACACATCCTAGAACCGCGAGTGCAAAAAACCGCTCTGGCTCACTTTCATCGATTTAAGGAAGGCTTTATGCCCAATTGAGATAGAAGAAGTCACGAAAGCCCATGATAGTCAGGGAGTCCTTACTCAGTACATAAAGGTTCATCGTGAGCTGTACAGAAATTTCTACTTCACATAACGGCCAACCACAGGAAAATGCTAAGCACTAGATAAAAATTTACAGCCACAGTGGTTCTGAGACAATTTCCGCCTACTACAAAGGTACTCGGCAAAAAATAAAAAGTTAACAATGAAAAGCTATATGTTTTCCGTCCGTCCTAAAGAAGTGCTCCAGAATCAAACGTTCTCTCATTTTTCCATAGCGGGTTTACAGAATCATTTGAGTAAACAGAACTTATACAATATCCCACTTTTATAATGTTAGATACGCCTGTCACGGCTATCATATCGCCTTCGCGTTGTTTTGGAATGAGGCCTGTTTCATCAATACCTTCACCGTACTCTTTAAACTATGTTTTGTAAACTAGGAGGTGAAATGACATGACTGTTCACCTTTTAGTTCAACTTTTCCGCTTTTACATTAGTTTCAAAATCTTAGATTTTTGAGATCTTCTTTGTTTTGCTTTCCCAACTCTTCAAACCGTTATTTTAGCTGTTCTTCTAACGTTTTACGACCATATCGTGGATGGGAGGAGTTCCTGGGTGTCGAACTGCAATGTACAGCGGGGATTCATCCCATAGCAGGATCTTCCATGCTGACAAGGAGCCCAGCGTTTCCATCAGGAAGCGCATCTAATAATAAGTCAATACCAGGAACCATCACCGTCCTTGTATCAAAGTCGTATGGTGGCAAATCTTTCTCTGATACACAAAGGCTGCGGCTACCTTTGGTGGTGAATATCTGAGGCAGACTTTGGCCATGCTGGACGCCGGGATTCCAGTAAACCACAGTGGGTTAATCAGCAAACCTCCGAAAAATGGAGGTTATGCTGTGGCATGCACAATGAGTGAGGACGGGTCATTCAAGTGCCAAGTGTGTATTTTACCTGTAAATGGCGTTTGGAATTGGCAAGAAAACGCACTCATTCATAAGTAAGGAAACTTTTCTGAAATCTCACCAGCATCATGATGACTTAAAAGTTAGTTTTTGTGAATACGCTGCAGCGATCCACGATTGAAATATAACATTCTGGAACGATTCTGTTCTTAACCTTTATCGATGCATTTCTTAGAATAATAAAATAACTGACACTCTTCTTGTGCTGCGGCAGTAGTTTGCCACAGTTTGCCAAAACTGAGATTGAGGTGCCGCAATAAGACCTCGCGAGTAGAATCTCTTTCGAAAATCTAGAGCGTAGGGAGGCATCCGTGTCAGGCTCGAATATGGATAAAGTTATGGAAAACGTAGTGGTTACTTTCCCAAATTCCCACAACTTTTGGTGCCAGTGCAGTTTTCTAGTGAGAGTATGCACCGATGTCTGTCTTGGCAAACTCCTCTGGACTATTTTTACCGAAATTTTTTTTCACTTAAAACGTTAGTAATTGAATTCTAACCCATAGCATGTGCTTTTGCTGAAAACGGAGCTACAGGAAAAATTTCTGAGCACTTCGATGAACAGAAAGAATGCAAGAATACCGGTACTGGGATGCTTATAGCAGGTAAGAGGAGCAAAGTAGTAATTTACGCAATTTTTGCTTTGTCGACATGTCCATCTTAATGCGAAAAGGTTTTCGAAGAACAAGAGCAACACTCACCTGAAAGCATGTTAACTTTGGTACTCATCTTCTCCGTTAGCTCAGACTCTCCGACTACGTACCATAAAGGATAAAGGATAAAGCTCTCGGCGTTGATCAATCCCTGAGGGATGCGCCATGCACTCGACTTCATTAAGCAGTTGGAGGTGATTGAATGCATATCTGGCCTTTACAATGACTCGCGGTGGCCGGCCGATGTATCGAGCCAGTGCTGCTATCCTCCCAGACAAGTCTGGTAGCAATTTGCCGACCCCGGAGTGATGGAAGGCTTGGTGGGCCATGGGCGCATTCCACGTGCGCGTCGCAGTGGCGCCACTAACCACTGCGCCACACGCGCCCTGACTACGTACCATGTCGCATTTCACAAGATTAACCAAGCAACTTTTCACCATAGCCATGATGATAAAATGACAAAGAAAATAGAGATCCTTCTTTATGACGTCTATTAGCATTTTCTCCCGTCATCTTAAGATTGCAGAAACTCTTCCATACCTGACATAAGTCCACAGAACACCCTCATATAAAAGAATGGACATATGAGAAAAGCCGGTTAGTGGCCTGTCTACGTGAAGCACCCCCAGCTGGCCGATAAAAGGTTAATCACGGACCAAGACAGTCCTTTGCTTCCATAAGTCACAGGTGGATCCAGAAGATGCACTCCATTTTTACCTGCTGGTCCCATTTGGCACACACCTTCTGTATTTACAAGGTGCATTCATTCACGCGTGTGTGGGTCGAGACGTCAAGTAACACACATCTGTAAAATGGAGTTTTATAGTAGCAGGATTGTCTAAGGTGTAAGGAAAGCCGTTAAATAGATTGCGTTAAAATGTTGCGCTGGATTTCTATCGCAATATTTAGCTTGCTTGGAACTTCGTCAAACCATTTTTAATGACCAATTCTTTTTTTCTGCTTTTCTAGGGGCACTTAGTGCTTGGGGAGCAATTTCGGTTCAATTTGAGTTCCTCGGCACCGCACTTTTTAGTTCACGCAGTTTTAGTTTCAGTTTAGAGTAATTCTTTTTTTTGCTAAAGGGTTTCGCTAAAAAGGTAAAAATACTGTAAATGAATACCGAATTATGATAATGAACACTGAACATCATCTTGAATTTGACGTTGCGGTAACAATTAAGAAATTCAATTTACAGCTAACGAGTGAGGTGTTCGGTGGCTGTAGAGGTGACGTGAATTCTAATGTATCAATACCTTCACCGTACTCTTTAAACTATGTTTTGTAAACTAGGAGGTGAAATGACATGACTGTTCACCTTTTAGTTCAACTTTTTCGCTTTTACATTAGTTTCAAATTCTCAGATTTTTGAGATCTTCTTTGTTTTACTTTTCCAACTCTTCAAACCGTTATTTTAGCTGTTCTTCTAACGTTTTACGACCATATCGTGGATGGGAGGAGTTCCTGGGTGTCGAACTGCAATGTACAGCGGGGATTCATCCCATAGCAGGATCTTCCATGCTGACAAGGAGCCCAGCGTTTCCATCAGGAAGCGCATCTAATAATAAGTCAATACCAGGAACCATCACCGTCCTTGTATCAAAGTCGTATGGTGGCAAATCTTTCTCTGATACACAAAGGCTGCGGCTACCTTTGGTGGTGAAGATCTGAGGCAGACTTTGGCCATGCTGGACGCCGGGATTCCAGTAAACCACAGTGGGTTAATCAGCAAACCTCCGAAAAATGGAGGTTATGCTGTGGCATGCACAATGAGTGAGGACGGGTCATTCAAGTGCCAAGTGTGTATTTTACCTGTAAATGGCGTTTGGAATTGGCAAGAAAACGCACTCATTCATAAGTAAGGAAACTTTTCTGAAATCTCACCAGCATCATGATGACTTAAAAGTTAGTTTTTGTGAATACGCTGCAGCGATCCACGATTGAAATATAACATTCTGGAACGATTCTGTTCTTAACCTTTATCGATGCATTTCTTAGAATAATAAAATAACTGACACTCTTCTTGTGCTGCGGCAGTAGTTTGCCACAGTTTGCCAAAACTGAGATTGAGGTGCCGCAATAAGACCTCGCGAGTAGAATCTCTTTCGAAAATGTTTCAGAAAAAAATCGAAGAGAATTTTTCTATGAAAAGGATTTGAAGTATGTTTCCAAATTGAAAGCGTAGGAAGGTATCCGTGTCAGGCTCGAATATGGGTAAAGTTATGGAAAACCCAGAGGCTACTTTCCCAAATTGCCACGACTTCTGGAGGCAGTGCAGATCTCTACTGGGAGTATGCACCGATGTCTGTCTTGGTAAACTCCTCTGGACTATTTTTGCCGAAATTTTTCTACTTGAAACGTCAGTAATTGAATTCTATCGCATTGTATGTGCTTTTGGTAAAGCAGAGCTACAGAAAAATTTTCTGAGTACTTCAATGAACGGGAAGAGTGCAGCAAAACAGCTACTTGGAAGTTAAAGTCAATATCCTCGCAAAGGAGACTAAGACACCAACGCGCAAACTCCGTGAGGCTTTTTGGATAAATGCCAAAAATCCCGCAATGAATAGCAGGGAGGAATGGCCAGAGGTTACACGCGACCTGGCCCCGTATCTATATATCAATTTCTGATGTGGGGTGGCGCAGCCATCAACCATATGCGACTATAATCAGCTGTTCTAACCTTCCTCATTGGAAGTTATGTAAAAAAAAACGGTAAGTTTTTCGAGAAGCTGTTGATCATGTAATTGCCATGAAGTTTTTCGTCTTACTGTAAGTGTTATTGAAGTATTTGGCGTAGTAAATTGGATGTCAGTATACCCTTCCAGGCTCTGAAGAAGGCGATACTGCCGAAACGTCAGCTACTGAACCTCGCGATTGCTGAACAAGAAAATTGCGCATTCATATTCCAATGCCGAGGTTAATAGAAAATCGATCCTGGGAACTGTTACAAGATGTACCAGCAAAATATTTTCGACTTGTGAAGGAAGCATTGTCAGTAAGACAAAAGAATGTATTAGCCAGACAGCAAGTCAACTTTCTCCGCTGCTGTATTCAACATCAAGTCGTGCCGAAGTATATAAAACGGAAGCGACTTCGCGAGACATGCGGCCAACCAGAGATCAGCCAACGAGTACGAGGCATCGAAATGGAAGTACTTCGAGCTGCACTACAAAGCAAGCAGAACGATATGTTCGCCAGAATGAAGAAGTATGCGACGAAGGAACATTTTTGTGCTTTGTATTTGGAGGATCGCCTTTGGACGCGATTAATTGTTGGATCAATGTTGATATACGATTTTATTAGGTCTAATGCTAAAGTACACGGATCTCCCTCATATGAGGGATCTCGAGCCGGTTAGTCGCGAGGCTACGTGGCGCGTCCCCAGGTGGCGGATAGGGGGTTAATCGCGGACCAAAAGGGACCTTTGCTTCCCTGAGACGCAGGTGGATCCAGGGGATGGACTCCCTGTTTCTGCTGCGCCGATTTGGCACATACTTTCTGTATTTGCTAGGCGTATTCATGCATGCGTGTGTGGGTGCGTTCTCGCTTTATGCGGATTGTATTCTACGAGTCAATTCGGCCAAAAGCCTGCAATCAAGTGACAGGGAAGTATATGGGAGGCGGTTAGGAGTCGCCTCCAACAAATAAGCTCCATGTCCACTCTGGGAGAGCCTGGCAAGCTACCCGGAAGTATAACCAGCCCCCACGTTCAGAGCCCAGCAAGCTATACGTGGGTATTAAACATGCTAAACACAGTAAAAAAAACGAGCCTCATTCCCCTGACCCCGAAAGAGCATCCAATTTCGCGGCGTTGGGTAGGACGAGTACGGAGAGGCTGCTAAAATCTCAGGGCCAATGGAAGCTGCCTGGATCAAGAACTATGGTGACGATCTGTACCTACAACGCACGTACACTTGCATCCGAGTCCTCGATAGAGGACTTGCTCACGCAAGCAAGAATGATAAGGTACGACGTCATCAGCCTGGCCGAGACGAGACGACGCCACCCATTCAACGCTGTCTATGACACTGGAGAAGAACTGTTCCTCGGAACATGCGACAGCAGAGGCGTAGGCGGTGTCGGCGTTCTCGTCAACACGAGTTTGTCCATCAGAGCGTTCTTCAGACAGCAGGACCCTCATGTCGAAATTGATACCAAGTTTCGCATGTTTTCAGACGATGTTCTCAAAACCCTTTCCCACTATCGCGATAGGAAGTATGTTTCTGACCTCACAGCTGCGCAAAAATGTGGCATGCGAGAAATTAGAGAGTTAATAAATTCAAAGACCATTAGTCTATCAGTTAGTGATAAAGGGAGAGAGTTCGTAGCCATTCCACGGCAGTTAGATGTTAAGATAGCGAAGAAACATCTTAGTGATGTTACCCTTTACCGTCTATCGTCTAGAAAGGAATACAAAAGACAATACCGAAAACTTAATAATGATTGGGTCACAATAGCAAAGGCGGAGGGTTTAAAACCATCCGTTATTTCGCATTTTAAATTTGATCGACCAACATGTCCTGTAAACATGTACTTGTTAAAACACATAAGTTAGTATCAGCTGCTGATCTTGCGTCTACCAATCCACTCTCCTACAAGGTTAGACCCATTATCAGCTATGTAGACGGGCCAACCGATAGAACAGCATGGTTTTTAGGCCAAATACTTACCCAACTGCTTAGCCATATTCCAGCTCACCTCACGAAGACCCAAATGTTCCTAGAATACCTACGTAACGCGTCTACTAACAACGCGTACGTGATGGAGTCTTTCGATGTTTCTGCACTCTACACCAACGTATCGAATGACTCCGCAATGCAAGCCATTCACGAACTTCTTGTTAAACACGAAGGAGGTTTACACATACATGGCTTGTCTATTCAGCAGCTTATGGCTTTCTCAAAAGAGTACCTAAAAGAGTACCTAAACTGCTCGGTCTTCAGATGGTCTGGGAAATATTACGCACAAATGAGAGGGCCGGCAATGGCACAGCGGTTGGCACCAACTCTCGCCATTGCGTTCATGTGTAGAATAGAAGCCCCGGTTATCGACCCCCGGCCACTACTCTACTGCAGGTATATAGATGAGTGCTTTATCATCTTCTCTAGTATATAGATGAGTGCTTTATCATCTTCTCTACTCGGAGGAGATGCTTTATCATCTTCTCTACTCAGGAGGAGATGGACAAATGCTTTGAATTAATGAATGAGCAGCCTGAGAATATTAGGTTCACCCGGGTGTAGCCAAAAGACACCTGGCTTCCCTTTCTTAATCAAATCAACTTATCAAATAGCGGTTACATAACAAAGTGGAACCGAAAACCAAATAACAAAAACTTCCTGGTTTATTTCATTTCTTCCCTTCCATCACACACAAAGAGGGCGCTTGTGAGAAATGTGTTCCGAACAGCTACCTCTGTGTGCACAACAAGGGATGCAACAGTAAAAAAGAAATGGTCCTCGTTTTCCTAACCCTGAAAGAGCACTCAGTTTTGCAGGATAAAGCATGAGGAGTACGAAGAGGCTGCTAAAATTCCAGGGCAAATGGAAGCTGCTTGGATCAAGAAGAACTATGATGACGATCTGTGCCTACAATGCATGTACACTTGCATCCGAGTTCTCGACAGAAGGCTTGATCATGCAAATAAGCATGATAAGGTACGGCGTCATCGGCCTGGTTGAGACGAGACGACACCACCAATTCAACGCCGTCTATGACTCTGGAGAAGAATTGTTCACCAACTCTCGCCATTGCGTTCATGTGTAGAATAGAAGCCCCGGTTATCGACCCCCGGCCACTACTCTACTGCAGGTATATAGATGAGTGCTTTATCATCTTCTCTACTCAGGAGGAGATGGACAAATGCTTTGAATTAATGAATGAGCAGCCTGAGAATATTAGGTTCACCCGGGTGTAGCCAAAAGACACCTGGCTTCCCTTTCTTAATCAAATCAACTTATCAAATAGCGGTTACATAACAAAGTGGAACCGAAAACCAAATAACAAAAACTTCCTGGTTTATTTCATTTCTTCCCTTCCATCACACACAAAGAGGGCGCTTGTGAGAAATGTGTTCCGAACAGCTACCTCTGTGTGCACAACAAGGGATGCAACAGTAAAAAAGAAATGGTCCTCGTTTTCCTAACCCTGAAAGAGC
Source organism: Angiostrongylus cantonensis (assembly GCA_009735665.1). Lineage (NCBI taxonomy): Eukaryota > Metazoa > Nematoda > Chromadorea > Rhabditida > Metastrongylidae > Angiostrongylus > Angiostrongylus cantonensis. The sequence goes on from MQTX01000067.1 coordinate 1,707,729, forward strand.
ACTCAGTTTTGCAGGATAAAGCATGAGGAGTACGAAGAGGCTGCTAAAATTCCAGGGCAAATGGAAGCTGCTTGGATCAAGAAGAACTATGATGACGATCTGTGCCTACAATGCATGTACACTTGCATCCGAGTTCTCGACAGAAGGCTTGATCATGCAAATAAGCATGATAAGGTACGGCGTCATCGGCCTGGTTGAGACGAGACGACACCACCAATTCAACGCCGTCTATGACTCTGGAGAAGAATTGTTCCTGGGAACATGCGATAGTAGAGGGAACGGCGGCGTCACCATTCTCGTCAACACGAGTTTGTCTATGACCGTCGATTCATTCGAACTACTGGCAACGCGGATCAGACGATTAGAGTTGAAAAGATGTGGATCAATAACGGCTTTGCCAATCATTGTCGCTTACGCGCCGTGATCAAACTATGATGAAAGAGAAGTCGAAGCGTTCTATGTGTACTTGAAGAAGTACCACAGAGAAGGCCTTACATTCTTCGAGGTCATCATTGGAGATTTCAACGCCAAGACTGGACCAAGAAGAACGACCGAAAAACGTTACATTGAGACTCACGGATTAGAACAGAGCGAACAGGGTGAGCGGCTCTCTGAATTTATCATGGCGACCAAGACCATCCATGGTAACTCGCAAATCCAGAGGCCCCACCTTCAACGCTGGGCGCGGTAGTCTCTCAATGTAGAGAACCATAATGAAATAGACCACATCATGGTAAATAGAAGGTTTTGCCTAACCGACGCTGCGGTTGTACCAAAATTCTACAGGTGATTAGACCAACGCGCAAGATTCTATTTCGCCCGGAAAGGAGAAAAAGGGACTAATCTCAAAAACTGAGCTTTCATAGCCACGTCCACCTTTCGACACACGACATAATGGAGGATGGATATGTTTTACCACCCCTTCCCTTTCCGAAATCCGACATGCTATTTCGTCGGTTAGAAATCGAACAACATCAGGTCCAGAGAGGATATTATCAGAACATCTAAAGAACCTTCCGCCTGTCCTCGAAAACACACTGGCTCGGCTCTTCACACGTTACCTGTCTGAATGCAACGTCTCTACTCAGTGGAAGACCAGCAAGACCGTGTAATTTTTCAAGAAGGGTAACTTAAGTGATACCGGCAACTATCGCCCAATCTGCTTTCTGTGTGCCATCTACAAACTTTTCACTCGAGTCGTCCTAAATAGGATTGACAGAACACTGAACGAAGGACAGCCATGTGAGCAAGCAGAGTTTCGAAAAGGATTTAGTACAATGTACCCCATTCACAAGATAACAAGGCTCATTGATGTGTCGCGAGAGTACAAAAGACCGCTCTGTCTCACTTTCATCCACTTAGAGAAGACCTTCGATTCAATCGAGATAGAAGCAGTCATGGAAACCCTCGATAGTCAAGTAGTTTCTACTCAGTACATATAGACTTATGGTGGGCTGTACAAAAATTTCACAAACAAGATTTCACCATTCTACAACGATATTAACGTTGACGTCAAAGGAGGAGTTAGGTAAGGGGACACCATCTCGCCAAAATTATTTACCGCCACCCTCCAGAACGTCACGTGAACATTAGAATGGGATATTATGAACGTGAAAATCGACGATCGGCACTTACACCATCTTCGCTTTTCTGATGGCATCGTCCTTACAATACCAAACGTAACACAATCTGAGCCAGCAAATTTTGTTAAGAGAATAATGGGCAAATTAAAACTAGTGGTCCACATCTAAAGGATGAAATATGACAAATTGCGCGGGCATCCTTGAAAACTTCAGTTGCAGGTGGGTCTGACTTTTCGATTTCGCCCAGTTGCATCGGTCTTTGCGCCAATCGTAAATGACAACCGAAGCACAGTAATTCCTTAATGAATTAACAACTATTCTTCAGTTTATTCTTTTCTGTGAAGAAGTTTGTGCCGATACTAGCGAACCGTGCCGAGGAGGAGTAGACAATGGGCAAACTTAGAGCTCGATAGGTACAACGCCGACCTAAATATCGAGATAAAACTGACGATTAATCCTATTAGACATTAATGGATAAAGGATTATGCTCTCGGCGTTGATCAATCCCTGAATGTTCGCCATGCATTCGACTTCATTTAAGTATCGCTGGAGGTGACTGAAGGCATATCTGGCCTTTACAATGACTTGGTGGACAATGGGCGCATTCCACGTGCGCGTCGCAGTGGCGCCTCCAACCACTGCGCCACACGCGCCCTCCTATTAGACATTGCTAGATAAGCTAGATAAATCTCACTGCTGAATGAACTAATGTTTAAGTCAACCGGTCATGACTGTTGTGTTCTACTCATATATCTGAGCCAGCAAATTTTGTTAAGAGAATAATGGGCAAATTAAAACTAGTGGTCCACATCTAAAGGATGAAATATGACAAATTGCGCGGGCATCCTTGAAAACTTCAGTTGCAGGTGGGTCTGACTTTTCGATTTCGCCCAGTTGCATCGGTCTTTGCGCCAATCGTAAATGACAACCGAAGCACAGTAATTCCTTAATGAATTAACAACTATTCTTTAGTTTATTCTTTTCTGTGAAGAAGTTTGTGCCGATACTAGCGAACCGTGCCGAGGAGGAGTAGACAATGGGAAAAATCTTGAGAATTTTGTATCTATTCATCAATTCTGGATGGCTTCCTCAAAACTTTGAAGAGGGACAAGTTACTCGCCTTACATCTTGTCAGTACATCGTGCATTGACGATTTTCGCTCCATCTTAGGTTGCAAGTGAAACCACGGAATAATCACAACAACATGTTCATTACACCTTTTCGGAGTAGTTTTTGCATTGCACCACCAAAACCCAAACACTACTTTCTGCTTCCGATCTGCACACACCACCACTAATCATGAATCTCTAGCTGTGGTAGGAAAAATGAACAAAAATAATTAAAAACTATCCTTTGATGTGCCTTACATAAAAGCAAGCAAAACAATTCAGAGAGAAATCTGACCTTCACTATCACCAACTTCACTCTTCCGGTACAAATGGCATTCAGTGACTCATCATCAGTATTAGCAAAAGTTCCTTATCTTTCAAGCAGCGAGAAGAATACAAAGACGTTCACGGAGAATCTCGTCTCCAATGCAGTGAGTGATCAGCCGTTTTGAAAAAATTGGATTCGCCTTTGTGAAAAAAGAGTACGACTCTATAGCAGACCTTTTGAGGTGCGCGACGTTCTCGAGGAAGATCTCTTTCTCTTTGAGACTAAGGGCACTTCTACACGGTTCAAGGAAAGGTAACCTTTAGAGAGAGTCAGTTTCACGGAACCTTTTTATTGCGCTGTTTTCAACTCTACCCATAGCTACTCTACTCGAAACTCTACTCTACTCAACATCATCCTGAAAGTGGTGCAATCCGAGAAGCACACTCAAACTCAAATTACCGACAGGACGTATCATAAGAAGACCAATTATTCTACTAGTGTGGATCACTAGTCCTAATTTGGTCATTACTTTCTTAACAATATTTACTGGCTGAAACATGTTAAAGGAGCACAGTAGTATGTGGTTTGGTTGATCTTGTGGAATATTCGCCTTCAAACTCTATTTCTCACTTTAATTTGCAACAAATCGACGGTATTTTTCGTTTACAATGAAGGAGTACTCCGCCTGAGAATGTTCATGCTCATTATTCAAGAAATTCTCACTGTATACAAGAATTAAGACAGTGCCTGATAACAAGAAGTATAAAACCCAAACGTGTAGTAGAGACTTCTCCTTCAAATCTTAGAAGGGCAGTTCGCCTAACACTTGCATTAGCTGCACACTCTTCATCTGTTCAGTAACCGTTTCAGTAAGACTAGGAGTTGCTCTCCAATGTCTTATCGTTTAATCAGTTATATCATTGCAATCTAATTCAGCTGCAGTAATATTTTGATATGAAAGGATACAAAGGATAAACCTTTCAGCGTTGACCAATCCCTGAGGGTTGCGCCACGCATTCGACTTCATTAAGTACCGTTAGAGGTGATCAAATCCATATCTGGAACCTACAATGACTCGCGGTAGTCCACTGGTGTATCGGACCCGTGCTGCTAGCCTCCTGGATAAGTCTCCTAACAATTTGCCGACCCTGGAGGTATGGAACGCTTGGTGAGCCATGGGCGCGTGGATCAATTCCACGTGTTTGTCGCAGTGGTGCCTCTAACTGCTGCGCCACAAGCGCCCTCATATTTTGATATGTGTACGAAATAATTTTCATATACTCATATACAGATATGTAAGCACATATGTGCATATATAAACATCTATTCATGTACACATATACATATATCCATACATAAACACATGTAAATAGATAATAATAAATAATAATAATAGTAATGGATGGATAATAACGGATCTCGTCCGCTGAGCTCCTGTACAAATTAATGGGTGAGGAGCATGTGTTCAATGAGCCACGCGAAACTAACGATGTTGCCGGTCAGGCTATGGGAAGAGTTAGGGACAGCGCAACGAAAGGGTTCCATGGGACTGGCTCTCTTTGGGGGTTACCACCTTTCCTTGGGCCGTGTGGGGTGCCCTTGGTCTCAGGGAGAGCCCTGGGTTAATCATTTAGACACGTTATAGCAGCTGCTGACAACGTTCGCTTAATGGTTTTCTGAGAGACTGAGAGAAGGGCTGTGACGTATTAAAAGTGGTATTGAGTTGCTATTTCTCTCACTGAAGTAG
>MQTX01000068.1:3163-15451 GCA_009735665.1 Angiostrongylus cantonensis
CCGTTTGCATCCATCTTACATTCCATATCATCTCCACCCACCTATAAGCTCTAAATTAATATTGCACATATAAGTTAATAAGCTTGAAAGATTCAGCGGTTTCTTCGGTCAACCCTCGTTCAACTAACCAATTTTATATCACCCATTGGAATTAACTCTCCAGAAGACGCCAAACAGCCAACAACTGCTACCTCACCATTTTTATCACACTTATACTGGATTGACCCGTTTTTCCATTCGACACCTGCAACGAGCAAATATTTCACTCCTTCGTTTCCTTCTGTCTTCCAAAATACTCATATAGCGACAATGTCATTCGATCAAAAGCAGTGGTCTCTTCAAAAGTATTATCTCATCCTTTATCAAGTAAAGTTTTAATGCTGTGGACCATTACGATTGCAAATGAGCCACCTCGGCTATACATCCACTCTCCTTCGACCTTGTACATAACCAAATATTACCTGGGTCCCTCTCTCGTCCATCGGCATCCTTGCATCTCACTCTATTGAATATTTCGAGAGCCTTCAGCACTGGCTTGCCGTTTGCATCCATCTTACATTCCATATCATCTCCACCCACCTATAAGCTCTAAATTAATATTGCACATATAAGTTAATAAGCTTGAAAGATTCAGCGGTTTCTTCGGTCAACCCTCGTTCAACTAACCAATTTTATATCACCCATTGGAATTAACTCTCCAGAAGACGCCAAACAGCCAACAACTGCTACCTCACCATTTTTATCACACTTATACTGGATTGACCCGTTTTTCCATTCGACACCTGCAACGAGCAAATATTTCACTCCTTCGTTTCCTTCTGTCTTCCAAAATACTCATATAGCGACAATGTCATTCGATCAAAAGCAGTGGTCTCTTCAAAAGTATTATCTCATCCTTTATCAAGTAAAGTTTTAATGCTGTGGACCATTACGATTGCAAATGAGCCACCTCGGCTATACATCCACTCTCCTTCGACCTTGTACATAACCAAATATTACCTGGGTCCCTCTCCCGTCCATCGGCATCCTTGCATCTCACTCTATTGAATATTTCGAGAGCCTTCAGCACTGGCTTGCCGTTTGCATCCATCTTACATTCCATATCATCTCCACCCACCTATAAGCTCTAAATTAATATTGCACATATAAGTTAATAAGCTTGAAAGATTCAGCGGTTTCTTCGGTCAACCCTCGTTCAACTAACCAATTTTATATCACCCATTGGAATTAACTCTCCAGAAGACGCCAAACAGCCAACAACTGCTACCTCACCATTTTTATCACACTTATACTGGATTGACCCGTTTTTCCATTCGACACCTGCAACGAGCAAATATTTCACTCCTTCGTTTCCTTCTGTCTTCCAAAATACTCATATAGCGACAATGTCATTCGATCAAAAGCAGTGGTCTCTTCAAAAGTATTATCTCATCCTTTATCAAGTAAAGTTTTAATGCTGTGGACCATTACGATTGCAAATGAGCCACCTCGGCTATACATCCACTCTCCTTCGACCTTGTACATAACCAAATATTACCTGGGTCCCTCTCCCGTCCATCGGCATCCTTGCATCTCACTCTATTGAATATTTCGAGAGCCTTCAGCACTGGCTTGCCGTTTGCATCCATCTTACATTCCATATCATCTCCACCCACCTATAAGCTCTAAATTAATATTGCACATATAAGTTAATAAGCTTGAAAGATTCAGCGGTTTCTTCGGTCAACCCTCGTTCAACTAACCAATTTTATATCACCCATTGGAATTAACTCTCCAGAAGACGCCAAACAGCCAACAACTGCTACCTCACCATTTTTATCACACTTATACTGGATTGACCCGTTTTTCCATTCGACACCTGCAACGAGCAAATATTTCACTCCTTCGTTTCCTTCTGTCTTCCAAAATACTCATATAGCGACAATGTCATTCGATCAAAAGCAGTGGTCTCTTCAAAAGTATTATCTCATCCTTTATCAAGTAAAATTTTAAGGTTGTGGACCATTACGATTGCAAATGAGCTACCTAGGCTATACATCCACTCTCCTTCGACCTTGTACATAACCAAATATTACCTGGGTCCCTCTCCTGTCCATCGGCATCCTTGCATCTCACTCTATTGAATATTTCGAGAGCCTTCAGCACTGGCTTGCCGTTTGCATCCATCTTACATTCCATATCATCTCCACCCACCTATAAGCTCTAAATTAATATTGCACATATAAATTAATAAGCTTGAAAGATTCAGTGGTTTCTTCGGTCAACCCTCGTACAACTAACCAATTTTATATCACCCATTGGAATTAACTCTCCAGAAGACGCCAAACATCCAACAACTGCTACCTCACCATTTTTATCACACTTATACTGGATTGACCCGTCCATCCATTCGACACCTGCAACGAGCAAATGTTTCACTCCTTCGTTTTCTTCTGTCTTCCAAAATACTCATATAGCGACAATGTCATTCGGTCAAAAGCAGTGGCCTCTTCAAAAGTATTATCTCATCAATCAAGTAAAGTTTTAAGGCTGTGGACCATTACGATTGCAAATGAGCCACCTCGGCTATACATCCACTCTCCACCATCGGCGTCATAGAGGTTAAATATTACCTGGATCCCTCTCCTGTCCTTTGGCATCTTTGCATTTCACTTCATTGGGTTTCTTGAGAACCTCCAACTCTGGTGAGCCGTATGCATCTTTCTTACATGCCATATGAACTCCATTCACCTTTTGGAAACAGTTTAGTAATAGAGATTTTCGTCAATAAATTTATAACGTTTATATCATTACAAGAAGGTGAACCGACATCTTTTTTTCAGCTTATAAAATCACCTTCGTTCAACTAACCGACTTCGTTTCACCATTTGGAATTAACTCTCCGGAAGACGTTAAACAACCAACAAATACCACCTCACCATCTGCTGTACATTTTAACTGATGTCGCCCTCCATTATTTTTCCATTCAGAACCTAGAAATATCATCCTGCTTATTTATTCTTTTTTATTACTATTAAATTTTAAGGATCCAAAAAGCGGTCGTATACGAAGTATGGTCAGGTCTCATGAAATGATGAGCAATGAATGTTCCAGCCACATATACAGTTTCGCTTTATTGCTACAACATTAATGCCGTGTAACTCTAAAGATTTTAAGAATCCTGAGCCTTCGAGATTCAGGAGAGCACACATTGAAGGAGAAACATGGATAAGAAAGTCAGATAATTTAAAAATGCGTCGGATGAACGAAAACTATGAAGTGGACTCCATGGGGTACAAACGACCTATGGGATAAAGTGCGACCTTTCCATTCTTTGAACGTCAGATCTACTGAAGTCGATCAACTGTACTCGGAGCTGCAGTTGCTTCACAAATGATTGTGTTATACTCGCACCCGTTATCACGTCCCAACCAAACTACCACCATGGGCGACGATTGCGGAGCAAAGAGACGAATACAAAATGTGCTGTGTTCCGCACAATTCGTGAAAACGGGCCATCCATGTAAGCAATTCTTAGGAATATTTTAGATAACTGTACTGTTTATTAAATAAGACTTTTATGTGTTGCATATCAACTAACCTACGAGATGCTTGCCATTCTACGATTATAATGCGTGTTCTTGACGTACCAGCACGCACCCTCAATAGAAAGGACCTACAAGATGGACGAACTATTCGGATATTTATGTCAGTGAACTGTGAAAGAATTTTTCGATATCCGATGACTATAGTCTTCTACTTATTTTATGTACAACGTTTTCTTCCTCATTTCTAAAATTTTCAGTGTTAAATTAGCAAATTCTCTAGGGTTTTACCAGTTCCTACGAAAAGCGCTCTGAGCCCTCACAGCAACACCTCCGACGCTAAGGAAGATTCACATATCCATCTGAAGCCTGTTGAGAAAGAAACCAATTGTTGGAATAAATGCCGCTTCAGCAACAACATGGGCCCTACTTGGTAAATGATGGGAAAAGGGGAACCATTCACATGGCTTTCGACGCACAAGAAGAAGAACACAGTGTCATCCAAGGAATTCTTAACGAATAGAGAAATGCGCTGGATAAACCACGTGTCACCGTGATTCGTGAAGACTGATTGCTCAAAAATTTAACCGATGGAGAGCTTTAAACTAGCAACCTACAGCGCTACATTTTTCTACACAAATGATTCAAACTATCCCTCCATTTTCACAATTCGTCTACTGTGAGACTCACAACGCACCAATTTTTTTGGCTTTTGATTTATTCAAAACTTGTGGCTCACTCACCATATGGACGACCATAGCACGATCCTCTTCTGCGGCTAATCCGTTCCAGTATAGCTATGCCGTCGCGTCTCGTAAAGCATTTATACATGCGACCTCGAACAAACCTTTCTTCGTTCATTGGCACCTTCAAAAATTCTAGATGTGTTGTTCATTCAGCATAACGTTGCTGAACACAACGTCGGCAAACCTGCCGTTTTTCTTCAATGATACGCAATCAATATAAATACGAAATGATTTAGTATTAGATTGCATTAATACAGCACAATGAAAGGATAAAACGATAGAGCTCTCAGCGTCGATCAATCCCTGAGGGATGCACCATCCATTCGACTTCACAAAGTATCGTTGAACCTGATCGAATAAATATCTAGCCTTCACAATGACTCACAGTGGTCTACCGATGTGTCGAACCAGTACTGCTGCTCATACTTCAGTGATACACGACTCATTATATATATATACCAGATAAACAATGGAGAAAATCACTAACGAATACTACTTGGATCTCTTTGATAGCCATGTCCTCCTTCCTCCATTTGAATGAAGGAGGACAGATATGTCGTACCATCGGTTCTTTCTATCGAAACCCTACGCACTATTTCGTTGGTGATAAATCCAACAGCACCAGGTCCGAAGAGGATAAGAAAAAAAACACTTGAGGAATCTTTCGCCAGTTCTTGCAAACACACTAGTCCTGCTGTTCATACATTAGCTGTCCTAATGCAAGTCCCCACTTTGTGTGATTTACACAATATCGGCAACTATCGCTCAATCTGCTTGCTGTTTGTCGTCGGCAAACTCTTCATTCGAGTCATTCTAAACAGTACTGACAAAACACTGACGAAGAGCAGCCATGTAAGCAAGCATGGCTTCGAAAATAATTAAATATGATAGGCCGCATCCACATTCGTCGATTTGACGAAGGCCTTTGACCCGATTGAGATAGAAGCGACCATGGAACCCGCTCGCACTCTGGGCGTCCCTACTCACTATTAAAGATTATTTGTGAGCTCCACAAGAATTCCACATCCGACGTATCACCATTCTGCAGCGATATTTGTGTCGACATCAAAAGAGAGATTATGCAAGACGACACCATCTCGCCAAAATTATTTACCGCCGCCCTCCAGAACGTCATGCGAACATTGGAATGTGATACTATGGGAGTGAAAATCGATGGCCGGCAGTTAAATCACCTTCGCTTTGCTGATGATATCGTTCTTATTTCACCAAACATTAGCCAAATGGGACGTATGCTTGCCGACTTTGATAAAGCTTGTAGAAAGATTGGTCTTCGACTAAATCTCACACGAACCGATGTTCAAAAAAAACGGACTGGATACGTAAGCACCATCAATGCTCAAAACGAATGCTTCCGAATGACCCAGTAGTATGTAGGATCAAGGAAGATACTACTTGGATCTCTTTGATAGCCATGTCCTCCTTCCTCCATTTGAATGAAGGAGGACAGATATGTCGTACCATCGGTTCTTTCTATCGAAACCCTACGCACTATTTCGTTGGTGATAAATCCAACAGCACTAGGCCCGAAGAGGATAAGAAAAAAAACACTTGAGGAATCTTTCGCCAGTTCTTGCAAACACACTAGTCCTGCTGTTCATACATTAGCTGTCCTAATGCAAGTCCCCACTTTGTGTGATTTACACAATATCGGCAACTATCGCTCAATCTGCTTGCTGTTTGTCGTCGGCAAACTCTTCATTCGAGTCATTCTAAACAGTACTGACAAAACACTGACGAAGAGCAGCCATGTAAGCAAGCATGGCTTCGAAAATAATTAAATATGATAGGCCGCATCCACATTCGTCGATTTGACGAAGGCCTTTGACCCGATTGAGATAGAAGCGACCATGGAACCCGCTCGCACTCTGGGCGTCCCTACTCACTATTAAAGATTATTTGTGAGCTCCACAAGAATTCCACATCCGACGTATCACCATTCTGCAGCGATATTTGTGTCGACATCAAAAGAGAGATTATGCAAGACGACACCATCTCGCCAAAATTATTTACCGCCGCCCTCCAGAACGTCATGCGAACATTGGAATGTGATACTATGGGAGTGAAAATCGATGGCCGGCAGTTAAATCACCTTCGCTTTGCTGATGATATCGTTCTTATTTCACCAAACATTAGCCAAATGGGACGTATGCTTGCCGACTTTGATAAAGCTTGTAGAAAGATTGGTCTTCGACTAAATCTCACACGAACCGATGTTCAAAAAAAACGGACTGGATACGTAAGCACCATCAATGCTCAAAACGAATGCTTCCGAATGACCCAGTAGTATGTAGGATCAAGGAAGTATTAGAAAGAACAATGAGCATCCAACTCTTTGCTCACCTTTTCGACTAAACAATACTTTCTGTCTTAATGTATAAGTCAGAAACCTGGTCGCTGCGTAAACAGAATGAAAGATCACTCAGCGTTATTGAACGCGCAGTCGAAAAAACCATGCAAGGAGTACCCCGTTTTACACAGGTAGGATCCAAAGCGCAGACCGCGTCAACGATCAAAAATCAAAAATGCCGCTCTGTACGCCAAACTGTCGAAGATAGGATAGACTGGACACGTAACACATATGAACGACAACAGATGGACAGTAGATGTTAGTGGCTGAATTTCTCGGGATGTCAAACGGACTGCAGAAAAGTCACCTACCCGATGGCCAGAGTTTTTTCACGAAAAACGTAGAAACAAGACATGATGCTTAACGGGTTACTAGAGCGTTCAGGACCTTCTGAGCTAGTCTTACACGTGACAGGGAAGAGTGGAAGATTTGTTGGCGCCAGCTCGAGTCATTCGTCAATCAAAGGGACTACGGATGATAGATGTCTGTCGAAAGCAGCATTGCTTTTTCTACATCAATGCCAGGGTACTATAGTTTCGTAATCTTTGGAAAAGGCTGTCTGCCGCGTTTTGTTCTAGAATTCTTCCTTATTTCTTCTGCTTTTTTTTCGCGATTCGCAATGATAGTTCTTCGAGACATGTTTCTCACAAGCACCTTTTTGTTCATGAATGGTGCAGGGACTGGTAATGAGCTTGTACGATTTTTTCGTTTCGCTTTTAGTACTAATTGTTGGTGTAGCCTTTTTAGACAGGTTAATGCAAAGGTTCAAAAAAGGAAGGCAGTCTTCCTTCGGTTTTCCTCGGACGAAATTTATTCACTTTAACTGTTGATTTAGCGGTTTTAAAGATTCGTCCATCTGTTCTAATACGGAGCAGATGACAAAACATATATCTACACCAAAGTAATAGCAGGAAATTCGTTACTGAAATGTTAGCCTTAGACATAAACTCAATGGCAAGGGTTGACGTCAGTCACTGCCTCGTAGCCAACTATCTCGTTTGTACGAAATACTTCGCAGACCATCCAAGCATTGAGCAAGTCAGGTACTACCTTAAGAAGACCAAGATTTGCTGACTTGACAAGCCAAGCATGTTTATTGCTCCTTTTTGCTGCATAAGGAATTCGAGGATTTCTTGTAGTGCACTGTCACTGAACATATGGGTAAAGAGCATTAACGCCGAACGATTCCACCACGTGCATGATGTGAGGAAGCGTGTTTTTTGGACGATCCAGGAATATTGAGTATTAATGACATGGGTTTGTATGCTTTAGCATCTGTGTAAGTATCAGGTTTATAAACCAAACAATTCTATGCGCAGATCTGCCTTCACAGGTGGTGATGGATCAGAGATTAAACATTGAGAAGACAGTAGATACCAAACGATCATTGATTGATGATTGACGTGACGAGATTGGATAAGTAACTAGAGACGAGATGTGATATAAGACGTGATATTTTGATATTCCTATTTTATAAATGAGGGATTTAAGCCTGTCGCTTTTGCCATTTTGACCCATTCATCGTGGGATTTCCAGTATTGACACTTCAGTTCCTTTTTAGTTGATGGACGATGAAGTGGAACATCTTCTTGGCACTCTTCCGCTGTCTCAACCTCCACTTTGCAAGAAATTTCTACACAGCCTCAGCCTTATCACTAGCAGACCGTCCGATGTTTTCAGCCTTATCAGCTCTAGCATGCCATACTTTTGTTTTTCTGTGAGCTTAGAGCGGAACATCTTCGCACTGTAATGGTTAAGGCCTTTGAATGTTTTATCGCAAACACCAGAAATTTTTCTAATGACTTCGTTGTTCCTGTTGTCTAAAAAACGCCTAAGAAAGTCTTTAAACACTGCGAGTAAAATTACCTTAACATATGACCTAATAAAAGGAAGATAAAGCTATCGGTGATGAACAGTGTCTGAAGGATGCACCATGCATTGCAGTTCATTAAGGATCGTTTGGAGAGGATTGAATCCATATCTGACCCTTATAATGACTTGAAGTAATCTACCGACGTATGGAGCCTGTGCCGCTACACTCCCAAATAGGTATCGTATCAGTTTTCCAATTCAAGAGGTATTGAAGGCGAGGTGAACCTGCGGCGCTGTATCTAATTGATGTGTATTCGTACAATAAACAAGATTGAACAGCAGCAAGTAATGGCATTAAAAGCACAGAACGTTCTCTAAACAGCAAAACCGCGATACGAAGTAGACATTAACTGTTCTTTTAAGCGAACCCGTCAAAGTTCTTTGTGATATGTATAAAATAATAGTGGCAGTAATATCAATGATAATAAGTGAAATCTGTGGTAAGCAAATACCAGAGCTCCGTGGGATGTAATACACTCGAAAACGACTACACGTCCCATTCCTCTTCCCTCGCATCTCGCCTTGAAATGGTTTCGGATCACCTCAAAAAAAAGGGGTGTCGGACTGTGATGTACAGCGAGAGGATTCATCCCTTTGGCAGGGTCTCGCTGGCTGAGAATGAGTCCGGTGTTTTCATCAAGAAGCTTAGCAATGAGTGAACCAATACCAGGATCCATAACTATCCTGTACCAAATTAGTCTCATGATGGAAAATCATGCTTTGATCCACAAACGCCGCGACTGCCTGTGATGGTGAAAACCTGAGGCACACCTTGGCCAGGCTAACCTCGGAATTCCACGAAACCACAATGGCTTCACCAGCAAATCTACGGAAAATGGAGATTATGCTGAGGCCAGCACAACCAGTGAGAACGGGTCGTTCAAGTATTAAGTATCAAGTGCACTTCATCATTAAAACACATAAGTTAGTATAGTACTCACATACAATCTTGCGTCCGCAATTAAATTACTATTTAAGGTCAGACTATATTGAGGAGCCAATGGACATTGCCTACATGTTGGAACAAATTCCAGCCCATCTCAAGAGCACCCAAATGGTCCTGGATAGCCTGCGTAAAGAGCGTCCCAAGAGCGCGTACGTGATGGAACCCTGCGACATCACCGTCCTTCGTGCAAACGTGCCGAATGGCTCCGCTATGCAATCCATGCTCGAACTCCTTAAGCAAACCGTAGGAGCAATAAACGTATTTGGTTTTACGATTCAGCTGTTGATGACACTCTTAAAGGAGTTTCTAAACTGTTCAATGTTTATATGGGCAGGAAGTATTACTCATAAAAGAGAGGATTGGTAATAATGCGGCAGCGAATGACACCAAGCTATGCCATTGCCTTTTCAATAATCTTCAGCTTCAAGCTTTAGTAACCGATCTCCGACCCTTCCCCAACAATAAAAGGGAATAGATTTCATCTGAAAAATACCAAAAAAAATTGGCTTGGTTTTTTGAAAGTTTACATCAACCTTTCCAAATATGTTACATCACCAAATGGTGTCTTAAGCCAACTAAAAAAAATGCTAGTTTATTACCACTTTTCTTACCTTTCGCACATAGAAGGACGCTTGTGAGAAACATATTTCGAAAAGCCACAGGTGGGTAAGGGAAAACAGGGAAAAGAACACGGAGGGTTCCCTCAACACAGCGCTGCAAACGGCCATTTCTAATGGGCTACAAAACGACAGCTCCTCAAGGTAGCTTTAGAAAAAGACACAAAGCCTCCAAAGAACAAGACTTCTAGCAAAGAGAAGGTAACGCTTAACTTTCGTTTATGTCCACCTAAATATGGAACAGCTATGAAGCAATATATAAAAAGAATCGGAATTCGATAGCTGTTCTTGAACCACGAGGGATCACTCTCAGACAGCAGGTATTCCTCAACCACCTGTCTGACCGTCGTTTCACATCGCGAAATTGCGTAATATTCTATTATGGCAGAGGCGGTGAATGCATGAGTTTTGAATAAAATCATCTAGCCAGTAAGCTTAAAGTTATATGTCACACTCCACACGGAGCCCTTAAAACACAGAGACATGGCGTCGAAGATTTTGGAACAAAAGTCACTTTTCTCGCACAGAAATCCAAAACGTCGGCGCTTAAATTTTTGAGCTGCTTTGGATAAATCAAAATATTCAAAAATCAAAACAAGAAGTGCCTTGTGATCATGCATTACCTCGTGCCTTACCTAAGGTTCATTTCTTTATATAAGCAAGGCACACTCATAATAATAACTGGAATATTTGCAGAGAACGAAACTGTGTGTCTAAAGATATAAGACGGTGAGTGTTCAAAGAAGCTGCGCACTATGTAAACCAAATTTTCTTTGGTAGGTTTGATCTGCTGAGGTTACGAAGGCGTTTGACGGAGTTCCAGCATCTGGAGACGCGCCGTTCAGCTTCGAGACCTTGATCTCGTTGGGGATCTCGTGATGATTGGGAATCCATGTCGTATCAAGTAAAATGTTTCAATAACTATTAAGAACCCAATGGCATTAATCGCTGCACAATTTCCTTTGCTTAACAACAGCTTTCTAAAAGTAGGTGGGTGAAGGATAACGCCTTAATGCTTTCTATGTGCGTTGCGTCACGCGTTCACGTCCATTCGTGGCATCTAAGGGGTATTTGAAGGCATATCTGGCCTATAGAATAATCCTTAGAAATCTACCAGGTTTTCACGTCAATGTTCTGGTTAATCTCCCAATCAAATATTTTAGCATTTTACTGACATGGAAGTGTGGGAGGATTGGTGAGATAGAGTACCGTATTCTACCATCTGTCGACCCTATGTGTACTGCAGCGCTCTCCGCCGAAATCGCTTTGTTTCTTATGAATCTACGGTGCTGTTTCAGTACGGTTTCGTCGTTGCAAGAAGTTTTACTAAGTTTTGCTTCCCAAGTTTCAAACTGCAAACTTTGACTCTAATCCCGTAATTCCTCGTTCTCTTTCGAGCAAAATACCTTCCCTTCCAGTGCAGAAGTTCACTTAAAGTACAAATAAGAATCTATAATTACAGTTCTCTCTAAAGGTATTTGTTCATAACTCAGAATTCACATCTGCTTCCACCACAAAAATATCTGTTTTTCACTTCCGAATTGAACATGTACTTCTTCGAGATGTGAATGCCGAGATTGAAGTGTTTTATACGGTTTTCCAAGAAATTCGCTTCTTGTATAAGACGCTGTAAAACGTAAATAACTGTGTGATATGTATAAAATAATAGTGGCAGTAATATCAATGATAATAAGTGAAATCTGTGGTAAGCAAATACCAGAGCTCCGTGGGATGTAATACACTCGAAAACGACTACACGTCCCATTCCTCTTCCCTCGCATCTCGCCTTGAAATGGTTTCGGATCACCTCAAAAAAAAATTATAATAAAGAATAGCAACAAATAATAAGTAATGAGTGAGTAAATAGTAGAAATTTTAATAGCAATAGTGGCAATAAAACGCAGTCTTTTACGTATTCATTTTCTCCAATGCCTATGTTCACATTCCTGCACGACTACACATCAGACCTTTATGATGACTTGCGATGGCCTACCGATCTATCGAGCCAATGCGGCTATCCTCGCAGGCAGGCCTAGTAACAATTTGTTGACCCCGGAGGCATCGATGGCACGGTGGGCCGTGCCCACCGAGATCAATTCCACGTGCGTGTTGCAATGCGCCACCGACCCCTGCGCCACGCGCACCTATTATATATATATATACACCTGTAGTCCCGTTGATCGTCGAGTGACTTGAGCGGGCGCCAGTAAATCCT
>MQTX01000068.1:16609-99109 GCA_009735665.1 Angiostrongylus cantonensis
TGGAGTTTCGCTGGCTCAGCCACCGTTTTTTCCCTGATTCCTGGGGTTACCGCAGCTAAATCCTGCCCCAGGTCGTCACCACCACAAACCGTCGCCGGAGTTGATGACCAGAGTGAGGTTTGCTACCGTATGACTAGATTAACACCGGGACGGTGGTGGATCTCCGAAATGTTTTTAATGTAATATTTTCTTTTACTCCCATTTTTCTGTGACGAGAAAGCCGGATTCCCTCTAAGCATGGGAGAACTTGCCGGGGATATGAATACTCCTGCTGTACATTGCAGCCCGACCCTCAGGAACACCACAGCCTCACATAAGGCGCTAAACTGTTGTTGGAATATGAAAAGAAAAGTTGCGCACACATTCGGATAGGTTGTGAAAGAGAAATTCTTGGTGTATTTTTGTCTAGAGATCTCTCGCTATTCTGCCTAAGAGTGAAATAATGTGTTATTGAGTATGAGCTTCTCTAGACGTCAGCAAACTGCTAAAGTATGGCATGAAAAAACTGCAGGATGCTTTTGAATGTTGATTTACAATGTGCTGCTGGTCTCGAATTCAGACCGATCAACCCAGTGATGCTGCGAATTTCCATAGAGAAAGCCAAATTTATCAGCTGTATTGAAACAACGATGCGCCTTCTCAAGTTATTGCATAGCTCAAATAAGCGTTTCACTGCGGCTCAGAATACACTTCCCTCTAGGAGCAGTTTTTCACGGTGGTCATGTGTAATGCAGTAGTTAAGGGTGACCTACAATACATTCGTGGGCGTTAGTTCGACTCCATGCCCAGTACTCACCAAGCCTTCCTTTCTTCTATGGTCTGCATATTGGTACGTATCGCAGTCGCCTGGAAGAGTAGAAACACTGATGTAAGACTAATACTTAGGCGTCTTTCAATTAACTTTGGCGTCAGCAGTTAATATATATCTTCTTTTGCCGTTGATCAATTCCTGAAGGGTGCATCAAGAATTCGAATTCATTGAGCATCGTTTGGAGGTGTTTGAATGGTCAAATCGCTCTGTATAAAAGATTACTCAAGTGATGCTCCACCAGTTCAGTCCAGCAAGTTATTGTGTGAGCTAATTCTGGACTCAATCACTTTTGCAAACCTGCGGATGGAGTGGATTGTATGGTGGCACCCCAGAACAGCTAGTCAACGCATAGCGCTATAATGTAATAAAAAAGAAAAAGAATAAAGCACTCGCCGTTGATCAATTTCTGAGGGATGAAAAACATTAAAGGTATGTCGGCTCAAAAAACCCTTTTGGTTTAATGAAAACCACCAGTGCGAGATTTCACTGTATTAGGGATAGTGTTCATAGGTGTTGAACCGCGATATAAAGCAAGTGATTTCACTGCTTGCCAGAGTCGAGCTGGATGAGATTAAGTTTAATCATGTCCATTAAGAAGAAGCTCACTTAAGAGCTAACCTCTAAGTCGCCTCCGTAGTGCAGAAATAAAGCCACTTGGTGGTCAAGACTTTACCATGACCCAATAGGAGAGACCAGCGTGAGTCTTTGGTAAGGTTTGTTGCTTTTTCGTTACGCGATGTGATATCCCTTGTATTGGCGGATCTCAGCATTTCTTGCCTTCAATACGTTTCCTCGCATTCATGCTCGGTCTAGGTCTACGGAAATGTAACTTCGATAGTTTCGATTATTTCTCTAGGGATTTCTGTCTTTCATGAGTGCCGTTGGACACTGGTCAACTCGATTATAAAGGCATGCTGAGATAGCTGTGTATAAACGTATATTGGAAAAAGTAAGCGACAAGGAGCAAAATATTTGGCAAGGAGAGAACGTCATGAAACCTTGAAGCCGGTCTCTTACACAAGAAAAGCCTCTTTATGAAACAATGTTTTCACATGATGTTCCATTCAAAAAAAAGATGAGGTGTTTAACGCTCTCGAGATAATCGACGCATTTCTTTCCATTCCCAGCATTGATGAGGCGTATGGACGCATGTCTAAGCTGTAGAACGAATTACGGCGACAAGGCTATGTAAAAATTCAACCTTTCTAATCTTGTAGAGAAGTGTGGCAATAATTTCCTGAGAGGGGAGAGGGGCTTGGCTAGCTAAGCTAACGGCCACGTGTGTATCATATCATTCCCTGACATTTCCGTTAAAATTCTTCCTATGATTTCTTCCTGGAAAAGCCGAAATTCACAGGCTACCGAAACGAACGAGCTTGATGAATTTAGCAAAACTAACTAGCCACATGCTGACTGACAAGCACCATTAATTACCTAAAGGGTGTCATTCATGAAAGCTACACAAATAATTTCGGCTTAGAAGTTAACGAAGTTAACGAACTTAACGAAGTTAAGAAGCTAACACCGACGTTACCGACACGCGCTCTTTGATTGATTATCATAGATGGCACTTATTCTTGCCATTATTATCATTGTTGTCGTCATTAATAAAAAATAAAATAACACCTCGTGTTTGCTAAACAGAAGTAAAAAGTAAATAATAAGTTGAAAACGTGGTTGGCTTTATTTTTCTTCCAATGCAATTACCTGCAATCAAGGTTGAGAACACAAGTATTAGGAAAAGTAATTCGGAATAAGGCTATCTTAAAATACTCATTAATCTTCCAGAGAAAGCAAAAGAATGAGGAATAGAAAATTTTATCACGAGGACAAAACTTAAACCAGATCTCGTGCACAGGAAAATCATCTTTCTAAAATGAGGTCTCCACATGATGTTTCATTTAAAAGCAGAAAAAAGAAGGGTTAACAATAATTTTCTTGACGTTGATTAAACCCTTCGAAATAAGCGATGCATCTGATTCGATTCGTGTTGTAGGGTGGTTATGCTATGCGTAGAGTTGCGTGTGGTTTACATGAACTTCAAGATACGTTACAAGTTACATGAACCTCAAAAAAGCTAGGGATGAGGCGCTAAATAGGCGCGAACAACAACAAGTAGGGGCAATACCAGTACCACCATTTCCTCAACCATTCTTTAGATAGCAAACGCCCAATAATGAAGTTGACGTTAAATTTCGGACGTTTACTATTGAAACTTTCAAAGTCCTTAATCACTTTCGCGCCAAGAGATACTGCTCCAACCTCACTGAAATGCAAAAGCGTAGTATGCGGGAGGTAGGAGAGCTGATAAGTTTAAAAAACATAAGACCATACGTTAGTGATAAAGGTGGAGAGTTCGTTGTGATTCTCCATCAGTTGGATGTTGAGATAACGGAAAAGCACCTTGAAGATGCTTCCCTTTCTCGTCCGTCGTCTGAGAAAGAATTTAAAAGTCAATACTGAAAGTTAAACAACGAATGGGTTAAAATGGCAAGAGCGGCTGGGTTAAAGCCATCAGTTATCTCTCATCTCAAAGTTGATCTACCAACATTTTCCGTCCTGTAATAGTTGATATGCTAATGATACTTACCAAAATTCATAAGTTAGTATCTAGCGGTGATCTCGAGTCTACCGATCCATCGTTATTTAAGGTCAGACCTATCATTAGCGGTGTAGACGAACCAACGGATAGGATAACATGGTTTTTAACCCTAATATTTAACCTGTTGTTAAAACACATTCCAGCCCATCTTCCGAATACCCAGATGTTTCTGGATCGTCTACGTACTGCGCAGCCTAGCAGCGATTACGTGATGGAGTCCTTCGATGTTACCGCCCTCTATACAAACGTCTCGAATGGCTCCGCTATGCAAGTCATTCGCGAGCTTTACACAACATGAGGAAGCAATAAACATGTATGGCTTCTCGATTCAGTAGTTGATGACACTCTTAAAGGAGTGGCTAAACTGCTCAATTTTCAGATGGTCAGGGAGGTATTACGCACAAATGGGAGGGTTGGCAATGGGACAACGACTGGCACCAAGCCTTGCCATTGCATTTATGTCTAAGGTGGAAACAACAGTGATCGGCTTCGGGCCGTTACTCTACTGTAGGTATATAGATGACTACTTGATCATTTGCTCAACACAAGAAGGAATTAACAAATGTTTCGAGTTGTTGAACAAACAGTCAGAGTATATTAAATTCACTCGAGAGAAACCACGAGAAAACTGGCTTCCATTTCTAAACGTGCAAGTTAACCTATCAGAAAACGGCTACGTTACGAAATGGTACTGAAAACCAAGTAGTAAAAACATTTTGGTTCATTACCACTCCTCTCACCCTCTCACACGAAAAGAGCACTTGTTAGAAACATGTTTCGAACAGCTACCAACGTGTGCACAGGAAGGGAGCAGAGAGAGGAGTCGCAGAACCTGGTGCGGCAAATAGCCATTTTCAATGGCTACGAAACTGTAGCTAGGTATAGGTGTAGAGGAAATCACAGGCCCTGCAGCGATAACTCTAGCAGCAATAAGGTCCCGTTTATCCTACCCTTGAAACTGGCTTCCATTTCTAAAAGTGCAAAGTTAACCTATCAGAAAACGGCTACGTTACGAAATGGTACTGAAAACCAAGTAGTAAAAACATTTTGGTTCATTACCACTCCTCTCACCCTCTCACACGAAAAGAGCACTTGTTAGAAACATATTTCGAACAGCTATCAACGTGTGCACAGGAAGGGAGCAGAGAGAGGAGTCGCAGAACCTGGTGCGGCAAATAGCCATTTTCAATGGCTACGAAACTGTAGCTAGGTATAGGTGTAGAGGAAATCACAGGCCCTGCAGCGATAACTCTAGCAGCAATAAGGTCCCGTTTATCCTACCCTTTATTTCAAATGAAATAAGTGCAGCTATAAAATGCTGTTTATGAAGGGTCGGTATAGAGAATTCGGTAACGGTAATTGAAATGCCAGTGAGTAATCTAAAACGCCTGCTAGTTCGCAACCGCCTATACGACCGTCTGTGTGCAACGCAGAATTGCATAAATTGCCCCAATGGTAGAGACGGTGACTGCATGAGTTCGGGTACAGTCTATCTGATCTCTTGTAAACTGTGCGGAGACGAATACGTTGGCGAAACGGGTAGACCACTCTGCATCCGTATAAAAGAACACCTAGTTGGCAAACGTAAACCAAATACCCCACTAAGCACGCATAGGACGCAGGGACATAACGGAGAAGATTTTGAAGTAGAGGTTACGATCCTAGGGCAAGAATCGAAAACACCAACGCGTAAAATTCTCGAGGCATTCTGGATTAATTCCAAGGATCCGAAAATGAACCGCAGGGAGGAATGCCTCATTATCACTCGTGATTTTGGGCAGTATATAAGCCTATTATTTTGAGGAGAAGGGCACATTACGTTTCCATGTGAACACTGCGCGGTTGGTCTCCACACAACACATTAAGTGGAAGGCTCGTAGAAAGCGGTGAATGTGCAAAGACTCTGTGTTCAATGTGATTGAAATTTTGGTTTAGCATTTTCTCTGTGTGGTTATGGAGGTGTTTAGCCATGTAGATCGCAGTCAACAACCTTTTCAGGCTCTAAAGAAGGCGAAATCCGCCGAAACGTCAGCTTGTACGTAAATAAGGAAATAAAATAACACCTCGTGTTTGCTAAATAGAAGTAAAAAAATTCTTCCATCAATGCCGAGGTTAATAGAAAGTCGGACGTGGGAATTACGTGGAGTTAGTCTTCCAGAGGAATCAAAAGAATGAGGGACAGAAAATTTTAACACGGGGACAAAACTTAAACCGGATCTCGTGCACAGAAAAATCATCTTTATAAAATAAGGTCCTCACATGATATTTCATTTAAAAGGAGAAAAAAAAAGATGGGTTAATAATAATGGGCCTGGCGTTAATTAACCCCTTCGTGATAAACGATGCATCTGATTCGATTCGTAGTGCTGAAGATTAAAAGGGATGCTTATGTAGACTGTACTATGATTTACTGCTACCTAGTTATATAACAAGTCAGTCTTTTTACCCTTCCAGACAGGACTGTTACCGATTCGCTCACAGAGAAGAGGGGCTCGGTCAGTCAGCGGTGACGACTATTTCTGTATCATATTGATTCCCAACATTTCCGTCAGAGTATCTTGAGGAAAATTTCTAGGAAAAGTCAAGTTAACGTGCTATTATAACGCCCAGGTGCAGGAAATCCACAAAATTAGTCCTTCATATCCTGACCAATGATTGCCATTTATTACTTAAACGATACCATGAATAAATACTACACAAAGAATCCTGAGTTCGTTATCAGAACGCAACGTTCCTTCTTGAAACTTTCTTCTAAGGAAGGAGAATGCTGGAAAACATCTATTCACTCAGTCGTGAGCTTTAGCGATACTTCTGGAAAGGTAATAAGAGACCCAACACATTTTCCATTTTTTTTTCTTGCCATTATTGTACCCGGTGAAGCCCAACCTACATGCAGTATGGCGATGAGTGGAAGTATCGCTCCATGAAAAATAGATTTATTTCTCTTTTCCATAAAGAAGGAATGCAGCTGAATAATCTAAACCCCTGACAACTCGTCTCATCAACATCTACGCGACCGTCCTGAACGATGGGTGTATCCGTTTGAGGTTCATCTTCCCATCGATATTTTCGCCCAACTGTCGTTGTTATGACTGGCTGCAACTCATTTTTACTCCATTTTTTCCAACACAGCTCTTTTTAGAAGATCATCCGTCAAGATTACGCACACAATTCAACTAAATTTACATCATGTAGATAGTGCAATAATCCTAAATCTCTGATGGAAAACTATTTTAATCCTTCCAAGTGATGTTTCAATTTTGGTAGAAAATACTGTAGAAAACACAGATCCAGGATCAGACAATATCACTGCCACCTTTATTAGAGCAAGAAGCCACAATGTGCAGGTACCTCTCTCAATTGGCATCCTACCCTAAGAAGAAAAAAGTCCGAAACCGGTGGAGAACGTCGCGCACGGTAATTCTGCTCAAAAAAAAGACGACCAAAGGGATAATCGTAACTATCGTTCGATATATTCGTTGAGTGCACAGGCTCACCACGATGATTATTTGATGCACTGGGCGGGGGACAACTGCTTTACTAAGCACAATTTCGAAAAGGATTTTGCTGCATGGACTCTACTCAAACTGTGTGAAGGCACTGAATTTTTGCGGGAATCTCACCAGTCTCTGGTACTGACTTTTGTCAATTATGAGGAAGCGTTTCGCAGTGACGAAACGAATGGGATCTTACCAGCGCTTGACGACCAAGCAATGGGTGAGAAAGACTCTGTGGGACCGGTCTCCATTAAAAAGCTGAGGGCGTAAGAACAACCTCTGAAGAAGTCAAAACCAACAAAACGACAGATGCTTCATATTAATAATTTCCTCCTTGATACTTTGATGACCCGTCTTCACTAGTTGTGCAGCTCCAAAATAATTTGCGTTTTTTCGGAGTTTTACTTTTTTAGCCATTGTGGTTCCCTGGAGTGCGGAGACCAACCTAGCTAAAGTTTGCCCTAGGTCGTCACCACCATAGGCAGTCACTGCCCTTGTGGATAAGAGGGATGCTATAATGTTACTTCTTTGATACCAACCAGGACGGTGGCAGATTCTGATACTGGTTTACTCTTAGTTGGGCTTCCTGTTGGAAATGCCGGGCTCCTTCTCAGATTGGGAGGTCCTGCTGAGGAGGCGAATATTATATCGCAGCCCAACACCCAGGAACATTTCCCAGCCACAACGAAGTGGTAAACCGTTGGGTGGTCACTTCAGAAGAGATGCTATCATAGCGGCTTTGTATTTCCTCATCGACAAGAACAGTGAATTTGAGGTTGTTAAAAGTCGGCTCTAATAAATACCTATGAAAGTATATAATCTTCCCAGTATGGTTTTATTCCTACATTCTTTTCTTCACAAGTTTTAATGATTAAACTTGCTATTACAATAATGGAGCTGGCTACGGTGAAACTAGCACGATATGACGGGGGGTGCGTGTGACGCAGTGGTTGGAGGCGCCACTGCGACACGCACGTGGTATCGATTCTCGTGCCCATAGCTTACCAAGCCTTCCGTCCCTCCGGGGGCGGCAAATTGGTACCAGACTTCTCTGGGAGAATAGCATCACTGCCTCGATATATTGGTAGGTCACCGCGAGTCATTGTAAAGGCCAGATATGCATTCATTCACTTCCAACGATGCTTACTGAAGTCAAATGCACGGCGCATCCCTCAGGAATTGATCAACGCCGAGAGGTTTTTTTATCCGGCAAATACTGCGGATATGCCGTCATACCCATTAATCCTTCTCGTTTTTGTTTTGAATTTCTAAACCAACCGTTATTCAATCTTGGCATAAATAATCGGTGTCTCATTGTATTTATGCTTTAGGTATACTCTTAATGAAAATCTGTCCTATGCTGCTGATGTTTCGCTGCCTTCGTCATCCTAAGAGCCACAGTGATTCCTGTGGAATTATCCACACGAATAGTCGCGGTTTATCAACAGAACATGACATGGATCCATTTCACCGAGTTTAAATAAATATGGAGTCTCAAGAATAATGTTTGATTTTTGTCTACCATTACAGAATTAGAAGACTACTGCACGATGAAATTTCTGAGAGGAAGCAGATTATTATCAATGTACAATCGCCCATGAACTGTCCTTTGCAAACAGGCCTTGTCGAATGAGACCACTTCATTCGTGCAGTGTTTCATCAAAAGGTGGCTTGATGAGACTTCGAATACCAAAATCGAGAAGAGTCTCTATTGCAATCACTTCACTCCATTCATTTCGGATCGTCAGCAACCACAGAGTTTCACAATAACCTTGTGTTCACTCAAAATTAGAGCAAAATCTCTCATCTGCCAAGAATAGGTTTGAATATTCGGTTCGCTTCATCACTTTCGAATAACATTTATCAATGGACATTTATTGCCAAAAACGTACTAATTTTAAGAATGCATCCACTCGAACACTACTGTCCCTTCACTTTGCTGTAGAATTTGTAGGCACCGTCCTTTTCTTCGCAGCTGAAAACAAAGAAGTACAGCGAGAATTTCCGAAGATTGTTAGAAATGTCTACAGCAGTTTATTGACTCGAAACGAGTTGCCCATAAAAATTCTTTTCCACTGGTTAAATTTTATTAGGCCACTGAACACAAACCTCGGCTGTCTATCGGAACAGGTCATCGTGGTCATCAGTAGCACAGCGATATACATGACGTTCAAGTTGCTCAAGGCCTTAGTTCCTCTCTGCTTCAGGTCAACTAAGCCTCCTATCCCCTTCGGAACGGGCAGTTGACACCACCCTGTCTAGGACCAAATCCGAAGGCCTTCGTGGTGCATGAATATAAGGAAACGAATCAAATTTACGAAATGGTGAGATCCTCACAATATGTGGCGTCGTCGTGTAAAAGGAACAAGTTTGTTACGGCATACCTTGAAACTTCTAAAGTCAGAGGAATAAGGTCCGTTTCTCCTGCTTTTTTGAGTGTCCCTAGAGCTAACAGGGCCCACTGGGCTACTCTTGCACGCGACAAGGAAAAATTGATTTACTGGCGCCCGTTCGAGTCACTCGACAATCAACGGGACCACAGGTGATACCTTGAAACTACTTTTAGAGGGGAATAATTCAAGAAGCTACCGCTCGCTTGTGTTGCGAACTAGCACTGTTCTCTGCGAATCGGCAAATAAGCAAGTGTGGAAAGTGTCACAAGCTGTTTCCAGACAATTTTTTTTCTTTTCTTGAAAATCCGTGCGATTAGTTCGGCCGCCCGCACATGCAGCTAGATCATCTATCCGAGAGCTCGCAAGGTTACGTTTCGGTATTTTTACTGTTTCCTCAAACATTGATGGGTTGAGTGTGCGTCAGTTTCAGTGGTCCTCATTCTCACTCTTGTCTTGTCACCGTAAGCGAGTTTCAAAGAAAACAGTGTTATATGTGAATTAGAAGAGTTATAGTTGAAGACTTATAAGAAGAGTTAAGATTACTATAGAAATGGGCTCATTAACACTTTTTAACAAACTTTCCATGTCGCTCTTAACTCCAACATTTTTGCGGCTCTATACTGTTGGTGACGTAGCGCGTGTGGCGCAGTGGTTGGAGGCGCCACTGCGGCACGTACGTGGAATCGATTCCTGCGCACGCCCATGGCCCACCAAGCCTTCCATCCCTCCGGGGTCGGCAAATTGCTACCACACTTGTCTGGGAGGATAGCAGTGCTGGCTCGATACATCGGCAGGCCACCGCGAGTCATTGTAAAGGCCAGATATGCATTCAATCACCTCCAACGATACTTAATGAAGTCGAATGCATGGCGCATCCCTCAGGGATTGATCAAGGGAGCCTTATCCTTTATACTTTTCATATTTTTGGTGATTATGCTGACTTCCTAGATTACAAATAAGGTTTCAGAGAACTCAAGAAATTTGCCTTCTGGTTGTTGGAAGCTTTAAACAGCTACCATTCATTCTAATTATTCTAATTGACCGATGTCTAGTGTGGTAAAGTCAGCTCGTATACCATATGGTGATGAGAAGCGTTTTGGCCTTCAGTGCCCAATGATGTGGCATTCGACGATTTTCCGGTCAGAATAGTGATTGTGTTTCTTCTACTACGGTTCTTGAAGAAAAGAGTTACATACAAGTAACATGCTTCTGGGCTCACGGCCAGACAATCATACCCGAAATCCTTCAACGGTCAAAAAAAGGCACCAGGCTTGTCCAGCACGATAAAATCGAACTTGCCAACACACGTAGGCTAACTTAAGTCAATAAACAAGCAAAATGATTGTAAATCATTTCCGTGTCACTTTATAGGTATGACTGTACGGGCATTCTGAAAGATATCACTAAGGTGAGACTACATCTAGTATTATTGCTGGAAGTTGGATAAAGAAGCTAGGAATTCAAGGCTTCTGATTTACATGAACCTCAAAACAAGCACATCACGAGGTTTGACTAGTGTCCAGCCTTTCCTAAGTGTTGAAATTCGATTTGGAAAGAAATTTATCTTAAAGCAGGGTTATAAAGTTTTAGAACGAATTTGGAATCTTCATTCAGAAATTTTGCAAGCAAAAACCTTAGTGATTGCTGGTTAGTGCACGACTCCGTGAGCTAGCCGTGGTCACTTCACCACCGAAAACAGTTAAAGTAAAACCCATCGTATTAAAAACTCATTAATTTTTGTAAACTTGCACCGTGCAACGAATGGGTACTGCACTGTTGCTAGCCGTTTAATGCACCATTCATGGGAGTTTAGGTGGTAAAGGCAGATGCAACACAGCACTTAGTGGTGCTCTGCAATACGCACGTCACCACTATTCCAATCACGCCACCCAGACATACCAAGCCTTCCATACATCTGAGTCTTGATGATTGATACCAGACATGTGTGAGAGGGCAGCATTGCACACTTGACATTGTGGTAGCCCATCGCAAGCCATTGTATAGGCCATATATTCATTTATTCACCACTAGTGAGGCGTACTACTGATCTCCCTCAAATGAGGGATCTCGAACCGATTAGTCGCCAAGCTACGTGGCCCGTCCTTAAGTGGGGGATAGAGGATAATCGCGGACCAAAAGCGAAATCGCTTCCCTGTTACGCAGATGGATCCAGGGGATGGACCCCTGTTTGTGCCGAGCCGAATTGTCGTATGCTTTCTGTACTTACGAGAGCTTATTAATTAATAATTATTATTAATAATTAATTATTAATAATGAATACGTGTGTGGGTGTGTTCTCGTTTATTCGAATAGTATTGCACAAGTCAATTTTGCCAGAACTAACAATGAAGTGGCAAGGAAGTATACTGGAAGTAGCTAACAATCGCCTCAGCAAATAAGCTCTTTGTGCACTCTGGGAGAGACTGGCAACCAATCCATGGATATACCTAACCTCACGTTGACAGCTCAACAACCAAGGCGTGGGTACCAAAATGCCAAACAGAGTAAAAAAAAAACGGGCCTCATTACACAGACGCCGAAAGAGCGCTCAATTTTGCAGCGTTGGGTAGGACGAGAACGGAGAGACTGTTAAAATCTCAGAGCCAATGGAAGCTGCCTGAATTACCAAGAACTATTGTGACGATCTGCACCTAAAATGTACGTACACTTGCCTTCGAGTCTTCGATAGAAGACTTGTTCATGAGTGTAAGAAGGATAAAGTACGACGTCATCGGATTGGCACAGATCGGACGATAACGACAGCGGAGAATAACCCTTCTTCGGGACATGCGACAGTATAGGAGTCGGCGGCGTCGGCGTTCTCGTCAACACGAGTTTTTCCGTGAGCATCGA
This sequence comes from Angiostrongylus cantonensis, assembly GCA_009735665.1. NCBI lineage: Eukaryota > Metazoa > Nematoda > Chromadorea > Rhabditida > Metastrongylidae > Angiostrongylus > Angiostrongylus cantonensis. The sequence continues at coordinate 28,766 of MQTX01000068.1, forward strand.
TTCATTCGAAAAACTTACAGCCCGAATTGGACGTTTACGATTGATATGTGGAACAATACCGGCTTTCACAACCTTCGTCGTTTACGCTGCTACATCAAACTATGAAGAAGAAGAAGAAGTCGAAGTATTCGATATGTACTTGGAAAAGTTCTGCAGAGAATACCGTACACTCTTCGATGTCACCACTGGAGATTTTAAAGCTAATATTGGACCTAGTTAAACGTCTGAAGAACATAACATCAGAATCCATGAATAAGAATGGAATGAGCAGGGTGAGCAGCTGTCTGAGTTTATCTCGATGACAACAGTTAAACATGGTAACACGCCTTTCCAGAAGCTCCACTCTCAACGCTGCTCGTGGGAGTGTCACAATGGAGAACATCATGAAGAATTAGGCCACACCACATGGTAACATGACCCCTAAAAGGTGTAACTGCACCAATTATTGAGATATTTGTTAACGATCAGTACCATACTTTTCGGATTTAACAAAAGTGCTAATTATGCCCTACCCACTACAGGGCCACGAAATACAAATATGCCAAAACACCTCAAAAGACCGACTTTCTATAAACCTCGGCATAGATAGTTGCTATTTTTATTTATAAGATCTTATAAAATTATCTTCATTAGGAGAGAGACTGAGAGGCTACTAAAATCTCAAGATAAATAGAAGATGTCTGGATCACGAAGAACTACGATGGTGACGATCTGTACCTGCAATGCACGGACACTTGCATCCGAATCCTCGATAGAAGACTTGCTCGGGCAAGTAACAAGAATGAGCTACGACGTCATCGGCCTGGTCGAGACGAGACGACGCCGTCCATTCAAAGCCGTCTATGACACCGGAGAAGAACTTTTCCTCGAAACATGCGACAGTAGAGGAGTAGGCGGTGTTGGTGTTCTCTTCAATACGAGTTTGTCCGTGAACATCGATTCATTCGAACAGCTTACAACCCGAATCGGACGTTTACGATTAAAAAGATGCAAATCAATACCGACTTTGACAATCTTCGTCGTTTACGTGCCAACATCAAACTATGACGAAGAAGAAGTCGAAGCGTTCTACATGGACTTGGAGGACCATACATTCCTCAAGGTTTCATCATTGGAGAACCAAAATTTTACACGGGATCAGACCACCGTCTCCTACGTGCAAAATTTTATTTTTCACGGAAAGGAGAAAAAGCCTCTAAATTCAAAAACCAAAGTCCCAGAACCACTGTAAACTGAGAATTATTCAAATCATTAATTGACTTTTGGGAGATACCGTTTCCTGTGCTCATATGAAATGAGGATGGCTATGTCGTACCACCGGTTCTCCCATCCGAAATTCGACATGCTACCTCATCGGTGACAAATCGAGCTATACTAGGTCCGGACAGGATAAGATCTGAACACCTCGATAAACCTTCCGCCAAACCTCACAAGCACGCTGGCACCATATCCAAATGATAACGAGACTGACTAAAGTATCGTGAAAGTACAATAGACCGCTCTGTAACTCTACCATCGAATTACGGAAGGCTTCTGACGTAGCTGAGATTGAACCAGTTATGGAAGTCCTCCACCACCATGAGGCCCCTACTTAGTGTATAGAAATTCTTCGTGAGCTGTGTAAAAATTTCACAACCAGGATTTCATCATTCTACAACGATATTACCAATGACGTCAAAAGAGGAGTTAGGCAAGGCGATACATTCTCGCCAAAACTATTTACCGCCATCCTCCAGAACGTCATTCGAGCATTGGAATAGGAAAACATGGGAGTGAAAATCGATCGTCGGCAGTTACATCATCTTCGCTTTGCTGATGACATCGTCCATACAACACCATACATTAGCTAAGCGGACAGAATGCTTGTCGACTTTTATAAAACGTGCGGAAATATTGGTCTTCGACTAAATCTTACGAAAACGATGTTCATGAGGAACGGATTGGTTACGTATGTCCCATTCACTTTCACCAGAATGAATATCTCCAAAAGCCCCATATAGCAACTATTCCCAGAATAGTTTCAATTTCTTTCTGTATCTATTTCTATCTTTCTATTACTGTATGTTCTGTAGTAAGGATCATAACCACTGTTTCTCAAGCTGCCTTGCAAATGTCGTAGTACGTAAATATTTTAATCCTATCCTAAGGGACTTCGATCGCTATAAACAGTCTTATTATGCAAACCTATTTGTACGATCTGTACTTGTTGTTCGCTAATACTGTCCATTATGCGTACAATAACAAAAAGGCACCAGGATGTTTGCGAGAGCAAGCCTCCGCCAGCTGATCTTTGGGTTTGAGAGGATTTCGAAACAGTAGCCGACGAATGTTTTCGGTAAAGTAACTGGACCTGTGCCAAATACCGCCTTCTCCAGAACGGTAGCCGATGAATGTTTTCGGTTTTTCGGTTAAGATGCTGGACCAGTTCCAAATACCGCGTTCTTCAAAAGCATATAAATAGCCTCGTGAGTTGCTATTCGGGCTCGCCCCTGTCAGGGTTCGCCCGCCTTTAGATCCGTACCGTATTGATCTCGTGTGTCACCAATGTAGATTATCGCAGTCAAGTCATCGTGCATGTAGTCGTTATTGTACACTAACTTTATCATATCATTATTAAATGACAACTGCGAATGGTACATTAATCGTCGTCACTACGCCACACTTCCCATCAGCCCGGTATATCCTCATCACTATCCTGATCCTCGTCCACGTGTCAATGTTCATTGTTTATCAGTTGGCCTACGGTGCGTTGTCAGTAGCGGCGGTTATCCTCAAATGCGTTCTGTCTGCAACGCCATCGGTGGCATGTACCATTCCTCCCATACCGTACGCCATGTGTACAAGGCCGCTAGCCGGTCATCTTATGCTGCGTATTTGTTAGGCCGCTAAAGGCTCATCATTTCTCAGTCGTTATCTTTCTGCCCCATGATATCTTAAGTAATGGTGGCACCCATCGATGCTCAAACTTCACATTGCAGGCATATCGTTATCGAAGACCAGCCGCCTGACCGTGTTCCTCAGATGTCTCATCTCGTTCATATTCACTTCCACCATCGAAGCTTAGATAACTTGCTATCCTCATCGATCTATGTGGAAGTGCACCCAACCGCTGTAGATATGATCACAAGCACAGCTTAATGCACAGCTAGTCTGTATCTCGCTATTCTGTTTTACTAGCCCTCGGCATCTGGACCACTGAACGCGTCAGTGTATGTTGTGATAGTATTATTTAAAATTCTCTTATGCCTTTGTTAGTCTCACTTCAGCAGTAGGTACAGCACTTCATAGCCTTCAACTTGCCTTATTTGTGTGCCAGTAGTTCTCCGTCGATATCAGTATCGTATTGATGTTGCATTTATGTGTAAAAACGGTTTAATTGCCCAAGTTTGAGGTATTATTCTGTGACAACTACGGAAAGTTCCGTGTGCCGTCTCCTCACGAATTCAAGCATTCTGCTTAAATTCAGTGGCTATTCGGTGCCGACAACTGACTCAAACGCCTATTTTCCACTAGCAGCTGCAATACCCCATTTACGTCTATCTAAGTTGTGAAATCCATATGACGAGCAGCTTAGCTCCCCAGTTGAGCAGCAAGAAGCAAACAACTTGGATAGCCACCGAGAATTTAATAAAGAGCACAAATAACATTCAACTCCTTGCCATCTTTCCGAGTCCATGGCTCTTCCTCTCTTCTGTCTTAGCGTTTGCTTCGCAAACCTTATCGTTGAGTAAGCAGGATGAAATATCACACTGCATTACTGATGGAGCTGGTGAAAGGACGACGTATGGAGTATCGCGTGTCGCATATGTGAGGGAACGGATCCAACGCTTCGAACTGTGTCAACGATCAAAAATCGAAGACGACGTTCTGTACCAAACAGTCGAAGATAAGATGCGCCGGGCACATTGTGCGCATGAACGACAAGCGTTGGACAAGAGCTGTTAGTGACTGGATTTTTCGGAATGTCAAACGTACTGCAGGAAGGCCTCCGACCCGATGGTCAGAGTTCTTTACAAAAAGCATAGAAGGAAGGTGTGATGCACAGCGAGTTCCTGCGAGCAGAACCCACTGGGCTACTCTTACACACGATAAAGTGGAAAATTTACTGGCGCCGGCTAGGGTCACTAGACGATGAACGAGATGACTGGGTGGAACAGATGAACGAGGCGTGATGAAGTCGGACGCATGTCACATTCCAAGAATTGATGAAATTCGGATGCTTTATCTTTTTTTAGTTGGACAAGAGCTGTTAGTGACTGGATTTTTCGGAATGTCAAGCGTACTGCAGGAAGGCCTCCGACCCGATGGTCAGAGTTCTTTACAAAAAGCATAGAAGGAAGGTGTGATGCACAGCGAGTTCCTGCGAGCAGAACCCACTGGGCTACTCTTACACACGATAAAGTGGAAAATTTACTGGCGCCGGCTAGGGTCACTAGACGATGAACGAGATGACTGGGTGGAACAGATGAACGAGGCGTGATGAAGTCGGACGCATGTCACATTCCAAGAATTGATGAAATTCGGATGCTTTATCTTTTTTTCAACCTTTCTAAGATGTTGAAGTGCTGATCCATGCCGACATCCATCGCATGACGAATATTTAGATAATTTAAGAAATATCTCAACGATGTTCAAAAGTCGGCCAAAACTTACTGATATTCAAGGTTTCCTGCGGATGCCACGCCATTGACTGGAATCAAGTAGTTGACAGAGTCGACCTAGAAAAGTATTTTTTCGCTAGAATGAGCGCTCCACTTATCATAGGTGGAGAATTTTAGTATTTGGTCAAATGTAAATAAAATAACTGATTTACTCACTCGACATCCAGAAATCTCCACGCGTCCACGTTCCTTGCAGGTTTTTTCGAAGTAATTGTTTTCAATCCATTTCTCACCTGAATCAAAATCATTATGTATTAATAAGAGTGTGAACTAAAAAATTAACGTTTAGGTTTCTTAGTTTGTTAACGCTTAAACTTCTTGACCACTCGAATACTTGTCCTGATGATTACTAAATTTAACTGATGTCCATGGAAAGCGGTAGAAAGAGATCACATAGACTTGTTTTTTATCCGTTTTATTGCAAGAACGGAGAAAAATAAGACATTCGATGTCCCCTAAGTAAACATCATGTATTTTACTCTATTTATGCATTATAAAGGTTAAAAAGGATAAAGATAAAACTATCGGCGTTGATCGATCCCACAGGAATGTGCCATGCATTCGACTTCATTAACCATCGTTGGAGGTGATTGAATGAATATTCGGCCTCTACAATAACTCGCTGTCTCCGGCAGATGTATCAGGTCAGTGTTGCTATTTTCCTAGACAGATTTGGTAACAATTTTCCGACCACAGGGTAATTGAAGGTATGATGAGCAAGGACACCTCCAACCACTGCCCCGCCTACCCTGGTAGCGGTTATTTATTGCATATTTGGCTTTTATCATGGCTAGCTAGAGCTTACCGATTTATCTTGTCATGATTTTTGTTCCCCTTCTAGACCAGTGATTTCCACAACCCGAATGGAAAAAGCACAGGGTGGTAGGTTGAACCAACGATTATGGGCATCTTGATATACCAAAAACCATTGCGCTGCTCCTGTCTGCAGGATGTTTTTTATTTCTTCTACTTCCTGATCTTTCACTTATTACTGTTCACTTTTATGGCAAGTTTGAGCGCTATAACATTTCATTTAAATGTAGGAATATATGACGCGAGAGAAATTATGCAGTGGTGCAGTGAGCACTTCACTGCAAATTTCCACGAGTCTACAAGGTTTCGGAGGCGAGCACCATAGCTGGGAATAAGCCATTCCGACTATCCATTTAAATCCATTACTATCCATGCTTTGGCATCAGGACAAGAATTAGGTTCTTTGTAAAAAACTGTAAAGAGCTTACCTTGATTTCTTTCACGTCCTTCGTTATCTTTGCACTTCGCATCATGAGATCTACCAAGAACTCCCATTGCTACGGTACCATTCGCATGCTTCCTACACTCCATATCGAAGCCATTCACCTATATGAAATAAAAAAAATATGTCTGCTGGCAACAATAAAGAGTCCGTAATTTCTTTAAATGCTATCTGAGACATTTCACACATTTGCTTCAAGATTTAAACTAGTGTGCACAGGATTCGACCCCCATGAGAGGGCCCAATCTGCCCAGAAACTGGTTCAACCGAGCCTCCGAAGAATCATCCCTCTCATTTCTCAATCTGTACCAGACTTGTTCGGGACTAGCAAACTCCCTCTATCCAAAGTGTGCGCGCCATGGTTCTCTCGGGATCTCACTTAGAATCGACTCAACCAGCATTCAACGACCTTCATAAAGAGGACGTAAAATTCTCAAGCAGTCGCCGAAACTGACTTCTGCTAAATGTTCGAAAGGTATTATGTACAGTGGATGCGATAAAAAGAATTGAATGCAAACATTTTTAAATCTCCAGAGTAAGTTTGAATACGAGTTGTGTAAAGGACTACAACTAATAACTAGGGATTATTTTGAGACGAACTCGAGCAATCGTCTAATTTTCCCGGATTTTTCTCGCAATTGTCAACAGAAAACAGAAACAACACATTATAAAACAGTTAGTCCCTAATGAAACTGCTAAAGTGCTACAGCTCATTTAGGTGGTTTACCTTATTGAAGAATGAAGGATAAAGCTCGCAGCTTTGATCAGTCTTTGAGATATGAGCTTTGCATGTGACTTCACCAAGCACATTTAGAGGTGACTGAATCCACATTACGCCTAAACAATTACTCATGGCGGCCGACTGATGCATCGGGGCAGTGTTGCTGTTCTCCCAGAGGGGTTTGGTAACGATCTGTCGACCCCAGGGGTATGAAAGGCTTGGTGAGCCTGTCGCTCGGGGTCGGGCCAATGTCTATTGCAGGGCACTTCCAACCATCGCGCAACACGCCACCTCCTCCACCTATTACCAATAATAGGCAAAAGAGAGCTATAAAATGGTAGAGCATGGTGCTGTGGCGAACAGTTTAGCCCACGGGAAGGGTAATAGTGGGTCCGATCCCTACCGCAGACCCCCTCGGTCCGGAGTTTTGCCGATATCTCAGCACCATTATAGTTGAGTTTTACCCACATATCCCGCCGTGAAAAATTATAGTGGACAGTAAACAAAAAATTTAACATTACAAAAACATTTTATTACTCGTAACATTTTTAAAACGACTTAAAAGAACCCGTAGACATCAAAGATTACAATTTGAAAAACTTAATTCATATTATACTTCAACTAGAATGAAAACGGTAAAACCTATGGAAAGAATGTTTTTTTTTTGAGCTACTAGAAGCCCGCTGTTCCACTCACCGATTTCACCTCACCGTTTGGAATTAACGTTCCGGATGATGCAATACAACCGATAAATTCTGTCACACCTCTTTCACCACATCTGAACTGGAACGATCTCTCTGTCCATTGTGAACCTGAAAGTATCTCATACTTCGTTTATTTCTCACGGCATGAATTTCCACTATGACAAAGTGACTCAAAAAAACGGCTAAGCTGTTATAGAACATTATCATGTTTCTCATACAGTAAAGCTGTCGAAAATGCTAGGCCATTCCCATTAATTAAACCAAGCGATAGAAAATCGACTCCACTCTTTTAAACCTTCTTTTTGCATTAAACAACAACTGACTCTTTTCTGTTTGAGATGTAAGCTGGAGAAGACTAAAATGTTCGCGAGTGATAAACAACGCATTCGATGGCCGCTTATAGATTGGAGCTTGTTTTGGCAATCACTGAGGTTCATTTATCACTAACTGCTATTTTGGATATAATAGACTGAAGACTACAACCACAAGGATGCTGAAATATGCCAAAAACTCTGAACCTCAGTTGGGCTCGGAACCCACGATCACCATTTTCGGTGGGGTCACGTGCTATTCACCGTACTAACCGAACCCCTTGCTTTGCTTTTCTCTCAACCAATTTTTTATCCTAGCCGTGCTACTGGTAATAATTCGGGATTAAGCTGAAAAGCCACTAAAATTAGTTAAGCTAAACGTGCAGTTGAAGTTGATTGCTTACGATTCCTTTTGGTCTGCCTTCAAGCACCGCTGAGGATAAAGATGCACACCATGTGGTGCACGTGGCGTAGATAGATAGTTCATCGTTAAAAATCTGACAACAAACACCACTCGAAGCAATGAAATGGTAAAACAGGCACAGTTAATTTCAAGTTTTTCTAACTTATTACCTAATTTGTTTGTGAAAAAGTAACAAACCATTATAAGTTTACTATCTTAGAGTATTAATAGTGAAGGCGAGCGAATGAGTTAGAGTTCGCTTGCGGCGTATATTGAGCCCTCTGATTCCCACAGAGGCTTCACTGACATTGAGATGAATCCTTTCGAAGGTCGCGTTATAAACAAGCCATTGCCAGAAATCACTGACGTCATTGCAACAACATAGCCTTTGGCATTAACGATAACCTGGGGAGACTTTCAATATTTCATGAAAAGCAAATTGTGCGCAGCCAACAAATTAGCCGAGAAATGGAACTTTCCATTGGATTCCCATAATTCCCCACGTCTCGTGAAGAGCCAACCAGAAAACCAGCCGGTGGACGATTTTGGACAAAGGAAACGACTGCACTGCATGTCTTCTATGAAAAATATCCGAAGGATCTTACAATTTTTACAACTAGTCTTTCTTCTTGTCATTTTTTAAGTAATTTCGAAGATATCACGCAATAGCAGTTTTGTTCCCTTCAACTATTTCAAAGACTAGGGGCATACTCACCGTATGGATGACCATTACATGACGCTCTATCGCTCAATCTTTGCCGAAGTACAACTTGACCATTACCGCTCGTTTTGCATTCCCATGTATAATCACCAAGATCCCTTTCCTGGTTCACTGGCACCTACGAAAATTCTGAGTATTTCAGACCTTTTCCTATCAAATGGAAAACATTTTCCTAGAGACTTATTCTAACCAATAATTATGCTTGGTGCTGAAGTCGTGAGCGATTTGAAAGGTTCTTCAATCGCTTTATTTAGAAATTACTATGAAGTACGCAATACCATGTATCAGTTGCACAGTAGTACAATGATACATAATGGTAGTGGAGACAATGGTGAAGGTAATAATAGTGGTACTGATAATAATAATATAATATTAATATCAATAATGATAATAATAATAATAACAAATAGTGTCTATGCTAAAATGATACCACGGTTCTTCCGGGTGCGATACACGCGGCAACCTCAGTACGCCACGATCCATTCGGTTCAATTTTGCATCTCATTCTGAAATTTTCATTCTCGTCCTGAAAAAAAAATAATAATAGAAATAGTGTTGGTAATCACTCTCGAGAGAGAGCTGGAATCGATCTAACGCAAAGCTTTGTAGTACGCCCTCAGGTGAGCTGAAGTTAAAAGTTGAGAGAAATCATCCAAGCACTCTACTTGAGATGTAAACGAATCTAGAAGACGATCTAGTTCTATCCACCCCCTGATCAAACCAAATGTTGTCAAAAAAGTAATTTGAGAGACAAACTAGTCCACTAAAGTGGGAAATCTTGTTAATGCTCAACAGTGAGGCCATTCTTATAAGTGCCTCTTATGCAATAGTTAAATCGAGAGCTAGTAGATTGCTATGTGTCTTATAATTGAGTACTCACTGACTAAACAATGGAGTTTCTGGGTCATTTCTAAGACAAAGTCTTGTCGTCTTTCGATTTTAGATATTTTTAGTAGAACTTCATGATATAAAGAGGTTAACCTAAGAGACAGCGAAGCAACCATTGGGCTCGTGAGCTTCCCTTTTTCAAAAGTCCATTAAATTTATTCTCGTTACAACAACCACTTTGCATCATGATTAAAAATATTTTGTTAAAGAATGGACCATAAAAACCATCTTAACTCTTGAACCACTCACCCATTCATCACCATTCTTATAGGTTCTTCCTTTGTATTGACATGCTAGAGTACTGCTCAGGAACACATAGATATAGAAGTACTTCATTCTATAAAGCTTGAATTTCTGTATTGTCTTCTAACAGCACATGATCTTACGGAACTCAATACTGCTGCCAGCTCATGAAACAGATTCAGTACACAGATTACAAGTATAAAAAGAAGTTTATAAGTGCACTTCAGTAGGGCCCTAAAAAACAATTCTTCACCGATAAACGATAAGTGGAGAGTTTCGGTGCAGATAAATTATAAACAACTGTCATCGGTGTGTCTGCCTTATCTCTGCTGTAAAGACAAAGAAACTACTATGAAGAGTTGGTAAGAAAAATGGTACACGAAGAACTGAAAAACTTCACGCACGCCACGAAAGATATAACTTTCGATATTTTCTGCTTGAAATAGGCTACTCAAGAAGCTGTGTCCAGCTTTATCGTTACAATTTTACGTTGGAGCCTAGCAAACAGCTGGAATACCGTCTCATAGTGGTGACAGCGAAGTTTCCTGGGTAATGGGCAGAATTGGACAGAAAAGGTCTCACTCTATGATACTTTTACCCAAGGTAAGAACAAGTATGACATATTCTTGCTGCAGCCTAGATATGAATAAGCCTGCTTTCGGTTTCATGGAAGTCGGCTACGAAAAACATCTCAATGATCTGAGATAGAAGTCGTGCTGTAACCTAGAGAATTTTTGGACAGCCTAGCTGCCAAAGCATTCAAATACTAAATTTAAATCCTCAAAAACTTACACATTAGTATCACACTTACTTGATACTTGAATGGACCATCCTTACTGCTTGAACGGGCTCCAGCATAATCATCATTTTTCGAAGATTTACTGGTTAAGCCATTGTGGATTCCTGGAGTCCCGAGGTTAGTTTGGCCAAAGTCTGCTCCACCACAAGCAGTTGCAGCCCTTGTGGATCAGAGAGAGATTTACCACCATGCGAGTTTGATACCAGAACGGTGGTGGATTCTAGTATCGGTTTACTCTTAGCTAGGCTTCAAACGCCGGACTCCTTCTCAGCTTGGGAGACCCTGCCAAGGGGAAGAATCCCCGCGCTGTACATCGAAGCCTGACACCCAGGAACACGTCCCAGCCACGATGAGGCGGTAAACCGTTGGGAGGTAGTACCATACTAGGAGCAAATGTAATCTAAAAGAAAGCCAACGATGCTTCATGCAAAGGATGAACGATCTAACCTAAGTAAGAAAATGAGAATTTAAGAACTGAACTAATGTGACTATAGAGAAGACAACATAAACAGTGCAAGAACTCCACTCTGAGTTGTGTTTAAAACACTGCTCTATCTTTAGTACCACAGGAATGATGATGATGCAACGATGATGCAAAGCCTAAGTAAGAAAATGAGAATTTAAGAACTGAACTAATGTGACTATAGAGAAGACAACATAAACAGTGCAAGAACTCCACTCTGAGTTGTGTTTAAAACACTGCTCTATCTTTAGTACCACAGGTAATTAGTACCTAGCACTGAGAAAAAGTTACAGTAGACTTAGAGACAATAGTGTAATGATGCTGTAATGAAAGAAAAATTGCAAATGTCAAATCGAATGCTTCACTATTAAGGAGATTTCTCTTCATCGGAACTCTCCGTGAAGGTCACTCTCGTCGATGACGGCAACAGCCGCCGACGTTGGCGCCACCACCGCGTTCGCCTCCATTCCGACTGTCCCTCCCAATTACAGTAAGACCGTGAAGAATTGAAATTTTCAACTAGGACCGGTTTTTCTTTTGTAATTCTTGGGTGAAAAATGAAAATGAAAATGAAAACGATCTTTGAGCAATCAAAAGATCGCTGTGACATTGCTTAAAACGATCCTTTATATCAAACTAAGCAAAATCGTTCGGAAATTGAACAAACAAGAAACCAGCTACTAAATACCTGAGCAAAAGAAAACTCGCACAAAAACACTTCTCAAATTTTAACCGAGCACCAAAACTACAACCTTAACTGTAATTGATGCGTTTCCCTATAGTTCATCCTTTACCAGTTAAAAGCCATTTTTAAGTAGACTATATAAAATGGGGCTTAGCAAAAGGGTAAAGAATAAAGCTCTCGGCGTTGGCGAATTCATGAGGGATGCGCCATCCATTCTACTTCATTGAGCTTCGTTCGGAGGTGATTGAGTGCATATCTGGCCTTTACAATAACTCGTGGTGGCCTACCAATGTAATGAGCCAGTGCTACTATGCTTCCAGACAAGTGTGGTACCAATTTGCGGACACCGGAGGGATAGAAGGCTTAGTGAGCCATAGGCGCAGAGATCGATTTCACGTGTGTGTTGGAGGGTTCCTCCGACCACTGTGCCATACACGCGGAAAGTGGGGCACATTTGCATAATTTAACGAGACGAACATATATTGCAGTCCATTTGGTCTAAGTGCACTAAATTTTCAAGAAATAGTTCAAAATTCAAAATTCAATGAATTTGTGAGGGTTTTTGTTGTTTCCAGCTGCCCTTCAGGATAAATGATATGGTTGAACAGCTTTTAGCGTGTCGGGTATTTAAAAAAGTGGATCATAACAATTAAAGAAAAAATAAGCGACAGGATATAAAAATATCTTCTTGTTTTACTGGGTTCTATGTTCAACACTATCCACCGTTGCAGTGGTAGATGGTAGACATTACTGGATTTTGTTACAATTGCCCGTCCATTTTTCTAATGCTGAAATCTTTCTTACAACGAAAGATTTGAAAATTCTCAACGACGACCGGTTCGATGGCTGCAAGAATCGACTGGACAACGATTTCAAAGACAAAACTTACAAGGTCACCGTACTGCGCACTAATGGTGAAAATATTTGAGAAGAAAAGGAAAAAAGTGTCCCCGATCTGATCTGTCAGAGTTGCACAAGTAAATGAGAGCAAATCAAGCCCCGATCAAATTGAATCGAAAAGAACTTGCTCTTTTTAGTTATTAAGTTGTCAAAAGCAAATTTCTGAATAGAAGTAAACACTTAAATCTCGTCAACAGAACGACGGAACTACTGTTAACTGAAAACGAGGAAAAAAACAGTCTCATAAAGCAATTTTGGCCTTTGAATGGTATCTTGTGGCAATAAAAATAATGTATTCGTATGAAGATCATACAGCTGGAGACTTCTTTTATAGAGAAGTTCCATCAATTTGCTAATTTTTGTCACTCTTTGAAAAAATAGAAATGCCAGGCGAAGTAAAGATTTCATTTCTTTGGGGTTGCAGATAACTGAAAGATCTGTCTGGGAACATAAAAACGATAGGACGAAATATGCTTTTTGTGGTCTTTAGCTTGCTGAATGAAATGTAGTGCATTGCGCATTCCCAGTGGATTGGTCAACGCCACTTTCTCAGGCCTTTATCTATGCTTTGGATCGTTGTTATACATATAACAGGAAAGAATATTCAAAAATCTCTAGACTACATAAGCATATCTCGCCTACACGCAGTTTTCGAACACTAGATTTATAGCAAGTCTTAGGGTGCTGAAAAAAAAAGGAATTCCAGAAAAATGTCCCGAAAAGGTAGTGAGCAGGTACAAAAATTTTACAGCGCTACATCTTTAGAACCGTAAACCTTTATATCCTTTACACCTTTAGAATTTCCTGTTGATATTTAGAATGTTTTGGAATATTAACAATTAAAAAGCTTAGACAACAATTTAAACCTGTTTAAGTAGCTGAAGTCTAATAAAAATTTATCTATGGAATTTTCTATCCTGTGAAGGCAAGCGAACGTTTCTTCTTAAACTGATGAACTTTGTCATCTCATGCGACTCTTTCCATTTAATCATTTATAAAGCTTGTTTTAATTAGTAGGTGCAATTTATATAAGATTTGATAAGAAAAACTGTGGTTGGAAGGAGCTTTCTAGATGAAAAGACTGATAGCACCAGCTGACTCCATCATCAACGGGACGCATGTCGGATCACGTTCCTCAGCTGTACAGCATGATCGCTTTTGTTCAGCCAACAAAAACAAAAACAGAATGAGCAAGCAAATCGATGCTACGATCTGTCGAAGAAACAGACAAAACGCTAGGATAACAGTCAGAAGGTCAGCCACTAACTAATTACGTATCGTAAATGAAACAAAAATCCCATGAAAGAACGTTAAAAACAAAGCATGCAAGCACGATTTACCAGTGTTAGAAAAAAAATTTCCGGCGCTACCGATATTGCGGTAGCTTCACCTCACAAATTGAACTCTACCCTTCCTTTTTTCTAATTGTTACGGCTTTCTGTTGCAAAAAATAACGGAACTATGCAATTGGCATGCAAGCACGATTTACCAGTGTTAGAAAAAAATTTCCGGCGCTACCGATATTGCGGTAGCTTCACCTCACAAATTGAACTCTACCCTTCCTTTTTTCTAATTGTTACGGCTTTCTGTTGCAAAAAATAACGGAACTATGCAATTGGAAAATAATTTAAATAAGAACAAAGTTCGTTGAAGCATAAAGTGATGGGTTTTTAGAAGAGTTCCTTAGGTATTTTAGCAAAGACGTTATTGTAATTTCGACTACAGCCTCAGCTTAGCTGGGTTCATTACCGTTGTGGGCTCTCCAGATCAATCCCGTTGACAGGTGATTGGTGATGGCACCAATCGATAGAACTAGCTGAGAGGCAGGCGAAACGGAGGACTCGCATGGTGTGGTGGTGAACGCGTTAGCCCCCGGAAAAAATAAAAAGGCGTTCGTTCCCCACGGCATGCACCAGCGGTGCGGAGTTTTGCAAATATCTCAAAGACGTCATTATTAGAATAATTTCTAAATTCAGTGAGCATCATTGTGATGACTGAATAGATATTTGGCCTATACAAAAACTGACGAACATTTATCCCTCTACAAATACTATTTATCACAATTCGCGTTTTCTTCATAATCACGCACGGGGTCATTTCTATGCCCTTTAAGCACATAGGTTGATTCTACGGCAGATTTCTTCTTCTTCAAACCTTGCGAAGATCATGTTTACTACAGCCCTAGCCAACCAAAGACCTCCACAACCCCAACAGATAACTCACGAAACCTAGGTTTCAATTGTGTTAGAAACAAAAACAACTTCTTCGAGCGCTTACCGCTTCCAATGAGTCTTACACTGATTATTTCACGTGGAGACGAACTCCACAGCGTTAACATGGATGAGTAAAGCAATTCGGTCAAAATAAATTTTTAGCCTGATGTCTTATCAAAAACAGTGCCTCATTCTTCAATACAGGGGTTAATAGAAAGTCGGTCTTGGGAATTATTGCGTTCATCCTTTGAGAGAAATCTGGCAACAAATTGTCCATGGGATGCAAGGCTTCGTTTGTCCGAACGTCCATATTGTATTCCAGGGCACCTCTAACTACTACGCAACTTATCGATTTCGACAAAAGTGACAAGCTTAGAAATAAAGTACAGCTGTAAAATAAAGCTTAAAAATAAGGAGATTAATGCAAGCTCAATCAACGATACAAAGATTATTGCCAGAATTGTCACATTACTGATTAGTCACCATCCATCAAAACTTTAAAAACATTGCGTGTTCTGCAGCGAGAGCGATAAATAGAACTATAGAAACGTCAGCTACGACGATTGTGTTGTATGTGTGTTATGGTATGGAAGTAAACGTATGCTGTTTAACAACCTCGCGATTGCTAAGAGAGAAAACGACGAATTCATAATCAAATGCCGAGGTTAATCGAAAGTCGATCTTGGGAAATAGAACTACTTTCAATTTTTGCTACTATTGTAAGTAATAAAATGATTCACACAGGTACAACATATGCCTTCGTTCGCTTTGCTTCAAGCTACAGTCACACTAAGGGTCGCTTCCGAGAGCACACTCTGAACACTTTAGCCTAATATCCTGATCGATCTGGAAGATATCTACTCACATGGGGCAAATCCTCACGAGACCGTCTGTGGTGAGAACGCATGAACGTCATGACAAGCCATTATCATTGCTACAGGGAATCATTAGTGCTGCGAGCACCACAACGTTCGTGAACATAGGTCGTCCATGTAGCTATGTAAAGATTATTGTTTTTTCATTCGAAAGTTACATCTGCTGCTAGGGACTGTGTATCTCCGTCATTAGATCAGAAGATAGCACGTAGTCGGATAAAAATTTGTTATAAAAGCAGCTCCTTTTAGTGTTTTCTGAATTCTTCTACTATTCTGAATTTTTCTATTATTACCCTCCTATATGACTACACTTCATTTGTTATGCGGACCACATCACTGCTTTCATTCCGCTCTCTTCCTTGCGTGCGTCGCCCACGAATGTGCATGTAAGTTCGGGTCTTTTTATCCTCGAGATTTTCCGGGATAAACCGCTACCAATCTGCATAGTTTGGTGAGAAAAGAGGTTTCATCGCTTCCTGAAAACCGCCATACTAAAGACTTTATTCTACACCAGCTTCAATTATTGCGCTTGCTGCACTCATTTCTTAAATTATAATTCATAAATTACTTAATAAAAGTATTAGCGCGTTCGTTTCCTACCGCAGACACCTGCAGTCTAGAGTTTTGGAGATATCTCAATATCATTTTACCATTCAAGGAACTCCATTGTGACACTGACTAATAGTTGCTATTAGAAGCATGAGAAAGTAAGGTAACTGGGTAATTTATGCGCGCACAAGCATTGCCACTGATTCGAACATCATTGCTGTTGAAGCTCTAGTACACTTTGAAACTGATCACAGCCGAGTTTTATTTCGAGACTGGCTATGGATATCGTATAAACAATACACATATACACATTAGTAGACTTTCTCAACGCATGAAATGAACACCGTAAGACGAAATCCAAGTTTTTCGTCACAATCGAAACCACCTGGGTTTCCTTCAATCTCCTTGATTCCATGGTCCTACGTTCTTGAACCTACACCACATAGCAAGGGTCCACTATTAGGCTATAGATTGGCAGTGTCTACCAGATTAAGCAAAATTGTAAGTGAAATGAACACTGTGCTATAGCTAGCTACCTTCTTGATAAGCACACGCGAGATTGGTCTACTCTTCATTCACCAAAGCCAACATTCCGGAGGCCTTAACAATTTCTTCATCCTTTCTGTGAGTCTTTCGCAGAGTATTTCACGTAAAAACCAATCACACGAGTTCAAATGGATGGGAAATGCTCGCCCTTTTCTGACATTAAAATATCGGCTTAAGATATTCTGTGAGTTCAAATGTGATATGAGAGCTATGTGAGATTTCCACATGGAATACAGCGTGGAAGACTCATAGAAGGCAGTGAGTGTGCGAAATATTCTTTCATTGATAAGCTTACACTTGGTCGATAAACTGAAAAACTTTATTCGGCCAACATTTCGACCTCTTCGTCTGCAACAGAGTCGATGATCACAGGCAGTGGCCCACAGCCGTTCGGCCTCGCGCTGCGATGTGTTCGTCGCCGTACAGAGACGGACGTTCTTCAGTGAGGAACCGTTACAGTGAGACATTTTCTAACATCAGTGCTGTATTATACAGGACAGTTTCTGTTTATAATGGTGATTGTCTAATAGTAACGATAATTGTTTATTCCGGATGTTCCATACCGCACAAGGTGGTATCACTATCAGCCAGCATAAAGCATAGCAGTATTTCAAAACCAACTTTCATTTCACCTTGGCATGAGTGATCAACATGTATTATTTGATTGCTATGGTTAGAACCAAGTTTGATGAAAGCGAAGAGATCAAAACGTTAGCCAAATGAAATTGTTTATAACCCCGTGTAAGCTTGTCAACGGAAGAATACGTGATGAATATCTAGATTTCGTGGTTTTCTTTTTTCTTGGGGGAGGGGGGACGGGGTTGGGTGACTAGATTCCATTCAACCTGTTCTTTCCAGGCTCTAAAAAAGGCGGAATCCGCTGCCAGATTTTGTGAATAGAGAGCATGGCAGTGAAATCATGTGAGAAAGTCACCCTTCGGAATTACTGTGGCGTGGATCTCAGTTCGGTATTCGGAAACATCTGCTTGCCCTGAATGTCAATCTTTTGAGAGGAGAGACGGGTGACAAATTAGAAACACAACACATTTTTTTTATTATTATTACCAAAACATCTTTTGCTGATGTAAATCATGCACCACATTTCGAAATACCTTAGAAACGTTACGTTCAGTTGCAGCGATTGTTTTTGCGTACATAGAGTCGAGCACTTTGGGACGACATGGATTGTTTCTCTTTCGGCAAATCGTATATGTTCCTTCCATTGCACAGATAGGTTTTCAATAGGAAGTAGGCTTTTTCAATACAGAAGTGTCAAGATATTATTCATTGTACCTGGAAACAGTTGCTCTCAATTGTAGCGTGTTTTGCCAACTACAAATCAGAAACTGGTTGTAGAAACGGAATATTCCACCGCCTGTTATGACTCAAAGGAGAGATTTTCTGCACTCGAAACATGAACAACTGCATGGAGAGTAGAATAAATGTTTTCTCGTTTTCGCATTTCTAGTCGAAAGCCATGAAGCTGCTCTCGCTACTGCATCACTGTGTCAAAGTTTAATGCCATGACGCTAAAAAAAGTGCTCAGAAATTTTCAATGAGGTTTACGAAAAATGAGGGCTACTTTTCGCCATCCATACCTGCTATACTTCTAAAAGTCAACTAATACGCCTCCATGCCTCTCATTCTAATTTGTGCGTGCTCCAACCGCTACAGAAGTATTTTGCTTTAAAACAACCGTCGTAAAATTAATGCTTGCCCTTAAGATCCTGGTGAAGCTTATCGGTTAGATTCTCACTACGCCTAGCATTCACTTCAGTAGAAGAACTGTTAAATACATGAGTTATCAATCTAGAATCAGAAAGGTAGCTGTTCCAACAGTCATATCCCTCAGTGAAAACTCTGATCTATAAAGACCAAAACACTTATGCCCATCGAACGAGCAAAACCTAGTCAACACATGCAGGACATGCAGCAAGATGAATGGAAATTTTCTTCTCCCCGCTCGAATCACTAGATGATTAATAAGAGAACAGGTGGTCTTAAAACCAGCACGAGAAAGAGGGAGAGATAGAAAAAGACAGAAAGAAAGAGAAGGAAAGAGCTGAATAGAACGCGAATGGTAAGTTTTTCTTACATTATTTCATTGTTGGCTCTAGATACAACCTCATTTAGAAAGCAGGTCAGTCATAGGAGAGTTCTTTCTACTTAACCAGAAGATAAATGTAGGAAATGTTGTAGCCAAACAGTAAACCTTTCGACAATGCACGTAGATGAAATCCTGTAATGATGAGCCGCAAAACTTCTAACGTGGCTCCAACGAGATTTTATAGGAAAGCAGCATAAGCAACCAGTGAAATAGCAGTCAAATAATGGGCTCGCAAGGGTACACAGTAATTTGGAAGCATACGGATCTGTGCCACTTTCCAAGCGTCAAAAAGATTAGTCGACAATTGCAAACTTTTGGTGACCAGTGAAGAAAAGACGAACTTGAAGAACATTTTAACTAAAACCATAAAAGCGTATTTCATTAAGTAAGCGTTCAACCCTTTCAGGATTCGGCATACGTTCGACTCCGTGCGTAGCATTGCATAGGCAATTGAATGCATATTCGCCACTTAGAATGATTCGTCATGGCAGCCTTTCAATGTGTTAAATCAATTTATTTATTCTTCCCTAGAAGTCTAATATTAACATGCCTACACCAAATGAAAGGCGAGTTTGGTTAAAAATCAGGGCTCGGATTGAACTAATTACCATAGGAGTCGCAGTGCGCCTCTAACCTTAAACTGCGCTAAGCACTCTATGTAATCATCTCTACAATTCCAGAGTAGATGTCCATAATTTGTACTACAACAACCATTCCGTTTTTTTCCTTCATGGCCTTTGTACGAAGTACGAATCGAAGTAATGGGATCTTAGTAATGTTTCTCACAAATTCTAAACCTTTTCTTTGTCGTGCCATCACTCCTTTGTTTTTTCTTCATTGTGCTCGTTATTTAAGAAAAAAAAAACATGGAATATTAGTAGTTACGCGGTGACGTGACTTTTGTAGGAGTCATACGATGCGAAACTAGTGGCCGCATTCGAATATAAGTCAACAGACCTCAGCAAATAGCGAATCTTATTGATTTCTAATTCCAATGTAAAGTAATAAGATCTGAAAATATCCTCCTGCAGGGTAAAAGTTTCTTGCTTCACCACAATTAAGTTCTGATTACTAAGTGAAATACAACCACAACGTTGCTGAGATATTTGCAAAACTCTGGACCACAGGTGTCTATGGTGGAGAACGAACGCGCTATTGTCCTTTCCATGGAGTAACGCGTTCACCACCAGCAAAAGATCGAAAGAACTAGCTGAGAGACATGCGAAACGAAAGACCCGCATGGTGTGGTGGTGAACGCGTTGCTCCCCGGAATGGGCAATAGCACGTTCGTTCTCCATCATAGACACCTGCGGTCCAGCCTTTTGCAAATATCTCAGCAACGTTGTGGTTGTATTTCGCTTAGTAACCTGCCGTGAAAATTGTAGTAGGCAGTAAAAGATGAAACATTATGTTCTGATTTTCTGGAACCCACGACATCTATCTCTTCCAATTTTTGCTTCAAGGCTGACGATGGTGCTCTTCTATGTTCATGACGAATGGTCGCACATGCCAATCTTCCATCAGAAATTTTGAAACCATAGATTTGTCTGATTTTCTGAAGCATTTGATTCCGCGCTTTTAGTTTGAAACGAATGATTTCAAACTTGCTCAAGAAAAAGATATTATGTAAACTTTATACTCATGGTTTGCGATAGAGCAGAGGATCTTCTATAGATCTCCTAATCCTGACATCTTGGTCTAGCGATCGAGCAATTATCGTCAGTTGTTGAAAAACCGACTTGGATCGTATCGCTGTCGTTTTTCAAATAGCTTCCAGGAAATTTAGCCGTCGTTCTTTAAACGTGATCGAATTTGAACAATGTCGTCATTCGTTGTCATTTTTTATAGAGAAATGCGAGATCGCACGATCTGCATCTTCGCTTTGGTCACCGGCTATGTGAATGATTGATGACGTCCCTTCACGTTTTCGCTTTCATCAGATATAGTCCTTTACTGATTTTTCGAAAGTTCTTTATTCAAATTGTGTTAATTCATTGTTGTATGCGGGAAGAAGACAAACCATTATTTTTTCCTCCTGTGAGAACAAAAGCTTAGATAAAGAAGAAAAAGTAGTCTGGCATTGCTACTTTCCGAAATGTTCATTTTCATTTACAAAAATTGGCCTTCCTTTGAACTCTGCATGAGTAAGGAATAATGCCTTGTTAAGATGATAGGCCAGAACGAAGCTCTTAGAAAAGTATTATTGTGAATTACGCCTAAGATGCTTTCACCTTCTCTAAAGCTGTAGTGATTAAAGGCAAGTGTTAACTTGATTCATGTGATGTGGATTTTTGTGATCATCGAATCGAGGAGAACTCGATGAAGTGGAACAATGCATGAAGCAACTGAAGAAGGTGAAAGCGTTGAACCATTCTCCACAGTTAAACTTTTATACTAATTTTTTGCAAGCTTATTAATAAATCAAAGCAAATTTCACTTTGGTTCAAAGCTTTTAGTTGTCATAAAATCACACCCCGATTCCTTTTGATTTCAGAGCTTCACGACGTATAACTTCCTCTCTTGAAGAACAGAAAGTTAAGCTCGTTCGTTTTCCTCCTTTTGTTCTCTTTTTCCTTTCCACTCTTGTTCGAATGTAATCCTATTTTTTCGAGCAGTACAGAAACAGCCACTTCTGTGGCTTTTTGGGACGGATCAGAAAGGCACTTATCACATTAAGCTTCCTGTCTACGGTCTTCATGTAAACGCCTGAAATGCTACCCTAGGTTCTCTCTGGAGAGAAATCTTGTGAAGAAGAAACAACGTTCTATTTCAATCAAAAATTTTTCAACAAAGTTTTTTTTTAACTGGGGTGTTTCCTTCTACAATTTTTTAGCGAATATGTGAAAAATTGGTATGAAATTTACAATGATGGATAAATTAATAACCTCACAAAAAACGTTTCCTAAAAGACTACTCTAAACTCGTAAAGCAGCGTTAGTGATCAAACTCGTGAGGAAAGAGCAAATGGTAGGATTGTGAATAAATCGGAACAAACCCAGCTCATGGAAAACCAACAGTTCGGTTAAAAAACCATTGACAAAACTCTGCATATAAGGTTACTCAAATAATGTGAGGAGCTCCAGTATTGATAAATTGAGGATGGGAACCGGTGTAATGAACTCCAAGAGAATTCTAGCGCTGTCTTGGAAGACCACCCAAACGATGCGCGGACGTGTTCGTGACTAACATCAACTCCCTGCGCTCGCAAGTGGAAGCGCTTTTAGGAATTCGGAATGGGCCTCGCCGCCGTCTCCCCGTTTGAAGCAGACCTCCACCATGCGCGGCAATTGCGCGAGAAAGCAACGAATGGAAGTTATGCCCGCACCACCAGTGAAGACGGAGCATCCAGGTATCCAAATAGATGAGCTTCAATAATGTGGAGCAATGCTCAAGCAATAAAAGTCTTCATATTATTTTTCTGTGATGACAATTGTGATTATAACTGCAGCCTCAGCTTAACTTTCGTTTGCATTATTGATCTTAAAGAATTCTGAGCAAAAACGAAGTTGCAAATTCGCTCAATCCTTTTTGGAAATAGTGATCTCCATGTGCTCCCATATTTTGCGATATCATTCTGGCTTCCTAGAAAATCTATTAAAGTGAGTTATATCTGCATTCGAATACTGTAACATCGCTCAATGTCGCCGTAGCACTGGGCAGTCCCCAGCTGAGCTCTAATGGCAGAGAGCCGGTCCTATAACGAAAGTGAACACAGGGATTGGCTCGTCTCCGCTGTTATCGCCACTTTCACCACGCTTCGTAACACTTGCATAATAAGGGCGCCGCTGACCCCAATCCGTCACCGGCCACGGAGGCGGATACATAGCACGATGGCTGGCGTTAACGGCCCCAGCGTCCACGCGCTTCTGTACCGACCACGATCGCATGCGCACGTACGTTTTATAGAGGAGATGAGGGCAAAGGGAATCGGGTGTGGAAGAGTGAGAGTGAAATCGGGGGAAATAGGTCAGGTCGCTTCGGCGATTTCATAGCGCTGACGCTGTTGCTGTTGCTGCTGCTGCCGACCTGCTGCTGTTCCATGAGCGATCCACTCACTTTCGACGACACCGACGCTCGCCACTCGCTTTCGCTTCACATGGAACCCCTTAATGTTCAACCTCAGGTAACAGAAATGCTATAGATATTCAGAAGTTTGCCTTCGAATTTTCTACAACTGTCGAAGAAATAGCTGCTGTCACTGTAGCCTTAAAAACATTGAACTACTCTGCAGATGTTTTTTCCACGGCGGCGGTTTCTGCTACAGTAATCATCGAACAAATCACGGATCTGATTCTAGTAGTCTTTCCTAAGACCAAAGGGCTATCCATTGGTCTTGTTTTGCCTTTCTTATTAATGTTTTTATAATAATGTTTAGTATTCCCCTCATTTTATTTTTTGCCATTTATATTATTTCTTTCTACCCAGAGGGCGCGTGTGGCGCAGTGGTTGGAGGCGCCACTACGATACGCACGTGAAATCGATTCCTGCGCCCGTGGCCCACCAAGCTTTCCATCCCTCCGGGGACGACAAATTGGTACCAGACTTGTCTGGGAGGATAGCAGCACTGGTTCGATACATCGGCAGGCCACCGCGAGTCATTGTAAAGGCCAGATATGCATTCAATCACTTCCAACGATGCTTAATGAAGTCGAACGCATGGCGCATCCCTCAGGGACTGATCAACCCCGAGAGCTTTATCCTTTTATCCTTTATATTATTTTTTTACATTTTGTATTTATATCTTAATCAAAGGATTGCCTTTATATTTCATTTACAGTACCTTTGTCTTTGAGGTTTCTTTCAACCCTAATCGCTTCTAATCACATCTGAATTGCAACGTTTTCGTTGCCGTAGAATTCATTTGTCTCTTAGCATCGAAGAACAAAACTAAATGTAGGAATTTGGTAGATAAAAACCAAATTATACTTGAATATACAAAGTCTATTTTAAGCTTCGAAACCGACTTTCCTTGAACCTCGGTGTGCTTAATCAATACGTATTTTTCCTTGATGAGCTTACACGAGGTGTATTTATATCTTAATCAAAGGATTGCCTTTATATTTCATTTACAGTACCTTTGTCTTTGAGGTTTCTTTCAACCCTAATCGCTTCTAATCACATCTGAATTGCAACGTTTTCGTTGCCGTAGAATTCATTTGTCTCTTAGCATCGAAGAACAAAACTAAATGTAGGAATTTGGTAGATAAATTTGGTTTGGTAGATTAAGCACACCGAGGTTCAAGGAAAGTCGGTTTCGAAGCATTAATACGCTTTGTGCTAGCTAATGATAACACCGACTTCTGCACGATGTGCGCGATGATATATGTCCGGAAGAAAAACAAATAGTTATCAACGGACATTATCATTATATTCACCATCAGCATCGTGTATGGTGAATATAATGACAATGTCCGTTGATAACTATATGTTTTTCTTCCGGACATATATCATCGCGCATATATCATCTTTCGAAGCATTAATACGCTTTGTGCTAGCTAATGATAACACCGACTTCTGCACGATGTGCGCGATGATATATGTCCGGAAGAAAAACAAATAGTTATCAACGGACATTATCATTATATTCACCATCAGCATCGTGTATAAAAGGGCACCACTGAATGAGTGTGCCTCATTCGAGGAGACGGACCGCTGAAGAAGACCTGACTCGACACGAAGGCGAAGCCGCCACATCGAGGCGAAAGACAAGCGTGGACCATCGACTCGGATCATCGGCTCTGATGAAGACGAAGACGTCGAAACGTTAGCCGATAATAAAGATTATTATCAACCTCGTGTAAGCTCATCAAGGAAAAATATCTATTTTAAGCTTTCTAGAAAAAATATAATTCCATCATAAGAATAATTACAGGTTCAAATGTTTTGATGAGTTTTTTCCTTGTTCAAAAGAACGACAGTGATTTCGTGATTTGATTAAGTAAGCGTTTCGCCTTCGAGTTGTAATGTAATCTTAACTGTTATGTTAACTGGACAGATATGTAGACGTGCTTGATTCTTGGGTCGCTATTCGTTACGCCTCCCAACGGTTTACCACCTCATCGTGGCTGCGAGGTGTTCCCAGGTATCGTGCTATGTTGCACAGCGGCGGGTTCATCCCCCGGCAGGTTCTCCCAAACTAAGAAGGAGTCCGGCGTTTCCATCAGGAAGTCTAGCTAAGAGTAAACCAATACCGTTATTCACCACTGTCCTGGTATCAAAGTTGCATAGTGGTAAATCTCTGACTGATCCACAAGGGCTGTGGCTGCTTGTGGTGGTGAAGACCTGGAGCAGACCTTTTGGCCAAGCTGACCTCGGGATTCCAGGAAACCATTACGGCTTAACCAGCAAGCCTCCGAAAATGGAGATTTTGCTGGGACCCGCGCAACCAGTGACGACGTCCCATTCAAGTAGCTGTATCAAGTATTCGTTACGAGAAATCGGGTGGGACCGACATATTTTTCACGACAACATAACTATAACTAGGATGCTGCCACTCGAAAAAATGTTTCTTAAGCAAGTCGACGTTTCGGTGGATTCCCTTTCCTCAGAGCCTGGAAAGATTATGTTGATTGCATTCTTTTCAGGCAAACACCTCCATAACCAGACGTGGAAAATGCTAAACCAAGATTTCAAAACTTTTAACTTTCTAACTAACTTTTAGACCTTTCCAAAATCTGAGCAAAGCGAAATCCTCTGAAACGTCAGCTTTTGCGTAAATAAAAAAATAATAACTCCTCGTGTTAACTAAACAAGAATATGAAGAATTGTTCGATCAATGCCGATGTTAATAGAAAGTCGGTCTTGGGAGTTCTCTTAAAGTTTCAAGAAATTTATATCCAGCGTTCCAATGCCGCTAAGAGAGTCCTGCTCCTCCCTTTTATGGAATGGAACACCTCACGCTACTTTGCTAATAAGTTTTCTTGTAAGATAGCTGTGACTCTTTATAGTCGTTTAATTATTATTTGTTCACCTAGAACGAAATTTCGGGTTAGTCATTAGTTTGGAACAATTAAGTGGAAGGATAAACTCTTCCGCAGGTCTACTGAAATCCTACATACTGGTCTCCTGAAGTCATAGTGTAGCGCCAAACCGTTGGAGTCTACTTACACAGTAGCAATTTAAATAGTTCTTGAAGTTAGCTGGGCTATTAGCACATAGTCTTACTATTCCACACTCTGTAGTTGCGAGTAGAATGCGAGAAGTGCAGAGGTTCCATATGGTACGTCTCCTGTCGATGGTCCGACTATGCCGTGTGGCGATCAACCCCCATCATCTTCTGTTGACATGTTGAAACCAGACATCCTGGAAGGAAATCTCTCCGATCCACAAAAGCCTGTGACTGCTTGCGATGAGGAGCTGCGGACGCTCTCATTTTCTCAGTATCCCAATAAAGAATCATTTCTACGAACACTAAATAACTTTCTTGTGAAGAATAAAGATAAAAGGATGAAGTTGAAGTTCTGAGGGCTCCATGCATTCGACTTCATTAAGCATCGTTAGAGGTCAGTGAATGGCCTATATAACGAATTGCCGTACACTACCAAAGTATCAAGAGAGTGCTGCTATCCTCCCTAACAAGTGTAGTATTAATTTGCGGACCCTCGAGGGATGAAGGGCTTGATGACTCCGGGAGCACAGGATCGAACCAAAAACCACGTGTGTGTTACAGCATACCACTAGCCACTGAGCTCGATGCCCCCATCCCATATCCTTTGTCATTCGTGTAGAAGTGAAAATCCACCAGTAGTCATTCTCACGCTCAGATTCGATAACTGTTGTCGATGACCAGAAAAAAATTAAATAATATAAGCGCTGAGACCCGTACACGTGTTTAATGTTGAGGTTCTCTCATTTAAATCCAAAAATAAATAAACAGTTGAGAATAACAAAAGAACAGCAATCCTTTGCCTTGATATCGATAAATCAATAAATGGTCGACTTCACAGGATGACGACTTGTCAATATATTCATTTTAGTCGATTCCCCTGGATTTGTCATCGTACGGCTTCACACCACCGCTTCTATCGTTACCCGTACTCCACTCAACGTTATTCTCTTCACTTGTCGACTTACACAACTCAAACGCTAATTATATAGTAAGTATTTACTAACACAATGTGAATGTGTTTTCGCTTTCTGTCCTCAAACCAATCAGTTCTTATTCTTAAGCCCCTTTATACTCTTACGGTCTTCCTAGTATTATTAGCACTTCCATTTCGTAGATAACATTTGATTTCTTTTAAGATTTGACTCCAATCATTCATCTCCTTCCATCCTTTTAGCACCTATCTTTACTCTTCATCTCCTTATCCTATATTGTTAATTCAAATCTATGTATACATTATGACTATCCACTTTATCATACTTAAGCGGAATTTCAGCACATAAGACCACAAAAATATAAGCCCTGCAAAAGACTCAAAGTTCTTTAAAAAGTATGGATTTTTGGTGTTCTTTTTTAAATAGCACAGATATTTTAACCCTCTGGAGCAATTTGGTTTCATCAACTCCTTCTTAGCTAAGAAGTTTCCTAGTTTTTATATTTCCATTTCAATAGTTTCCCATAGTTTCTGCGGTATTCATGCAGATTCCATATATAGCCATGAATAATATGCAGCTTCACAATCCATTCAAATTGCTAGTGCATGACCTAAAAAAGTTTTTCACTGAATTGTTATGCTGGAAAATGGTTTCAAAAACCTTAAAAAATAAGAGCGTTTTAAAGTGATTTCATTGTTCTATTTCGCAAATGTAAAAAGATTACGGTTTCGATCGTATGTCTGCGGCTTTTTCCAGCACTATTAAGGCGTTCAAAAATCCCATGTGCCCGAAATCCCGGGCATGTCGTCGTGAGCTTGCGGCACATTCACGCACTACCGTAATCGCGATTTCCGGTTGTTTTAGCTTTTTTCTGCGGCAATGTTTTGTGGAACGGTATGTATGGGCTTGTTTTTCGTTGTCGTAGCCATTTTCACTTTCGCATTTCGATTTCTACCAGCATAACACTTTCGCTCTCCCGAAATCCAGGTCAAAATCACGTTGACCCAGGGCGAACACTTCGATCTCTGTGGCCGACGTCCGCTCAAGTTCATTATTGGAAAGGGAAATCCGGAGAGAAGAAGGGAGAAAAAAACTAAATCATCACGAGGCATTTTTATTACTTCCTGCCTATGCATTGATTCATTCCTTCCTATGGTTTACTGCCTCATCGTGGCTGGGAGATGTACGTCGGGGCTGCGATGTAAAGCGGGGGAGAGGGGAAAGGGTTCATCCCTCTCCCCGACATGGTCTTCCAAGCTAAGAAAGAGTCCGGCGTTTCCATCAGGAAACCTAGCTAAGAGTAAACCAATACCAGGATCCACCACCGTCCTGGTATCAAGCTAGTCGTGGCAAATCTCTTCCTAATTAACGACGACTGCGACTGCCTGTCGTGGTGACGACCTGGGGCAAACTTTGGCCAGGCTGTCCTCGGGATTCAGGGAACCACAACGGCTTAACCAGCAAATCTCCGAAAAATGGTGATTGTGCTGAGGCCCACACAACTAGTGAGGACGGGCCGCTCAAGTTTCAAATAAGTAAGTATTGATTCATTGAAGGAATTATTCCATTCTATGGCTATTTTTCACTACCTAGTAGTTTCCTACAGTATTTGTGCACTTTTCACTTATGCTTTGGTATTGGAGCTATTAGAAATAGCCTTTTAACTCTTCCCAGAGGATTTCAGCTAATACATTGTTAATTGATTGCTTGGTAACTTAAGAATCATTGTCAATGACAGATCTGCGTTTTATTTTCCGCCGAGTAATCCGATAAGGAAATTCATCAGTCCCACAGAATGAAAGCGGATCGTTTTGTGGGTGGTCTTGAGTGGAAATTAAAACTACGGTAGTGAATCGCTTAACATCCCATTCCCATTATGGGTATCTTTCAATCATCAAACCTAAGGATATCATCGCGTGATCGCATGTGAATCCCCTCAAAGCGAAATGAATGAGAAAACTGACTCGAATGCTTCTTTTTCGTTAAATTAGAAATTTATGGCTCATTTAAAGTATTTTTTCAAACGATAACGAAAGGACCGACTTCATTCCATAACAGTCTTCGTCAATTGCCTTCGTATTATCGTGGGATCTGAGAACAATAGAAAATTAATGCAAGAACTGCTAAAGCATTACTTCCTAAAGTTATTACTTAGTACATTACTACGTTGAAGGGAACACGCCCTCTTTTCCAAATCTCATTGTTCAATTTTATTTTTTCACTTTTTCTTTTCAAATTCTTTTCAAGAGGATATTTAAGTCAATACTGTAATCAACGCAATGAATGAATGAATGAACGGGTGAAGGAATGGAATATTTTAATACTGTGTACAAATATAAGAACATATAAGCAACAGCTGTGAGCCATATATTGCTCATATTGCTATTCATATGCTGAGCCGTAATGCTTCATTTCTGTATACTAGTTCAGTCCATTGATGCTGGTGAAACTGGAAAGTTCAACCGTACAGAGAACAACAATAATGAGAGCGCTCAACCACAGGTGAGCAATTCAATCGAATTTTTAATAGTTTTCCGTAAATACCACACTATTACATGAGCTTACTTTTTTATAACAATGGTGTTCTACAAACACCTAGCATAAAAGGACAAAGACCTCGACTTTGATAAATCTCTGAGGGTATGCACCATGCATTTGACTTAAATAAGCATCGCTTGGAGGTGACTGAATGCATATATGCCCTTTACAATGACTCGCGGTGGCCTGGCTATGTATGGAGTCAGTGCTGCTATCCTCCCAGACGAGCCTGGTACCAATATGCCGATCCAGGAGAGATGGAAGACTTGGTGGGCCATGAGCCGATCGATCCCAACTGTGTGTTGTAGGACGCCTCCGACCACGACCACCACAAGCGCCCTACAAACACCTAACATATAGCATTCTATATGAATTGACCTAAATATATACTGTGATCCAGTAGTGGCTAGTTTCAATTTTATTCCAATATATGTCAGTAAACAGTGAGCTTTATTAGTTGAAATAGATGTAATTTCGTTGAATTTATAAATGCTTTTTTTTTAAAAAGATGTGTGTTTTCTTATTCTACCAAGATGAAATTCCGACTTTCTGGAGTTCTTTCTTCCTTTTTTTGTCCAAGCTTGTAGTACATGCTAAGGCTTCATAAGAAGTGGCTTACACCTTATCGTCTTCCTTCTTTTTAGGAAAGATTTAATACATTGTAATGGTTAATACGCAACGTTCTTCATAGCTCCTTGTCTGACATTTTCGAGCTACTTTACAATTATTCTTGAGGTATCATAGTTTTCGCACTAAGTTTGTTCAACGCGTAAATCTTATTCTTAAAACTTGCCTAAATTTTCTTTCATCAAACATTGCTCTCCACTCAGATGGGCAACTTATTAGCATAAAACGAAATATATTGAATGAATATTTTAAAAATTATTTAAAATGGATTCAAGAGGAAAGTTCGTGTCATATGATTTTGGCAATGGCCTTTAACCGGAGCAAAAGTTCGTGGCTTGCACTTTTACGCATACCAGTCCATAGTCGCAAAGTGAAACCTCATGATTTGTTCACTGTGTAATTAAACCTTCTTCATTCGCAGAAAAATTATCTCAACCTTTTAAGTAGTTCCAGCTTAATAATAGGCACGGAAGGGTTTGGTGTCCAGCATTCTCTTGATATTGCGTCAATTGTTTCATTCAATTCCAATAACCATTATAGATGTTTTGAATGCATATTAGGCCTATGTATTCAATTGAGAGATGGCGAAGAGTAAGAGAGAGATGTTTCAATGCATGTTTTTTATCCTACAAGACAAATCCGGTTATAATTTACAGGTACCGAAAGGATCAAACTGAGAACTATTTGTATATTGCATGGGACCTCTAATCATTGTGCTAAACGTGTTTCTGGTCAAAAAAAAAATGAAGAGAAAATCATGAAAAAGGATGAATACACACATGAGTGTTTGCATTTGAAATAAGCAACGAGAATTAGCCTAGCAGTTCAAAATGCCAGTTTATCCCACATTCAAAGAAACTACGCTTATGTTCTTCATCTTATGCGAATCAGTGCGTTATAATGATCCCTTCCCTAGTAAATGATTCAAGGCAGCACTTGTATCGAAATATGCGTGAATACTTTGACCGTTGCAGAAAAATCCTATCTTATTATCATCGTCGAAAACATGTTAACTACAGGCCTACTTAATATAACAAGTATTTTCAAAAGCGTCGCATTGGAAGAAGGCTTCCGACGTGGAGCACTCAGCACTGTACATGAGAAGGGGCAAACTGCTGTACATATATCAAGGTCTTCTACGAGAGGCAAAAGCGTGTAGCTCAGCTGTTAGAGATGCCCTATAAAACACTACTACTCACATATTCGATTCCACGCTCCAGGATTCCCAAGCTTTCCATTCTCCGGTGTTAGTAGATTGACGCCAGACTTGTCTGGGAGGACAGCAACACTGAACTGTTACACCAGCCCACCGCAACTCATTATATAAGCCACATATGCATCCAGCTAGCTCTGATGATGCTTAATGAAATCGAATACACGGCACTTCATCCAAGGACAGATCAACGCGCAATGTTTTGTCTATTTTATCATTTATACACTAAACGAACATGCTTATACACAACTTTTAACGCTATGATACTGCCATCATAAAAATTCAAGTGAGTGCTACAAAAAATCCTGTTAGGTTTCCGTACCCCATTCCTGAGCGTGGTCATTTTTGCGTGCTGAGCTCATAGGACAGCGTGTCATTAGAGCTTAACTGAAACGCGCATTGAAATCAGCAAGGTCGATGAGAACGCACAAGAGGTACGACTCGTTGATTTCATAAGATTATCGTACTACTGGGCACGTGTGGCGCAGTGGTTGGAGGCGCCCTACAGTACACATGTGAAATCGATCCCCGCGCCCATGGCCCACCAAGCCCTCCAACCCTCCAGGGTCAGAAAATTGGTATCAGACTTGTCTGGGAGGATAACAGCACTGGCTCGATTCATCGGGAAAGCACCGCCAGTCACTGTAAAGACCAGATATGCATTCAATCACCTCCAAACTTAATGAAGTCGAATACATGGTGCATCCTTCATGAATTGACCGAAGCCGAAAGATTTATCCTTATATTTCATATTATTCAACTAAACGAAAAAACGCTTTTTGATCTCTAGCTTACTTGACTTCTCCTTTTGAAAAGTTCGCTCGCTGTTCAGGTGGTGTCATCTTCACGTTCGGACAGCGATTCAACTGCCTCACCAAACGCACCTCGTCATAATGTCATCGTAAAGAATCATTCAAAAAGAAAAAAAGTTCGTTATTCTGTTAAAATTTTTGCTTTTTCGGAATGAAATCCGAATGGAATCTGTGCATCAATGCTTTTTATCAAATGGTTGGCAATGATCGGCGATCGGAAGATGACCAGCTTCTCGCATCATCGTCAAAGACACGCTCGCTCTACGCTTTCCATTTAATCGTTTACTTTGGCGAATGCTAGTGTAACCGTTGGTTTGATTTCAATCGATTTGTAATCGATCAAATTTGATCTAATCGATAATTTTAATGGCAGTCCATTTAGTCCTATCTGCTATTCATTTCATGATGATCTTCTTCACCTTAGGAGTTGGTTAAAGACAACGCTTACTGGGAAAGACGGCGAAAAAACAATGATGCAGCGAAGAAAAGCCGAGATAGTAGGCGTCAAAAAGTAAGCGTTTCAGAGGTTCATAGAAAGCCAAGCGTCGACACCAACCTTATTACATTTTCATTTCTATTACTATTGCCATTATTATTATTATCGATTTATTTCACGCAAGCATCAGGTCCTACTTTTAAAGAAAAAAAATCATAGAACATTCCTTTTTGAAGAAAAAAAATCATAAAACATTCCTTCTTTTAAAAAAATCAAGGTTGAAGTGAGTCTATACCATTTGAAACTTCACCAGTATTGAAAGACCTTGACCTTTGACCCCTTCATTTGATCCCTTATCACTCGCTTTCAAATTCCAGAAAATATCATTTACCTTTTAAATTTCTTCCCATGCATATCATTCTAGACGGAAAGTCTACTTTCTCATCCCTTCGATTATTGAATCAATATTCTTATTAATGTCCATTCTACATTGTTTTTAACAAAGTACATGCTTATGACCCTGGAATATGTAGTACTTGGCATTTTATCCATAAACTGCAATTTTTTACAGCTGCTTTCATTAAAAACCAGTTCACTGGTTCCAAATGACCTCGTTTATACTAATCAGAATTCAAGGTACCCATTTTCGCTTTCTCTGGCACCATCAGCAAAACCGTTTTTTCAGATGCACTTCTTACAAACAACAGAGGTGATTGCCTATATAAAGCCTAATTACACAATTTTAATTTATTACCAGCACTTCAACGTGGTATTGAAGTCAACGAGGCGAAGATGCCCTAATGGTCAGTGATGCCGTCCATCAGAAAGCAAAGGCGCTAGTCCCAGCACTCACACTTTCCTCCGATCCACCTGCGAACACCTTGGGCTGGCCACCTCCAAGATAGCGAGGAGAATTGACTCGACCAGCAATCCACGGCATTCATAAGATAAAATTCCTAAGCAGCAGCTGAAATAGCACGCGAAATGTTCGAAGACCATTGTGGATGTTGAATGAAAGGAAACGAATCGAATGCAAGCAGTACTGGCATCCAAACATTAGCTGTGATGACAACTCATGTAAAATAAAAATTAACCATTTCCATAAAAGAAAGGATAAAGCTTTGGGCGTTGGTTAATAAATAGCACATGCGCCGTGCGTTCGGCTTAATCCATCATCGTTAGAGGAGATTCAATGCATACCTTGCTCATATCTTGACTCTCGATGCCCTACCAATGCACGGAATTAGTGTTGCTACTCTCCAAGACAAGAACTAGTACCAATTTGCCAACGCATCTGGCGGTGCGGGGTCAATCCAGTGGGTATTGCGGGGTACCTCTACCCACTGCGTTTCACGCTCCATTACCACTTCTATCACCTATCACTTCTAGACCCGTTGATCGACGAGTGACTCGAGCTGCTGGCAGTAAGTTTTCCATTTTCTCTGGCGTGCGCAAAAGTAACTTAGCGGGTATTTCCATCCTACTTACTCAGCGACAAGGTTTCTTACGCATGCATTAAGGCAGGAAGAATCGTGGAATTGGAAAGGTGGGCACGGACTCGGGTATTCTTTATTCTCTTCACTACTTCCTCGATGCTCTTAAAAGCTCCCCAAGCCTCTCCTTTCCTCCTGCTCAACTATGGAGTTAAATCGTTTATCATGTTGATTTCCCGACCTAAATAGACGTAATTAGAACATTCGGAGATATTTACTCCATTCCAGTAAACTCAAACAGCCTCTCACCCTACTCGTTCCATTCACATCCGTGAGTTCTAAAACGACATTCTTCAGACATTCTTCTGGGTCTCTGTAGAACTTTTCTAAGTCGAGAACCTTTCGACTTCTTTTTCATCATAGCTTAATTTTGGTGCGTAAACGACGGTCAAAGCCGGTATAGATCAACATCTCTATAGCCATCAACGTCAAATTCGTGTTTTTAGTTTTTCCAATGAATCGATGTTCATCGATGAACTCATGTTAATGAGAACGCCGACGCCGCCGACTCCCCTACTGTCGCATGTTCCGAGGAACAGTTCTTCTTCGGTGTCATGGACGGCATTGAATGCGTGGCGTCTTCTCGTCTCAACCAGTCCGATGACGCCATGCTTCATCCTTTCGTTTGCATACTCAAGTCTTCTATCGAGGGCTCACATGCAAGTGTACCGGAATTGTAGGTACAGATCGTAGCCTTAGCACGTTCTAATTTAAGCAGCCTAGAATGGCCCAGAGATTGTAACAGCCTCTCTGCACTCGTTCTACTCATCGCTATCGGAGGCTCATTCGGAGTCAGAGGAATTAGGGCCACTTAGTTTTCTGGGTTTAGTATCTGAAACCACTTGCAGTGTTGCAAGCATGGTGGCTGGGTAGACTCACGGGTGGAGTCTCACCCAGAGTAGATGGGATCTCATTTGTCGGAAAGTCTCCTAATCACTTTCCCTGTAGTTCCCTCCTAGTTGATTACAAGGTTTAAGCGAATTAACTCGTAGAATACAATTCGCATAAACAATACGTGCACGAGCTAATGCATGAATATGTCTTCGTAAATGGAGAAGGCATATCCCAAATTGGGGCATCAGAAACACGGAGTCCATCCTTTGGATTCATCTACGTCTCAGGAAAGCAAAAGTTGCTTTATTTCGCGATTAACCCCTATCCGCCAACTGGAGACGCGCCACGTAGTTTCGCGACAAACCAGCTCGAGATCCCTATATGAGGGAGATCCTTGGACGACTTCTGTTTATAAACCAATTCAGTGCTCAATAGTAAATTGTGGGACAGATTTTTTCAGATTTAAGAAACTTTTTGGGCTTCATTACACCGACTTATGTTGAATAGGCGCTTTCAACTACGGCGGAGTCACTTAATAATAACATACGATGCATAATGTTTTAAAGAATGGATACCATTGTTTTCGGACTACAATGATGCTCATGTTGAGGAAGACGATCTGGCTTGTCGGGCTGCAACGCTCGAACAAGAGAACATCAAGCTTAGAGCGGAACTCGAACAACTGAAAAATGAGACAGGTCATCTGCGAGCATTGGTGTTGGCACCAGTTAAGGTAAGTGATAAGGATGCTAAAAAAGAATACGTAGAACGCGGTCAAAACCTTTCCAAAATTTTTCAGCAGACTTATGGTGACCTATTAATAGGAAATCCGTACAGGCGACAGAGGTAACAGTGAATAAAATTGGTGTTACAGTTAGAAAAGAGAGCTATACCGGTGTACTGCACAACGAAACGTTGGCAGCTGCTGAATACTGTGGGTCGAACAGGCGGTTTATAGACTTGCAGCTAGGATTCCTCCAAGACGATGGCGACTCCTGGAGTACTCGTAGTTCGACTTACAGATAGAGGCATCTAACTGCTAACTTTAGATACTCTTACGAGGAGAAGATGAAACCCTATTACACATCAAAGCATCGCACTAAGGAACGTTGCACATGCTGTATACCTGCTTACTCCTAAATTCTTAGATAGCTCGTCTTCATATGCCACACAGGCACCATATTTCTTTCAATTAACTCACTCACCGTCTGCTAACAACCAACATCCTTGGTGACGATGATATTCCTATGTTGGCTTGGATGCAAGTCGTTGACGATATGCTGTCTTCTCTCATCATTAATGTTTTGCATGGCGACTGAGAGTAGTAGTTCACATAAGTTACCTTCATATGTGCAAACATAGCTTAGAAGTCTATTTCAGGCTCCGCTTACCCTTCACCATCAAATCGGCCCGTCTTCTCTTCATTCAAATATGCCGATGATAGCAGCTCCGTCTGTGATTACTGCAAATGATTTTTGTAACACGTTACCACAGTTACCTTTTCCCGCCACCACCTCGCAAAGGAATACAGTCCTCGTGAATAATATGAAGACATAATCAGTTAAACAGAAATTCACACCGACCAGGGAAGGTTTCTACTTAACTCGAGAAAAAAATATCAGGGTAGTGCATACAGCCTTTACTTTAAATCTATGCTTAAGTACCTTATTAGGTTTTCCAAAGATCATAAGATTTTTGTTCTTTTTCTGAAGATGCTGTAAGAATTTGCATTCACAATTACAAATGTATTGCACTTACAAACTAACATTGTAAATGTGAATATCGACGTGTATGGCTTTATTAATTGCAATAATTGCTTCATTATTACTACTTCTTACAGTAACCTTTGTAGATAAAAACTCATGGTCTTTTTCCTTCATCTTAAAACATTATCAACTGTGTGCAATATTACCGTCTACTCTGATCATCCGCACTTTTTGTGGTTTTGTGCTAAACTGAATAAACATTTTAGAACAGTCATACGTTCCTTCTCTTATTCCCGTTAACCGAGGTTCACCGAGTTATTCTAAACGAATCACCAGTAAAATCAACAATCGTCTCTTTTGGGTAACACTTCCCGATGACTTCCAGTTAATCGAAGAGCACGAAGAATATTACTTACGCCTTTGGCATGGGGCTTGTTCTTTCCACCAAAACACTGACAGATTTCTGATCTTCGCGTTGGCACAAATTCACACCTTTCCGGCTTCTCGATGGAAATCTCTGATAGCTCGGCTTGAATGGCGCTGTCGGAGGGACGAACCTCTCGCAGTAAATTGCAGCTGGACATCCAGAAACATTCTCTGGATGTGGTGGTAGAATAAGCCACTAAAGGAACAGGAAACAAATTTTAACGCATGCGGTGCCGATCCTAGGGCTTCCCGCATTCGATTTGCTTCCTAGAATCGATAATTTACGAAAGTTTTTTGAACTTTACATTTAGGTTCAGCTGCCGCTTCTGGATTTTTTCATCTTCGTCAGGAATGCCTTAAATGCTAGTCAGGTTGATTCTCCCTGGAGAGCTGTGATACTCCTGCTAGGGCATTCCTATGTGGATTAGAGGAAGTCAGCTTGTCTCAGACAAGTTGTGTATTACTGAGTGATAATTTTCTAAATGTAACTTCTGTTTTGGCTTTATTTTAATCCTGTAAGAGTAGATGCAGATGTAGATTTTAAACATCTGAGACTACCGAACTGATAGCAGATAGGTAGTAAGACCGTAATCAAAATATAGAACACTGGCGCTTTGAGATTAGAAGATTTACTAACTCCACAGATGGTTAATTTCTAACAAAACTCTCGATACTGTTGCGCTAACGAGCCACTACATTAAAGTATGATATCACTTTAATAGCTTAGGTGCAAAATTAACCTAGGTAAAGTGAGTATGGAGATGCTCCCATACTACCCGGATCTCCTCAATAGATCCTCCAGCCATCATATGAAGCAGGGATAATCGGTATGTTGTACAACCGGATTTGCTTTCTGAAATCCGATATGCTATTTCGTCGGTGAAAAATCGAACACCAGGTCCGAACAGGATAAGATTTCAACACTTGAAGAACCTCTCGCCAGTCCACATAAATACAGTGGCCCTGCACTTCACACGATACCTGTCAAAATTCAAGCTTCCTACGCTATGAAAGACCAGCAAGACCGTGCTATTGTTAAGGAAGGATGGCCTACACGATATCAGCAGCTATCGCCCAATCTTCTTGTTGTCTGTCGTCTAAAAGCAATTCACTCGAATCGTAAGAAACATAATTGACAGAACACTGTACGAACGACAGCGACGTGAGCAAACAGCGTTTCGGAAACGATTCAGTACGATAGATGATATCAGCACGGTAACAAGACGCAAAAAAATTTCCCGAGAGTGCAAGAGATCCCTCTGTCCCACTCTCATCGATTTAAAGAAAGCTTTTGAGTCAGCAGAGACAGAAGCCGTCGTGTAAATCCTGAAGAGTCAGAAAGTCCTTACTAAAATTTCAGAACAAGATATCACTATTCTACAACGATATTAAAATCGACGTCAAAACAGGAGTTAGGCAAGGCGACGCAACGTCACCAAAACTAATTACAGCCGCCCTCCACAACGCCATGCGAACATTGGAATGGGATAATATGGGAATGGAAATCGATGGTCGGCAGTTACATCATTTTCGCTTTGTTGATGGCATCGTCCTTATAACACAAAACATTAGCCAAGCGGAACGCATGTTTGCCGACTTTGATAAAGCCTGTGGAAAGATTGGTCTTCGGCTAAATCTCAGAACAACGATGTTCATGAAGAATCGATTGGTTTCGTTTGCCCCAATCACGTTCACCGGAATGAATATCTCCAAATGCCAATTGTTGGTCTACCTGCAGCACGTTTGACATCCAGAGAAATCCAGGAACTAACGGCTCTTGTCCATCGGTTATCATTCACACGCGTTGCGTGTCGGGCCCACCTTGTCTTCGACTGCTTGGCGTATAGAACTGCATCTTTGATTTTCGATCGTTGACACAGGTCGGAGCTTCGGATCCCATCCCTGTCTTCGGCTAAATCTCAGAACAACGATGTTCATGAAGAATCGATTGGTTTCGTTTGCCCCAATCACGTTCACCGGAATGAATATCTCCAAATGCCAATTGTTGGTCTACCTGCAGCACGTTTGACATCCCGAGAAATCCAGGAACTAACGGCTCTTGTCCATCGGTTATCATTCATACGCATTGCGTGTCGGGCCCACCTTGTCTTCGACTGCTTGGCGTATAGAACGGCATCTTTGATTTTCGATCGTTGACGCAGGTCGGAGCTTCGGATCCCATCCCTCACTTGTGTGAAACGGGATACTCCTAGCATCATCCTTTCGACTGTGCGTTCGATAACGCTGAGTGGTCTTTTATCTTGCTTACGAAGTGACCAGGTTTCTGACGCAACCGTTAGTGCAGGAAGAACCGTTCAGTCGAAAAGGTGGGCACGGAGTCGGGTGTTCTTTGTTCTCTTCACTACATCCTCGATGCTCTTAAAAGCTCCCCAAGCCGCCCGTTTCCTTTTGCTCAGCTCCGGAGAAAACTCTTTCATGACATTGATTTCCCGACCTAGATAGACATAACTGGAGCATTCGGAGAGATTCGTTCCGTTGAACGTGAAGGGGGAAACGAAGCCAATCCGCGTTCTTCATAAACATCGTTTTCGTAAGATTTAGTCGAAGACCAATCTTTCCACAAGCACTATCAAACTCCGCAAGCATACGTTCCGCGTGGGTAATATCTGGGTTATAAGGGCGTTGTCATGAGAAAATCGATGGCGATGTAATTGCCGACCACCGATTTTCATTCCAATAATATTCTATTCCAATGTTCGCATGGCGTTACGGAGAGTAGCGAAAAATATTTTTGGCGAGATTGCATCGCCTTGCCTAACTCCTCTTTTGACGTCAACGTTAATATCGTTGTAGAATGGCGAAAATTTGGGTGCGAAATTTTTGTACAGCTCACAAAGAATCTTTATGTACTGAGTAGGGATTCCTTGATTACCAAGGGCTTGCATGGGTGCTTTTCTCTCAAATGAATAAAAGATCTTCTGTAAATCGATGAAGGTGAGACGGAGCGGTCTTTTGTACTTTTGTGGTACATCAATGAGTCTTGTTTTCGTGTGAATGTGGTCCATCGTACTAAATCCTTCTCGAAACCGTGCTTGCTCACATGGCTGTTCCTCATCCAGTGTTGTGCTAAAGTGAAGAAGTTCAATCAGCCGATCATATTCCTCGTCGATGTTGTCGACAACGCCATCTTCCCAACAGCCGACTAATGAGTTCAATAAGTCCCAGTTTGTGGTGGTTCTGGGAATACGGTTTTTGAATTTAGCGGCTTTTTCTCCTTCCCGCGAGAAATAAAATCTAGCACGAAGGAGACGGCGGTCTGATCAAGTGTAGAAGGGACAACAGCGACTTCTGTTAGGCAAAACCTTCTATTTGCTATGATGTGGTCTATTTCGTTATGGTACCCTCCACTGAGAGATTCCCACGTTCAGCGTTGAGGGTGAGGCTTCTGGAATTGCGAGTTACCATGGATGATTTTGGTCGCCATGATAAACTCAAAGAGCCGCTCACCCTGTTCGTTCCATTCTAATCCGTGGGTCCCAATGTGACGTTCCTCAGACGATCTTCTTGGTCCGATCTTGGCATTGAAATCTCCAGTGATGGCCTTGAAGAATGTATGGTTTTCTCTGGAGAACCTCTCCACGTCCACGTAGAACGCTTCGACTTCTGCTTCGTCATAGTTTGATGTTGGCGCGTGAACGACGAAGATTGTCAAAGCCGATGTTGATCAACATCTTTTTAATCGTAGACGTCCGATTCGGGTTGTTCGTTGTTCGAGTGAATGGACATGGACAAACTCGCGTTGACGAGGAAGTCAACGCTGACGAGTCCTCTACTGTCGCATGTTTCCAGGAACAGTTCTGCTCCAATGTCATAGACGCCGTTGAATGGGTGGGATCGTCTCGTCTTGGCCAGGCCAATGACGTTGTACCTTACCATTCTTGCTTGCATGAGCAAGTCTTCTGTCGAGGACTCGGATGCAACTGTACGTGCATTGTAGGTACAGATCGTCACCATAGTTCTTCATGATCCAGGCAGATTCCATTAGCCCTGAGATTTTAGCAGCCTATCCGTACTCGTCCTACCCAACTCTGCGAAATTGGGGGCTATTTCGGGGTCAAGAGAATGAGGCCCGCTTTTTTTTTAAAACTGTGTTTAGCATTTCAATACCTACGTATAGCTTGCTGGGCTCTGAACGTTGAGTTGGGTATACTCACGGAAAGCTTCCCATGCTCTCCCAGAGTGAACAAAGAGCTTATTTGTTGGAGGCTACTCCTAACGGCCTCCCATATACTTCCCTGTTACTTAATTGCAGGGTTTTGGCCGAATTGACTCATAGAATGCAATCCACACAAAGCGAGAACGCACTCACACAAACATGCATAAATACGCCCAGCAAGTACAGAAAATATGTGCCAAATCGGTGCAGCAGGAATAGGGAGTCCATCTTCTGGAACCACTTGCGTCTCAGGGAAGCAAAAGTCGCTTTTAGTTCGCGATTAATCACCTATCTGCCACTTGGGGACGCGCCACGTAGCCTCGCTACTAACCGGCTCGAGATTCCTCATATGAGGGAGATCCGTGGATGCCGTTCTATACGCCAAACAATTGAAGATAAAAGGGCCAGACACGCAATGCGTATGAACGACAACAGATGGACAAGAGATGTTAGTGCCTGAATTTTCCAGGGTGTCAAACGGACTGCAGGAAAACCATCTACTCGATTTTCAGAGTTCTTTACAAAAAGCCTAGAAGAAAGATATGATGCTAAACGAATCTTTGGAGCAATTAGAACGCTCTAGGTTACTCTTGCACGTGACAAGGAAGAGTGGAAGATTGGCATCCGCTTAAGGCACTCCCTAATCAGAGGGACAACAGATGACACAAGTGATAGAGTGCGCGAGGCAACGTGGTGCATCCTCAAGTGGCTGATAGGGAATCGTGGACCTAAAGCGACCTTTGCATCCCTTAGACGAAGTTTGGATCTAGGGGATGTGCTCCCTCTTTTTACTGCGCCATGTTGGCATTACTTTGTGTTTATACGAGGCGCATTCATGCACACGTGCGTGAGTGCGTTCTAGTTTATTCGATTGTGTTCTACGAGTTAATTAGTCTAAAAGTCTGCAATCAGGTGACTGGAAAGTATATGACTCCATGTCCACTCTGGGAGAGATTAGTAAGCTACACGTGAGTATGACCAGCCAAACGCTCAGAACCCATCAAGCTATACATGGGTACAAAAAGCTAAAAACATTAAAAGAAGTGAACTTTGTTTCCCTGACCCCGAAAGAGCCCCAATTTCGCAGCGTTGGGTAGGACGAGTACGGAGAGGCTGCTAAAATCTCAGGGCCAATGGGAGCTGCCTGTCTCACGAAGAACTATGGTGACGATCTGTACCTACAATGCACGTACACCTGCAAACGAGTCCTCGATAGAAGACTTGCCCATGCAAGCAAGAATGATAAGGTACGACGTCATCGGCTTCGCCAAGACGAGACCATGCCACCCATTCAACGCCGTCTATGACACTGAAGAACTACTCCTCGGTACATGTGACAGTTGATGTGTAGGTGTCGGCGTTCTCATCGACACAAATTTGTCCAACGCGTCCATGAACATCGATTCATTCGAATAACTAACAACCCGAACTCGACGCTTACGATTGTAGAATGTGGATCAATACCGGCTTTGGCAACCTTCGTGTTTACAGCCCGACATCAAAGAATGACGAAAAAAGAAGTCGAAGGATTCTATATGGATTTGGAGAGGTCCTACAGAGAAGGGCATGCGTTCTTCACGGATATCGTTGTAGATTTTAACGCTAAGATTGGACAAAGAAGAACTTCTGAATAAGGTTACATTGGTATTGGGACCCACCGGTTCGAATGGAAAGAACAGGTGAGCGGATGGCCGAGTTTACTATGATTATCAACACCATCAATGGTAGCACCAAATTCCAGAAGCCTCACCTTCAACTCTGGACGTGAGAGTCTCCCAATTGAGAGTACCAGAACAAAGCAGACCAAATCATAGTAAACCGAAGGTTTTGCCCTCTCGATGTTGTTGTTGTCCCAAAAATCTTCATGGAATCAGGCCATCGCCTCCTTCATGCGAGATTCTATTTCTCGCAGAAAAGACAAAAAGCCGTTATTTTCAAGAAACGAAGTCCGAAACCCAGTACAAACTGAAATTTACTTGATTTATTAATAGGCTTTTGGGAAGATGCCGTTGTCGATAACACAGACGAAGAATACGATCAGATCATTCAATATGTTCACGTTAGCACTATGAAAGCTGAGAGTTCGAAAGTGACCAAGAGAAGTGTGTCTCCAGAAGCCCTCGAGCTGATACGCCAACGTGGAATCGCACGAACTGCAGACAAGCGCGAGCTAATGTCCGAAATGCAAAACAATGCAGACAAGCGATGAAAGAAAATCTTAAAGAGAGAAGAGCAGCAGTAATGGTCGAAGGTGCAGAGGCTAGGAAAAGCATTCGCAAAGCCCTCCGAAGCACTCCGACGCCCAGACGAAACAGCTACAGCGTCCAGAAAGGCAATGGAGAAAATCATTCACGAGTACTACCCAGATCCCTTCGATAGCCACGTCTACCTTCCGTCGTATGAAATAAAGGAGGATGGATATGTTGCACCACCGGTTCTCCTTTCCGAAATCCGACATGCCATTTCGTCGGTGGAAAATCGAACAGCACCAGGTTCGCACAGGATAAGATCAGAACATCTGAAGAACCTTTCGCCAGTCCTCGTAAACACACTGGCTCGGCTCTTGACACGTTACCTGTCTGAATGCAATGTCCCTACTCAGTGGAAGACCAGCAAGATCGTGTTGTTGCTCAAGAAGGGCGACCTACACGATATAGACAACTATCGCAC
The DNA here is from genome assembly GCA_009735665.1 of Angiostrongylus cantonensis. Classification (NCBI taxonomy): domain Eukaryota; kingdom Metazoa; phylum Nematoda; class Chromadorea; order Rhabditida; family Metastrongylidae; genus Angiostrongylus; species Angiostrongylus cantonensis. The sequence goes on from MQTX01000068.1 coordinate 72,782, forward strand.
GATCTGCTTGTTGTCTGTCATCTACAAACCTTTCGCTAGAGTCAACCCAAACAAGGATCTGTTTGGTTATGGAGGTGTTTGGCCGAATAGATTGCTATCAATTTGACCTTCCCAGGCTATGAGGAGGGTGAAATATGCCGAAACATCATCTTATTCGTAAATGAAGAATAAAAATGACACCTCGCGCTTGCTCAACAATAATACGAAGAATTACTAATCAGATAGAACACTGGGTGAAGGACTGCCATGTGAGCAAGCAGGGTTTCGAAAAGGATTTAGTACAATGGACCACATCCGCACGATAACAAAGGTCATTGAAGTATCGCGAAAGTACAAAAGACCGCTCTGTCTCACTTTCATCGATTTACGGAAGGCCTTTGATTCAGTTAAGAGAAAAGGAGCCATGGAAGCCCTTGGTAATCAAAAAGTCCCTACTCAGTACATAAAGATTCTTCGTGAGCTGTTCAAAAAATTAACAACCAAAATTTCACCATTCCGCAACGATATTAACGTTGACGTCAAAAGAGGAGTTAGGCAAGGCGATACAATCTCGCCAAAATTATTTTGCGCCACTCTCCAGAATGTCATGCGAGCATTGGAATGGGATAATATGGGAGTGAAAATCGATGGTCGGCAGATACATCACCTTCGCTTTGCTGATGATATCGTTCTTATAACACCAGACATTAGCCAAGCGGAACGTACGCTTGCCGCCTTTGGTAATGCGTGTGGAAAGATTGGTCTTCGACTAAATCTGAAGAAAACGATGTTCAAGAATAACGGATTGGTTTCGTTTGCCCCATTCACGCTCAACGGAACGAATATTTCCGCATGCTCCAGTTATGTCTATCTAGGTCGGGAATTCAATATGATGAACGACTTAGCTCCAGAGCTGAGCAGAAGAAAACGAGCGGCTTGGGAAGCTGTCAAGAGAAACGAGGATGTAGGAGAGAACAAAAGGCACCCGACTTCGTGGTCACGTTTTCGATTCCACGATAGTTTCGGCCTTAACGTATGCTTCACACACCTGGCGGCTGCGCCAGCAGGAAGGAAGACCACTCAGCGTTGTTGAACGAGAAGTCGAAAGGACGATGCTAGAAGCACCCCGTTTCGCACAATTAAGGGAAGGGATGAACACTGAATGAAGGACAGCCATATGAACAAGCAGGACTTCGAATAGGATTCAGTTCGATGGACCACGTTCACAAAGCAAGACTCACTGGAATACAAGAGAACACTCTTTCATACTTTCATCGATTTTTGGAAACTTTTTCACTTTATTCGGATAGAAGCAGTCATAGAAACCCTGGATAGCCAGGATGTCTCCGTTCAGGATATAGCTATTAGTCGTGAGCTACATGAAAATTTCACAACCGAGATATCACCTTTCATTAACGATATTATCTCTCTCACGTCAATCGACACCTACAGGTGTCATAATGGTACTGAGGGAATGGTTTGTAAGACCCGTAAAAGTTTCGTTTTCTTTTGTGTGGCTTATTGTAACATATAGAACTATTTTTTTATACTTTTGCTACATCTTATAGAAAACAGATCTCATATTGGGTGTTGTTCGGGTAAAGCTCCACTCTAAATTTAGAAAGATAAAGTGTTTTCGATAATCCTTTCTTGCTCACGGCCCACAAGGTCATCTAATTATCGGAAAATTACTGTTTATTCTCAAAAAACCAGGAAGTTCGTAGACGCTGAAAATTAGCCACCGTCGAGAGATTGGTAACATTGATGTCAAAAGAAGGGTTACGCCAGTCGATACCATCTCGTAAAAATTATTCACCGCTACCATCGATAACGTCATGCGAACATTAGAATGGGACAACATGGGAAGTAAAAATCGATTGTCGACAATTACACCATTTTCGATTTAATGATGACGTAGTACTTTCAACCAATGCATTGGCCAGGCGGAACGAGTGCTTACCAACTTTGATAACGTCTTGGGAAGAATTGGTCTTCGACTAGATCGTGTAAGAACGATGTTCAACAGGCTAGGTTTGTATGCTCCATTCACATTTAGCGGAATGAATACCTCCGAGTGCTTCAGCTGCCCCTATCTTAGTCGAGTAGCCAAAATGATGAGCGACTTAGTTCCATAGTTGAGAAGGAACAAACGAGCAGCATGGGGACCTTCCAAGAGCACTGAAGACGTAGTAAGGAGTACAGCAAACAACTGACTCAGCGTTAGCTTTTTTGACTCCACACACCACACTGACTTTTTGACATTGTCCATGTCTTTATACAATCGCCAGAAACCTGGTCGCCGAAAAGTCACTAAGAGTTATGGAACGCGCAGTTGAAATAACGATGCTAGGACTATATCGTATCTCGCAAATGAGAGATGGAATCCGAAGCTCCCACCTACATCAAAAAATGCATGTCCGCTTTTCCTACGTTCTCTATTCTGTAAGTTCATTACTAGAGCTCTCTTCCTTTCGGTAAACTTAACGAGAAACTCTATGGGACGTGATTCGTTACCGTCGAGTAGGAGAGCAATTCACCATTAGATCTTATGGTAACTACTGAAAATATGAGCCAATATTTTTTAGTTTTGCATTAACACAAGCCACATATTGAGCTGGTGATGCTGAGAGTATCGAGTATTGTGAAAGTGAGAGAAGTCTGAAACACGGATTTAAATCGACAATCATAATTGGAGATGCTGTTGGAAACGCCATGGCTCTGAAATTTAAGGTTGATTTAAGTGGTTACAAAGTAACTAAGCGCTGAACAATTTTCCAGCAACCCCTTCCTATTCAGTGAGTGTTGACCTTCTGGATAAACAATATTTCCAACAACTGTAATTTTAGTTCAACCTTTTAATATTACAGAGTATTGCACTTGTGAGGTCAAGGCCAATTTCTGGGATATGTCACCAACACATTACCGTCCTTGTTAGTTTTTCGGCAATATTTTCAAAATACTGAAGACTTTGAGCCTTTTCCAAAGTGCTCTAAAATTTTAATTAGGCAATTTTTAATTGATTACGCACACCGAGGTTCAAGGAAAGTCGGTTTCGAAGTATTACTACGCTTTGTGCTAGCTGACAATAACACCGACTTCCGCAGGTTTGACTGTCCGGCAAAACAAGTTACTATCACACTATCACCGGACAATCACAGCTATCCGCCATCAGCCAGCAACCTGCATAAAAGAGCATCACCGAGTATGCCTCCTTCGAGGAGATGGCCCGCTGAGGAAGACCTGATTCGACATGATGGCGAAGTTGCCACATCGAGACGAAAAACAAGCGTGCACCATCGAATTGGAACAACAGCTCTGAAGAAGACGAAGACGCCAAAACGTTAGCCGAAAATAAATATAGTTATCTACCTCGTGTAAGCTCATCAAAGAAGAATTGGAACAACAGCTCTGAAGAAGACGAAGACGCCAAAACGTTAGCCGAAAATAAATATAGTTATCTACCTCGTGTAAGCTCATCAAAGAATAAATATTGATTAGGCACACCGAGGTTCAAGGAAAGTCAGTTTCGAAGTATTATTAAAATTTTAAATTCGACTTTACTCAACTTTTTAATTTTTTCGCAATTTTTTCGTTTTTTTAAGGTTAGAATAAAGAAAAAAAAAGGAGGTGACTGTCCGGCAAAACAAGTTACTATCACACTATCACCGGACAATCACAGCTATCCGCCATCAGCCAGCAACCTGCATAAAAGAGCATCACCGAGTATGCCTCCTTCGAGGAGATGGCCCGCTGAGGAAGACCTGATTCGACATGATGGCGAAGTTGCCACATCGAGACGAAAAACAAGCGTGCACCATCGAATTGGAACAACAGCTCTGAAGAAGACGAAGACGCCAAAACGTTAGCCGAAAATAAATATAGTTATCTACCTCGTGTAAGCTCATCAAAGAATAAACATTGATTAGGCACACCGAGGTTCAAGGAAAGTCAGTTTCGAAGTATTATTAAAATTTTAAATTCGACTTTACTCAACTTTTTAATTTTTTCGCAATTTTTTCGTTTTTTTAAGGTTAGAATAAAGAAAAAAAAAGGAGGGTAAAACTAAATGAGAAGAGAAGTGAATTCCTTGGCCTTTTTGCGGCCGCATGCTGTGACAACAATGCGTACGCAATAGGTGCGGGTTTGTGGGACGAGTACATAGCCGTTCTATTTCCAACTTGTCCCTGTATGAATTGAGCTTAGTGAAAAAAAGTGTGCGTAGTCCTATGAGCTTCGGCGTAATGGCGAAAAGGTTAAAATTTAAACACAAGCAGCACAGTAGCTACACTCACGGACGTCATTTCGTCCTGCTGGATGAAAATCTTGCTTGCCAAACCTCCTTTTTCTGAATACAAGCCTTTTTTACATGATCCACCATCAGTTGTTACACGGATCCTAGCTCTTCCTTCTTTCAACTGGCTTGTCCGCATCAATCATCCATGAAAGTTTTCAGATTTGCGTGTATGTTCGGCTATTTGTTGAGGACTCTTGATTACCTTATAGATGTTCTTGCACCAGGACGTTCCTACGAGTAGAGTGAGTGAGAATGTCCCAAACAAGTCTGGTACCAGTTTTCCGACGACGGGACGCTCGATGTACCTGAAGCAAGGTCCCAGAACCGGCGTCCTGCGCGTAATGCTTGCAAATTTCGATGCTCGTATACGACTCTGCACGGAAAATATGACGCGCTTTCGGAGTTCAGAAAATCCAAATCTTTTCGTAATAAGACAAGAAAAGTTCTTTTTTGTGGACAAAGATCTGTGGGTTCCAACTGTGTTACTTCAATTAACAAGGATGAAATATGGAATTCCTTAAGATATTCAGGACAGCAACACTGAGAATTCTCGAGAATTTAACGCAAAGTGGTTTAATATCGCATCGAATATGTAGTTCTAGTTAATCTCAAATGCCTGAAAGCCTCGGAAAGCAATGAATAAAAAATGGGTTGCATGGCAAACAATTAATATTACGGCATCTATGAAGTTGACACTGATAACAGCGTTTGAAATGCTATAGAGTCGAACTGGACGGAACATGCTATACGGAGCTTGATCCGTCTGAGATACAGAGAACGACTTCAAATAGCCCTAAGCTATTCCAGGAATTATAGCTCTGCATACTTTAATAAAGTGGATTTGGACTTTCTAGGATGCACTGCCACGGATCTCCCTCACATCAGGGATCTCGAGCCGATTAGTCGCGAGGTTACATGGCGAGACCCCAGGTGGAGGATAGGGGGTTGATCGCGGACCAAAAGCAACCTTTGCTTCCCTGAGACGCAGCTGGATCCAGGGAATGGACTCCCTGTTTCTGCTGCGCCGATTTGGCACATACTTTCTGCATTTGCTAGGAGTATTCATGCATGCGTGTGTGAGTGCGATCTCGCTTTATGCGGATTGTTTTCCACGAGTCAATTTGGTCAAAAGCCTGCGCCATCAAGTGACTGGGAAGTATATGGGAGGCGGTTAGGAGTCCAACAAATAAGCTTAATGTCCACTCTGGGAAAGCTTGACAAGCTACCGGTGAGTATAGCCAGCCCCACGTTCAGAGCACAGCAAGCTATACGTGGGTATCAAAAAAGCCAAAAAAAGTAAAAGAAACGGGCCTCATTCCCCTGACCCCGAAACAGCCCCATTTTGCCAGCGTTGGGTAGAACGAGTTCGGAGAGGCTGCTAAAATCTCAGGGCCAGTGGAAGCTGCCTGGATCAAGAACTATGGTGACGATCTGTACCTACAAAAAAATGTGGACCAACACCGGCTTTGACAATCTTCGTCGTTTACGCGCCAACATCAAACTATAACGAAGGAGAAGTCGAAGCGTTCTATATGGACTTGGAGAGGTTCCACAGAGAAGACCATACATTCCTCAAGGTTTCATCATTAGAGACTTCAACGCGAAGATCGGACCAAGAAGATCGTCTGAGGAACGTCACATTGAGACCCACGGATTAGAATGGAACGAACAGGGTGAGCGGTTCTCTGAGTTTATCATGGCGACCAAGACCATCCATGGTAACTCGCAATTCCAGAAGCCTCACCATCAACGCTGGACGTGGAAATCTCCCAGTGGAGATTACCAAAACGAAATAGACCACATCATAGTAAATAGAAAGTTTTGCCTAACGTCTATCTAGGTCGGGAAATTAATATGATGAACGACTTAGCTCCAGAGCTGAGCAGAAGGAAACGAGCAGCTTGGAGGCTATCAAGAGCATCAAGAAAGTAGTGATAAGAACAAGGAACACCCGACTCCGTGCCCACCTTTTCGGCTCAACGGTTCTTCCGTGAACTAACGTCCGAGCTTCCGAAGCAATGCAGACAGGCGATAAAAGAAGATCTTAAAGAGAGAACAGCATCAAAGATGCCGTTCTATACGCCAAACAGTCGAAGATAAGATGGGCCGGACACATAATGCGTATGAATGATAACCGATGGGCAAAAGCTGTTAGTAACTGGATTCCTTTGGATGTACGTACTGCAGGAAGACGACCGACCCGATGGTCAAAGTTCTTCACGAAAAGCCTAAAAGAAAGATATGCCTTAGGAACCCAAAAGACCGACTTTCTATAAATCTCGGCATCTTATAAACTGATCATCTTTAGCTGATGCGAGATTGGTATAGGTCTTCGTTGTCGTTGTTGTTTTTGTTGGTGTTGCTGGTCGATAGCTGACGTTTAGGCGATTTCGCCTTCCTCAGAGTATGGACGTATTTTATATTAGAATACTTTAATTAATCGGTAGAAAAAAGGCTAAAGTACTAATGAAGATGAAAATTCTTAAATAGATGGTGGGTTATGGTGCTACGGCCAAATGTAGGTCTATACCATATTGAACAGAAAGGCTACTGTGCCGTTACGAGTGGGACTGGCTCACGCATACTTCACGTGGGTCGCGAGCAAGACACACACCGGGGTCAAAATATCATTTTGAAATAAGGCGCCAGGTAACGCGTGATAGTGTGAGGCACTCGTCTTTCCGGTTCATCTCTGGATTTTTGAAATTTATCAAAAACGCCTAAAGAGTTTTGCGTGCTGATGTTTTCGATTCCTGCGCTAGGATCCGCACAGTCACTTCAAAATCATCGCCGCTGTGCTCTTGTGCCCTATGCGTACCTAGAGGAGTGTTTTGATGTATTTTATCTTTCCCGTCTAGGTGTTCTTTTATGCGGACACAAATTGGTCTACCCGTTTCCCCAATGTAAGATCATACGGTTTTCTGAGCTGCACAAACGATCATAGAGTCGGTTGCGAACTAACTGACAGCGTAGGGTATTGGGAAGGATGTCAAACCCGGAAAAACGAATACCTCACTATCACACGTGACCTGGTGCCCTATTTCAAAATAATATTTTGACCCCGGGGTGTGTCTTGCTAGCGATCGCACGTGAACAACGCGTGGGCCAGTCCCACTTGTAACAGCACGGTGAGTAGCCTTTTTGTTCAATATGGTATAGACCTACATTTGGCCGTAGCACCATAACCCACCATCTATTTAAAAATTTTCATCTACATTAGTACTTTAGCCTTTTTTCTACCGAATAATTAAAGTATTCTAATACAAAATACGTCCAGACTCTGAGGAAGGCGAAATCGCGGAGACGTCAGCCATCGACCAACAACACCAACAAAAAACAACAACGACAACGAGGACAAAGACCTATACCAACCTCGCATCAGCTAAAGAAGATCAGTTTATAAGATGTCGAGGTTTATAGAAAGTCGGTCTTTTGGGTTATATGATAGCCCTTCTCAACGGTTCACCGCCTCATCGTGGCTGGAATGTGCTCCCAGGTGTCGGACTGCGATGTACAGTGGGGGTTCCTCCCTCCCCCTGGCAAGGTCTCCCAAGCTGAGAAGTCCGGCGTTTCCATTAGGAAGACCAGGTAACAGTAAACCGATACCAGGATTCACCACCGTCCTGGTACCAAACTAGTTGCATAATGCCAAATCTCCCTCTGACCCATAAGGGGCAAGCAGCGACTGCCTGTGCTGATGACGACCTGGGGCAGACTTTGGCCAGGCTGACCTCGGGGTTCCAGGAAAACACAATGGTTTAACCAGCAAAACTCCGAAAAATGGAGAACATGCTGGGTCCCGCATAACCAGTGAGGACGTACCGTCAAAGTATCTACGTAAGTATCGTTGCTATATGACATTTTAAACTTATTTCTTTCCCAGTAATGTAACGTTCACCCTGAAAGCATTCGATCCATGTCGTTCTTCCTCATGAGTTCAAACTTTCAAATGCAGCAACAAATGAATTCGAAACGTTACCAAGTCATGAGAACAAAGAATCGCTTCAAAACGCATGTTCTTTTTCGTTACAGAATTTCCCATAAAAAATGAGAAGAATATCGTCAATGGACACCCATCGGCAAGTGACAAAGACCGCTAGAAGGCAGTAACCGAAGCTTCCCATTTAAAAACAGGTCGGAACATTGCAAAACAACAAAGCACTAACAAATCCAAAGTCGCGCTTAAATCAGAAAACAACAGAAAGATGAGAAAGTAGGAAAGAACAGTTAATATGACTCGTGAGACCACCAGAAAAGGTCCTATGCGAAAACCAAAGAGGATCGGCACAGTGATTGAATCGAGATGAAGCTCAATAGCACTTTACAAATCTGATCTGCATCTTACCTCCCAACGGTTTACCGCCTCATCGTGTCTGGGAGGTGTTCCTGGTTGTTGGACTGCGATATACAGCGGGAGATTCGTCCCCCGGCAGGGTCTCCAAAGCTGAGAAGGAGGCTGGCGTTCCCATCAGAATGCTTAGCTGAAGTAAACCAATACCAGGATCCACCACCGTCCTGGTACCAAAGTCGCATGATGGCAAATCTCCCTCTGATCAACAAGAGCTGCGACTACCTGTGGTGGTGACGACCTGGGCAGACCTTGGCCAGGCTAACCTCGTGATTCCAGGGGACCACAATGACTTAACTAGCAAATCTCCGAAAAATGGTGATTATGCTGGGACGCGCACAACCAGTGAGGACGGGTCGTTCAAGTTTTAAGTAAGTAAGTAATCTGCACCATAAAATGGTTGCGGTGTCACTGCTAGGTTGTTTGTAGACAAATTACCCAAGTAAAGCATCCAAAGCCATGGAGTAGCGACCACAACGGAAAAGTACTGTCACGAAAATAGCGAAATCACCAGAATTGCAGCGCATGTATCCAGCGCTGGTCACTAGGAAACTCCCACTGCATTTAGAAGACATGTTTGAACTGATGTTTCACAGCAAACACTGCTGAAGTAAACCGAATTGGTCCCACCCACGACATTCAACTTCTTCCTGCTGAAAATCGACCAATATTTCCTTGTGGCCCGGAGTTTTGCAAACATCTCAGCATCATTATTGGCTTATTTCACATCACAAACTGCCAAGAAAAAAGAATAGGAAACCACTCATACCTGTAAAACAACAGAGTGAAGTCTCTTCCAGAATTATGTCCTGCTCATAATCCCTAAAGTACTCTAGTTATTGGAAGATTATTGTTTACTTTCAAAAAAAAAAAAATCAGGAGGCCCACTGTCGACGAGAAATTTCTGGCACTCCATTCGGAGGGTCGGACGGCGACATTAAACTGCGCCGTTCTGTTAAGGATTAAGTTGCAGAACTCCTCACAAGTTCGAATCAAATATCCCTTTTTTTTTAAAAAAAATAAAGGCGTGATTTAGGCTTCAGCCTCAGCTTAACTGGGTTCAATGCCGATTTATACTTTCCAGATCAGTCCCGTTCACGGCTGACTGCTGATGGCATCGCTAGGGTAAAAACGAACAAAAACAACAAAAAACAAAAAAAAACTGGCGGAAAGGCTAGGCAAGGGGTTCAGTGGTGCAGTAGGCAACACGTGAGCCACCGGAAAGGGTAGCCAGGAATTCGTTACCCAGGTGACTCCCCTCACTATTGCTCATATCTCAGCATTTTGTTGTTGCACTTTTTTTAAATTCGAACCAGATGTGAAATTTTGTACAACAAGACACCAAATAACGGCGCTGCGTGCCTGCGGCGCGGTCGTCAGTGATGCGTTGCCGCCTTCGTAGTCACATCGATGCCGCTTGACGTGCGTTTCTCCTTTCATCTCAACATGTTTAGATTGTCATTGCGTTCCTCCTTTCATCCCTAAATGCCTAGATTGTCATCGTGTTCCTCCTTTCATCCCTAAATGCTTAGATTGTCATCGCGTTCCTCTCATCCCAAAATGCTTAGATTGTGATTGCCTTAGCCTTTTTAGCAAATATGGTTTTGCAAGTGCCAGGTGTTTTCGGCGTAAATTAATTCCTTCGTAGGCGTATTTTAGAAAACTTCCTATATACAAAGTTTCCTGCGGTTTTTGGTGTGGTGGAAAATTGCTGGATTATTAGGTATCCGTTCGACTTAAGGTGTAGCTATTGCTGTTTAGTATTACTACTGTTGGTATGTAGAACGTTTTCTCGGAATGCGCCATCATTGAATGTGGTTGCACTACTTGTTTCCATATGAGGATAGAAATCGATTCACTCACTGTCGAACTGCCTTTCTAAGAACACCTGGTCGTTAAGGTCATTAGTGTACCTGTGCGAGACTTACGATTCTCTTAAACAATTCACCATATTTCCAATGCGGTTGCGGAGTAAAAGTAATGTATTTGGGACAAAGTGTGTTATGCAAGGTGGGGAAAGAATGTTTTTCCACAGGAAATCATACCGGCCACTAACATTCATGTCTTGTGATCTAAAGTGGCGCAGTGGTCGGAGGCATATTGCGACACATACGTGGAGTCGATCCTCGCACCTATGGCCCACCCTGCCTTCCATCCCTCTGAAGCAAATTGGTACCAGACTTGTCTGGGAGGATAGCAGCACTGACTGTATACATCGATAGGCCACGAAAATGGTATGATATACATTGGATCACCTCCAAGCGATGGTTAATGAAGTCAAATGTATGGCGCATCCTTCGGGGATTGATCAATGCCGAGAGTTTTATGCTTTATCTTTTTTGATGTGAAACTAATCGATAAAGATCTGTGAGTCCGCAATGTTTTATTGATTCCTTTCCGATATATATATTTGGCGATGATCATGTCATGCAGAATATTTTGGCGCTTCTAAGGAAGGTTTTTTTTCATTGGAGAGTTTGTTTCTTCCAAAGAAGAGAAAGTTTAAGGAGCTTTCGGTTTAGAGTTATTTAGACCTGAAGAATGCTCATTCCACTTTGTATTTCGTGTATTTTGTCAAGGCCTCGTTGTAGAAATCTAGAGCTAGAAGGATTATTAATGTTACTACATAGTATACAAGGTCTGTTTCAGTAATGGCTGAAGTTGCAACTGAACAAGCACCGGCTGCGGTGAGATTTTGTCTGTTCTTTTATAGATTTGACATTCATAAATCTGCCACAGTTTGACCAATATCTATACTTTTTTCTTCCATAAAAACAAATATATAACTTCAAATTTTTAGCGAGCAGATGTTCACTTGCTTGACACTATAGGAATTTCTGCAGTTTTGTGTGGTTTCATCTAATCTCGTATAAAATTCTCTTTTGAAAGAATATCACAATTTTCTCAGGGTGAGATCCCTGCTGTTCCGGCTGAGTCTGCGCCAGCACAAGTTGAGAGTATGGAAACCGGTGAAGTTCCACCTCAAACGGGAACTACAACTGCAGAGGTATCAGTATGAAGTTAAAAGTTAAAGGAATTTGTAAACATTTGATTCGAACGAATAAAATCTGTTGGTTTTCATTTTTCATCAAAAACCAGGTGTTCTTCAGTAAGTGTTTTTTTATTTTTGTTCGTACATTCTGTCGAAAATTCCCTCTAAAATCGCGCTTCCGTACTACTGGGGTAAGATGTTCATTGTTGCATAGAGAGGACCTTTTCAGATTTCTTAGTATAAATATACATGTTAATCTGAACGCCTGAGAAGTATGTGTAACCATTCCGAATGAGGATATGAAGTTTTTGTGCGAAAGTGAGAATGTTGAACAGTGTAAAGTTAGATAACGACACCATCGACCTGTTGTAGCCTTTGATTTTGCAAACCTTTTTCCATGTTTAAAAATTTCTGGGCAAAGTTTTTTCTTATTTATTTCATATACCCATCTTCACGTTTACTGTGCGGACCCCAACACGGATCAACTTATCGCATTCCGTTCGTTACCTCGCATCCGTTATCCACGAAGATCTTCAAACTTTTACGTTTCGCTTCGGCTGCTGCTTGAGGATTCCCAGAGATTTCTTCAGTATGATGGAATGCTGGTCAAGTTGATTCTCCGTGGAGTGCTGAGATAGCCTGGCTGCAGCGTTGCAAATTATAGTGCAGAGTTTTTTCCCGGACAAGTGCGACATCAATTTCCCTACCCCCATGGATAAGAGACTTAGTTAGCTCGAAGTGGAATCGAATTAGCACCGTGCTTGTGATGACCAAAAGCACTAGTACTGTGCTACCCGCCCATTAAGCGAACTTTGACTTTCTGAAAGGCTTGTAGTTTATTCATCATATGTATTTAAAAAGTAGTTGAAATGTATAGGCTCATACTTGTTCATTACGAATTTTCTAACGATGTAAAAACGGTCAGTAGAAGATGAAGCTGAATGGAAAACCACATGATTAGAGCTTTCTATCTTCAAAATTTACTGAGTTCATTCAGCAGTGGTTCAGAAATTGATGTTCGTAGCCCATCCAAATTATCTTGTTGAACTGGAGAGAAAGTCGATCGAGGAAAGGTCACACCTTAACGAAGATTCCGAGGAGCTATCCGTTGGACCTAGAACATTTTCGTCTTTCTTGTATAGATTAGTGGAAAATATTGCTCCTGGGTGTATACTTCTTATCTGTTACTTGTACTTAAACAAGGTGCGCTTGTTTGTATTAATAGATTCTGATAGAGTATTCACCACATTGGATGCGGTCAATCGGTCAAAGTCATTTCAATGTATCTGTTTCAGTGTATTCGGTCAGTTAGAACTGTTCAGGAAAATACTACTGCTCCAGCTGCAACGCCAGCAGCTCCTACCTCTGCCGCACAACCCGTGACCCAAGCTTCTGGTACTACCACTGCTCCCCAAGGCACTACTGCTGCAGCTCCTCCTAGATCGGCACCTTCTATTCCAACCAGGCAATATCTCGATCAGACTGTGGTGCCAATTCTTCTACAGGTGAGTGGAAAGAAAATTCGGACTATGTACATTGAACATGCTTCTCTTTCGTGCACTTCACATTGATTATTCAAGCATTTTAGAATGTTGACGTCGATAAAACTTTTATTATGATTGCAATACTTAATTGAATAATTCGATCGCCCTTACTCACTGATTGTGCGGTCCCCGGCATAGTCTCCAGTTTTGGAGTTTTCGGAGTTTTGCTGGTCTAGCCAGAGTCCTCCCCAGAGTCCCGAGGTTAATCCAGCCAGTCTGCTTCAGTTCGTCACCATCACAGACAGTCGCCGCCCTTGTGGAGCAGAAGGAGGCTAACGATCATGTGACTAGTTGGATACCAAGGCGGTGGCAGATCCCGGTATTGGTTTAGTCTTAGCTGGGCTTCCTGGTGGAAACTCTGGACTTGCTGATCATTGAAGATCCTGCAGGGGTATGAATCAACCGCTGTACATCGCAGCCCGACACGCAAGAAGACCTCGCAGCCACATTGAGGAGGTAAACCGTTAGGTGGATTACGATTACAGGCAGTAATGGTCGAAAAGTTGTGAAATTTCTAGAAACTGTGAGATGTTTAAAGAAATTGATGTAGTGAGATGTTAAAGATGGATTATTCTCTTTCTTTATGAAAATAAAATAATGGAGGCTTTTAAGGCGTTGGGAGCACTTGCGAAAGAGCGTCCGGAAAGTCCAATCGACTTCTTAATCAACTTCCTTATTAAAGAAAAGGAACGCTACCAGCCGTCGACGGAGAATGTCTCGTAAATCCTCATACACTTCGACTTCCCTACTGTCACGGGATGTATACCTCACGTGGCCTACTGTTAGATCAGTTTTGTTTTGATTTTTATATTATTCGTAACCAAAGTTGGCAACATGAATTTGTGGACGAATAAAGTGCTTAATGTATTTGTACTACCGTTTATCACATAATGTATTGAATTTTTGCTGTCGTGGGCTATATTCTGACCGTGAAAGTTTCTCTGTCATCCGAGCTGGTGTTATTCTGTTTAACATTCAATTAAAATGAAGCTTTGTTATTGCTTTGCTATAGTTTTGAAATACGTATTCATTGAGATTCGTTCATATATCTTCCATTTTTTCCGTAATTTTGTGATTAATATAACCTTACATGGAAACGGAATTGATTTGGTGGTGTTTGGCGGCGTTGTGAGAAGTGGTTTTAATTTATTACAGAAGTTTTTGGCCGCCAGTTCCTTATGTTCTACACTTTCTAAATGCTGGAACAAGTGCTTAGTCTAGTATTGTGTGCGTAAGGGCGTGTGTGGCGCAGTGATCGGAGGCGCTCTGCAATATACATGGAATCGATATCCGCGCTCTTGGTCCACCAAGCCTTCCATCCCTTCGGGGTCAACAAATTGGTACCAGGCTTGCCTGAGGGGATAGCAGCTCTGGCTCATTACATCGGTAGGCCACCACGAGCCATTGTAAAGGTCAGATGTGCATTCAGTCACCTTCCAGTGGTCCTTAATGTTGTCGAATGCATGGTGCACTTCTAGGCGATTGCTGGCCGAGAGCTTTAGCTTTTTTTTTACACTTTTGTTTTTTTTTACTGTGGGCGTTACTTCACTTTGAATTGTTCAATCCATAAACATTTTAGTAAGGTGTCCATATATGGTGTTTTATTGTGGGCATTCCTATACTTTCTGGTTTATGGGGGAGCACGTGCAAATAAAATTGTTACGGATATTTTCTCGTTTTCAGTTGTGATGGTGAAGTTGTTCGTGGGTAATCTCGCAGACACTGTCGACTCGACCAAGCTTAAGCAAGTCTTCCAACAATTCACCAAAGTAACGGAGTGTGATGTTGTTAAGAATTATGCATTTGTGGTAGGTTCCTTACTATATGGGGAAATGCATGTAGAGATATGGATCTCATTTTGCCGCTCCAGTCAAAGGTTTTCGGCTTGTCACTGTAAACTCTTGATGCCCAAGGTCGTTCGTGTGATCACAACTTTGGTTTTTTTTTCTAACACTTTCATTGTTGTGTGGGTCGGGATAGCAGCAGTAAATGTATCCAAATGAAATACTAAAATTTGATTTACAACCATAATGGTGCCGAGATATTTGCAAAACTCCGGACCGCATGTGTTTGCAGTGGAATCGAAAGCGCTATTACCATTTACGGTCACTAACGCGTCTAACTCTTACAATGCTGGTCCTTCGTTTCGCCTTTCTCTGAGCTAGTTTTTCAATCTACCAATGCCAGATTACCTACCAATCCACCAATTTTCAATCTCTGCAAATGTCTCAACATCGTTATAGTCATCATGGTTGGATTTCACATAATACCCTACCGTGAAAAATTGTGATATGCAACAGATAGAAAATTAACTAATATGTGATTTCTTTCCTTTAAGCATATTGAGGACGACGACGTGCAGTCCATAATATCTCGTTTGAATGGCTACACATTGGAGGGAAAAAATATTCATATACAATTGTAATGTTTCCCTTTTATCAGCCAGGCCATTTGTAGGTATCGTGATATTGTCCCATTTTTCAGGTCAACATCAAAGCTACGTTCTCAACCTGGAATGTCTAATCAGTGCTTTCGCTGTGCTTCGACTGATCATAAAACTCCAAATTGTCCAAAAGATCCCAATAATCAGTTGGTCTCAGTTTTAAATTTACGTTCGAAGAATGTCTCGGGTGTTAGAGTTTGTGGTTGTTCGACGTTTTATTCTCCTCTTTTAGCACCTTGTTGTACTGTTATTTTTTTTGAACATGTTGTTGTTCAAAACTTGGTGTTTTTAGAATTACTCAGACCATCAAGATTGACTTAACAGGTGCAGTGAAACGAGCGGCTGGTGCGATGTGAGTAGAGATGTCTATTGAGGGAGTCATTCATGCATTTCTGTTTACTCTAGATATGGATTAAAAGCACTTAAGAAAACTTTTTAAGAGACGGGCCCGATGCAAAAAGATCAGTCCAAATGATCAGTATGGTCGACGAAGAAATACCGCGTCCACCACAGCCGTGAGTGAATTTCACTGCTTGCTTTTCTAGTTTTTAAGGTACTTTTGAGCTCCTTTTTTATCCTATAAATTGTAGTTTTTTTTTTAGCGAATTCCATTTGATTTTTCACCGTGCACTGCTAACCGCCTTTTTACCAAGTTATTTTTATACTATTTTATTCACAGTCGTAGTTATCGTTTGTTTTTTCCACTTTGCAAGTGTGTTTATTGTTGTAGATCATTTTCAGTGAACTACAGCAGTTGTATGAGGAATACAATTTATCTCGTCAACGATACAGCTATTATCGTGAACGCCTACAAAAGGAGATTCATGCCAAACGCAATGGCAGCGTGTCCGGCGGATCAGTCTATGTAACACCGCTTGCGCCAACAATAAGCGCCACATCAACACAGTACTGCTTGTTGCAGCTTTGTTATAATTTTAGATATAAATGACTTTCGAACTTCATTTATTGGGAAAGCGATTATTGTGTCGATAGAAATCACATTAGAAGCATGTTCGCTAACCAAGAAAAATCGGAAAGAAATCGTGCTACTCTAAGGGAAAAATTCTATAAAACCCAGTCGAAGACTGTGTCCCCACCGACCAACTCTCAAGCTTTCTATTCGTATCGTTTCGAGTCGCCCTAGGTTGTCTTCCTTATTTCTGTCGTATTCATTTTCTTCTTCCTTTCCCTCTTTACATCCTTCCTTAACATAAAACCGGTATTTTTTGACTTTACGAGTGACGATCTTCGATAGCTTTCATAGTCGCCACTAATCCACAGTTGTTTTGATTCTAAATCGTTTTCTATGCCGTTTATAATCGTTTGACGATGGAACCGCTGTTATCTCTTGCAAAATCGCTCCGTCGCGTCGCGTGTTCTTCTCGACTTTTGATTTCGTTTACTCTAGAACGTTATGTGAGACAGGAATATGGTAAGGATACTCTGGAATTGTCATTCATTCGTTGTTTTTCATTTTACACATTTCATCGTTATTGCTTTCCTCGATTTATATGGTTTGAGTCGGTGGCAGCACGAATGTGCTGAGGTTGTGTGTATGCGCAAGTGAGTATATGTGTTCTAGTTTCGTTTCTTTTCGGTTCTTCATCGTTTGTTTTTCTTTAACTTCATAGTATGAATTCCAACCATTCTTTCGGCGTTCTACTTTCTGGACAATGTTCAGCATCACCAGTATCTCCTCAAATCATAACCAATACGGTACTGTGGTAACATATTTTGGTGTGGAAGTCAGCATGATGTCGGTCGGTCGGTTGCGGACTAGTTATTTTCCCGTTTGATCCATTTTAATTTCTTATTATTAACAATGCCATCTGCAGACAATTCGAGCGGTTTATGATAATTAAGAACCGTATTATCGTGACCGTTTGGTTCCCAAGAGCGTCGCGTCACTCATCGAAATTACGATTAAATTATCTCCGACTATATTGTATCGAAATTTCGGGGCCATCAGTATTGTGTCGTGGTAAAATTTGCGCTCCAAACTTAGTCTAGGCGTAAGTTATGAAATTTAGACTTTCATCTTCCGCTGTGCCGTACATCGCTCCACAACAGCAAGCGTACACACAACCTGTTGCAGTTGGTGGTAACCATCCATATTCGTTAAAGGCTAGTTTACTTTGCTTCTTTTTCTTTCTTTTTCCTAAAGCGCGAACGTTATAGATGGTCTTTGCCAAGTAGTAGCGTGTTAGTACCATGATTATCAGTGACGCAGTTGTCAGTGCCCTCTGATGGTTTTTTTCTTCACTCATTTTCCAGAAACGGACTATGTTTTTCATGTTAGACAATTTTCAGGCTCCTTATGCAGTGGCTACTCCTCCACAAGTGCAACCGCTTACTAGTGTGCCCCAAATTGGCACCGTTACGGGTCAACAGGGACCATTTATTAATAATCAGCCATCAACTATGTATGCTGCTGTTCCTGCAACTGTTCAACAACAAGGGGTAATTAGTGTTCCACAGCAACAGCCTGCTCCGGTAGGAGTTCAGTATGCTTCGGTGAGTCACCGAAACTGTTAAGATATCGTTGCTTTTAACACAGCGATGTTTAATTTTTTGACGCTCGAGTTACGAGTAATATGTGATCCGGACCAGCCACTCCACCGATGTCAGTGAAGGTCAAACTACTTTTCTCGTTATCACAACTCATTTTGTTACTGACGCGGTGCGAAAACAAGAAATCGTAGCGCTACTTATGTATTTGGTTTATCCGACGTAAACGTACTGTTCTCTCTGTGGCATCTTTACCGAACTAGATAGCCTTGTACACTCGTTAGAAGCAACAACATCTGTACCGGATTGAATAAATTCTTCCGAGAAGGAATTCTTTTAAAATAATTAGGTGCATCAAATAGCTTTCATCGATCGATACTTGACATGGCAACTTTGGTTACTGGATAAGTTATCGCTTGAATACGAAAAATAAAGCAGATTCTATAGAGTAAAGTAAATGGTTGGAAAGAAAATTTGATTCTTACCGGTCATTGTTCCTCTCACTAACTGATATAGTAGATCTACGACATATTAGAGTTCTGGTAAGATGTAATTGTTATAGCAATTTATTTACTGTTCCGTTGTAAGTTCGTGTTATACCTTTTCGCTGTCGACAGCCCAATGTTTAGACCGTCCAGCAGCAGCAATCTACACTTGGTGTTCAATCTTCAGCACCTATGACCACACAGCAATATCTGTAAGACTTTATATTCATGAAATTTAAATGCGGTATCTTCATATGGTTTACCCTTGTTAAGCGCATGTGAGGTTCGTACAAGTTGTCAATGGTGTTATTGTTCGTCGATGGCTGACTTTTGCCGATTTCGCGAAGTCTCATTGGTAACAGCTCAGCTCTGATAAAGGCGAAATCGCCGAAACATCAGTCATCGACCAGCAATAGCAATAACGACAACTTATACCAACCTTGCATCAGATGAATAAGTGCAGTTCATGGGGTTTATAGAAAGTCGGTCTTTCGAGTTATAAAAAGTTGTACCACCGATATCTTCTCATCTTTATCTTATACTGAATTGTCCAAGAATTTTAGGCAAACAGTTGGACTACAAACGCAACAACAACCCACTGCCCAGTTTGCTGTTGGACAAACACAACAAAGTACCCTCAGTGCGTATTCTTGTTCAGTTTTTTACCGTTTAAAGGTTTCCAAGTTCAGCGGTGTAGAAACCTACCCGTTTATCACTAATTTAGGACATAATTGTGCATTTCATTTGTATGAACGTCTCTTTGTTTGATAAAAGGAAGCAAGAAAGTTTTGATGTAAGCGTTCAAAGCTGTATAGTTTTATATAATATTTCAAGTTAAAGAGTCTTTACTATCCCTAAAAATACTTGAAAGAAATTGTTATTGTTGGTTGAGTTTTGTTTTTAGTCCATTGCTATTATAGGTGCTCCTTACGCCGGCGTGAATACTTCCACACCTTGGATTCAGCAGCAGCAGCAACAACAGCCAATGCAACAACCTGTGCTAGGACAATTTCAACGTCAACCTCCATACCAACAATCACAACAACATCAGCAGCAACCTGTTGCTGCACAACAACAGCCTTATCAAAGTGGCGGGCTAGTAAAGCTTAACATCATGTGAAGTCCCTTTATGTCATTCACTGAGCTTATTTACCTGAAAGGAATCCCATTTGTCAGCAATTCGTCCACATGTGATCTGGTGTTGTGTTGAACACATTTGGAAAAGAAAGCATTCTTATGCTACCCTTGTTTAATTCTTTAGCTGAGTTTGCAATAATTTGCAACTTTCTATTACTTGGTTCATTCCTATGTTATGTTTTGATTCATTAATCACACTTAAAAAACCAAAAATCCCTAATCAAGTTGTTAGAGCAATGTGAGCGGTAACAGTTGAAACCGTCGTGCACTGAATAAGTTCCATATCGGAGGCGGTATTTAACAATGCTATGTATAGCTGCATTTCAGTCACTTTTCAATGGACTTGAAAGACTTTTTGTGATCACTCAAGTTAGATCTTTTGAATAATTTATTCTTCCATTTTTATTTCGTTGTTATCTTACGATTTCTTCTATAAACATTCTCAACGTTATTCGAGGCACCGTCATGGCGATAGCTACCCTGCTCATATTTCTTGACGTTATGGACTTCTCTTAAATGCTAAAGCACATATTTACACGCACAGATTTATCATAAGTTTATTACGAAGAATTACTAGTTAACTCAATGGAGGATTTGTACTCTGTATTGGTTTAGGACAGCCAACAATGTTGTCGAGGACTAGCATTGTTCAACGAGGCATTGGATATTGTGGTTAGTTGTGAAAGTTGTGAAGAGAAGAAGTATTGGCTATGGTAGTGATGTGTGTCGAAGGGTTACGATATCTCATTGATAGTGCCTATGAGTGCCTATGAGCACGTACACTGACAATAGGAATGGTTGGGTAGCGGCCTATCGCAGTCAATGACTATTTCCTGCAGAATCCCCGAGGATGGTCGTTGACATGCGCTACGTCTGATTTCATATTTATGGTTACAAAATGTAAACCAACAAGATAATAGCTATGGTTATTAAAGCGACGGCGATTGCGGAAGTACTGAAATGATTTACACTTTTTCTTTTGTCATTCTTTTCTAGGACAAATTTGCTTGTATAAAAAAACAGTCGAAGGAGAAAGACAATAGTGCAAAGGTGGGCGGGGTTTGAAGCGTAGAAATGGGGTGTTGGTGTAACAATGTGACATTACTTGGATACTTGGACGGCCCGTATTCACTGGTTGTGCGGGGCTCAGCGTAGTCTCCGTTGTTCGGAATTTTGTTGGTTTAGCTATTGTGTTTACCTGGAGTCACGAGGTCAGCCTGGCCAAAGTGCGCCAGGTCGTCATCACGACAGGCAGTCGCCGCCCTTGTGGATCAGGGAGATTTGCACCATGCGACTTTGATACCAGGAGGTGGTGGCTCCTGGTATCGGTTTACCCTTAGGTAGGCTTCCTGATGGAAAGACGGGACTCATTCTGAGCTTAGGAGATCCTGGTATTGGTTTACCTTTAGGTAGGCTTCCTGATGGAAAGACGGGACTCATTCTGAGCTTAGGAGATCCTGTCCAAGAGCTTGAACCCACCGATGTACATCGCAGCCCAACACTCAGGAACACCTCATGGCCATAATGAGACGCTAAACCGTTAGGACGACTTGTGACATTTCAGTGATAAATATCTGACGGTGTTTGTATAATTAAAGAGTAAGATAAGTAGTAGGAAAGCAAGATGTGAGAAGTATTCATGTTTGCTAAAAAGGCAATGATGTTTTAATTTTTTTTTATTCAGAATCTAGAATGAGTTGTCCTCACGTCATCACGACAGGCAGTCGCCGCCCTTGTGGATCAGGGAGATTTGCCACCATGCGACTTTGATACCAGGAGGTGGTGGCTCCTGGTATTGGTTTACCCTTAGGTAGGCTTCCTGATGGAAAGACGGGACTCATTCTGAGCTTAGGAGATCCTGGTATTGGTTTACCCTTAGGTAGGCTTCCTGATGGAAAGACGGGACTCATTCTGAGCTTAGGAGATCCTGTCCAAGAGCTTGAACCCACCGATGTACATCGCAGCCCAACACTCAGGAACACCTCATGGCCATAATGAGACGCTAAACCGTTAGGACGACTTGTGACATTTCAGTGATAAATATCTGACGGTGTTTGTATAATTAAAGAGTAAGATAAGTAGTAGGAAAGCAAGATGTGAGAAGTATTCATGTTTGCTAAAAAGGCAATGATGTTTTAATTTTTTTTTATTCAGAATCTAGAATGAGTTGTCCTCACAATAGTCTGCCATTATACCTTTCTAAGAAAGAACAATAACTGGTGTTACCGAGTTTTTAGATAGGTAAGGAACTCACAAGATCATTAGCGCTATGTGGGAACGATCCTTTTCACTAAGTGGCTGTAGTGTTCTCCTGAAAAGATGATTGTTTCCGATTACTTTTGTTTTATACTTTCCGTGGGAGTATTTTTGTCGGTTTTCATTATTTTATGGTGAATTTGCTGGATCACTGTCCACTGTAAGCTGCTTGTTATTCGCATGTGTGTAAATATTGAGTCATCTTTTTGGTATAGTTTAGGGCAAAGAGCTTAAAAGAAAAGGAAGCATAAAAATTATTGAGAATCCACCAGTTTCGGCAATTTGACATTGTACAATTATTTTTCCCACTTAGTATCAAGAGCTGTGTTTCTCGATTTAGGCGCAGATTTTTGAATCTGCTGAAATCTCATTTCGTAATGAAAGCGTGAGGGCTCGTGTAGCTCAGTGGTTGGAGGCGCCACCGCGACACACATATGGAATTGATCCCTGCGGCTACGCTTCACGAAGTCTTCCATGCTTCCGGGGTCGGCAAGTTGATACTAAACTTTTCTGTGAGGATAGTACCACTGGCTCGATACATTGGTGAGCCACCGCGAGTCATTGTAAAGGCCAGATATGCATTCAACCACCTCCAACGATGCTTGCTGCTTGTTATTCGCATCTGTGTAAATATTGAGTCATCTTTTTGGGATAGTTTAGGACAAAGAGCTTAAAAGAAAAGGAAGCATAAAAATTATTGAGAATCCACCAGTTTCGGCAATTTGACATTGTACAATTATTTTTCCCTCTTAGTATCAAGAGCTGTGTTTCTCGATTTAGGCGCAGATTTTTGAGTCTGCTGAAATTTCATCTCGTAATGAAAGCGTGAGGGCTTGTGTAGCTCAGTGGTTGGAGGCACCACCGCGACACACATATGGAATTGACTACGCTTCACGAAGTCTTCCATGCTTCCGGGGTCGACAAGTTGGTACCAAACTTTTCTGTGAGGATAGCACCACTGGCTCGATACATTGGTAAGCCACCGCGAGTCATTGTAAAGGTCAGATATGCATTCAACCACCTCCAACGATGCTTATTGAAGTCGAATGCATGGCGCATCCCTCGGATTGATCAACGCCGACAGCCTTATCCTTTAATAAAAATCTGGCACGGTGTTGGTGAGCCACCGCGAGTCATTGTAAAGGCCAGATATGCATTCAACCACCTCCAACGATGCTTGCTGCTTGTTATTCGCATCTGTGTAAATATTGAGTCATCTTTTTGGGATAGTTTAGGACAAAGAGCTTAAAAGAAAAGGAAGCATAAAAATTATTGAGAATCCACCAGTTTCGGCAATTTGACATTGTACAATTATTTTTCCCTCTTAGTATCAAGAGCTGTGTTTCTCGATTTAGGCGCAGATTTTTGAATCTGCTGAAATTTCATCTCGTAATGAAAGCGTGAGGGCTCGTGTAGCTCAGTGGTTGGAGGCACCACCGCGACACACATATGGAATTGACTACGCTTCACGAAGTCTTCCATGCTTCCGGGGTCGACAAGTTGGTACCAAACTTTTCTGTGAGGATAGCACCACTGGCTCGATACATTGGTAAGCCACCGCGAGTCATTGTAAAGGTCAGATATGCATTCAACCACCTCCAACGATGCTTATTGAAGTCGAATGCATGGCGCATCCCTCGGATTGATCAACGCCGACAGCCTTATCCTTTAATAAAAATCTGGCACGGTGGTAGTGGTGCCGATCATTACGAGCACGGGCTGGGTTGATCTCGCTTCGTGCTCACTAACTATATCCTCCATCCAGATTCGAGGCAATACAAATAGGAACGTTCTGGTCTGGCTATCCCAGCACTCCGGGGAGAATGGATTCGACCAGTATTCTACGACATTCAAGATGAAATGAAAATCGTCAAGCAGCATCCGAAGCAACACGTAAAAGAAACCTTGTATGATGGATGCGAGGAAACGAATCGAATGAGAGAGGTGCTGGGATTCGCATAGTAGATGTGAAGATGGATTGTATAAAATGAATAAAGTCAAATTAATGAAAGCGTGTTAAGGCGTGCTGACCTGTTTCTTGTTGGTGTCGGTAATGTTGGATGATACTTATTGAAACTCTTCATCTCGTATTCTTCCATTTTGGTGTTCACAAGTTGATTTGTATCGCCTTCGAACTCCACAATTCTGTCGCTAGCTGAGGGGATCGGTAAATGACACCGCCAGCATCGCATCGACGTTGTAAACACCACAGTTGAGGCAAACACTGAACGACTATAGCAAAGCATGATGGGTGGTGACTCACTTTAAGTGATGCTGGACGAAAAGGCATGAATACTCAATAAGTGTCCCTGATATTTAGTACTGGCTTTGCTTCCGGGTGGCAAACAGTTTTATTACCACAATTTTCTAAATGGTTGAGCTCACATGAGGTTCGTATAAAATTATTTATTGTGCTAAAGTCTCGACGCATTCTTCCTTATTATTTTTCTTATTTTCCGACTGCTCTGTTAATAACCTTGAAAAGTGTTCTTTCTTTTTACTAGTAAAAGATTTAGAGTGTGTGAATACCATGTATGAGCTGTAGTGACCTAACTACATAGAAGGGTAGAGGATAAAACTCTTGGCCTTGATCAATTCTTGAGGAATGCGCCATGCATTCGGCTTCGCTAAACATCATCGGAGGTGAATGAGTGCATATTTTGCCCAAACGATGGCAAGCAGTGTCCTACCGATGTATCGGCCCAGTGCTGTTATCCTCCCAAACAAGTCTTGTACGGATTTGCTGATCACGGAGGGATGGAAGGCTTGGTGAGCCTGCGACTCAGGAATCGATCCTGTGTGTATAGCAGGGCGCGTGCAAGCACTGCGGTACACGCACTACTACCTAACTACATGTTTGCAACAGTTTTAATCTATGTGCAACTGTAGAAGGTGATGGACTCCTATGGGAGTTGAACCTGTGGAATTACTTTCAGTCTAAGCAATTCTTACTTTAAATTCGGAGGGTTTCTGGTGTTATGTACGCAGCTTTTTCCTCGAAAAAGACATTAATGCGCTTAGCAAAACTGGATAGACGGTAGTGGCGACATGGAGCAGTAGGCAAGAGGTGTTGAACCTCAGGATAGTGGTATCCTTTATGATCTCCTAATTCGCTTCAGTGACATGACTGTGACGAAATTTATAGTGTTTATGAGACAGCTTCTTTGGATTGCTTGTAGGTTTATCGAAAGTAGTCTTTAACTATTGCTTTGTGATGAGCGTAGAAATCAATTTTTGTGTGTGACAGAAAAACAAAGGCAGCATTAAGAAGCAAATATTCCTAAAGGACTAGATTTTGGAGAAAGAAAATGGCAGTCTTTTCCATTTCGAGCAGAAATGAGAATATGACAGCGAATAGAATTTCACGACTGTAGTCTACTAGCTGCTCGACCGCTACTGAGCTTTATGTAAACAGTGTGTGTGCCTAAGAAGGACGGGATTGGTAAATATGATGGTATGAATGTAACATCCAGCGCTAGTGCTGCTGCTGTGCAAGACTTTCTGGATGTATTTGTGAAAAATGGACACATTTTCATTTTTTCATTTCGTATAATCCTTTGGATGTTGTTATTCGTACCGTAGAGTGTCGAGGGTAAATTTGTTTAACAGCACTTAGCGGCTTTTTTTTTCATTGCTTCTTTCGAACGGAGAAATTGGTGCTTTTCCGCCGCCTGCCGACTTTAAGCCACGAAGTTCTATGACCTTTGGAAAAAGAGCAAAGTGAGAGCGACCTATTCTACATTTATTGTTACGTTTATTCTATGGTTCTTTATAGGTGAAAATTATTAATCTGCTTTTTTTATAAGTATTCATGCATAGTCACACCACTGGTTTAGCCCATAACTTTCCTTCAAATGCTCTTAGTTGCAAAAAACTTTCAATTCGCAAGCATTACGCAGATTGGGAAAATACCACGTAGAAGTTCTGTAAGTTACCGTTCTGAGTTGTTCAAATCGTGGAACTATGTATACTATAGGTATAGAACGCACTGGTAGATAGAAAACTAGTTGAAGGGAAGGAGAAACGAACGACCAGCATGGTGTGGTAGTGAACGCGTTAGACACTATAAAGGGTAATAGCATGGTCGATCCACACCACAAAAGCCTGCGATCCTAAGTTTTGAAAATATCTTAGCATCATTGTGGTTATGTGAACTAC
Organism: Angiostrongylus cantonensis; assembly: GCA_009735665.1. Taxonomy (NCBI): domain Eukaryota; kingdom Metazoa; phylum Nematoda; class Chromadorea; order Rhabditida; family Metastrongylidae; genus Angiostrongylus; species Angiostrongylus cantonensis. The sequence goes on from MQTX01000068.1 coordinate 98,926, forward strand.
ATTTCTCGGTAACAGTTCCCAGGATCGACTTTCTACTAACCACGACATTGAAATACGAATGCGTTGTTTTCTTGTTCAGCAGTCGCGAGAATGTTATACAGCATACATTTACTTCCATAGAAAAACACACAATACGATAGAACAGCAGCTGATGTTTCTGCAGTACCACCTTCTTCAGAGCTTG